>CM071147.1:1347500-1817500 GCA_036417725.1 Clanis bilineata | reverse complement strand
CTACCCATCGACTGCCTCGGTGGCGTGGTTGTATTTCGGTGCGACTACCGTCCTGAGGTCTCTGGTTCGATCTCCAGGTCGGGCAAAGTGATATTGGGTTTTTTTAAGCCAAGTTCCATATCAGCCCGGAGTCTGGAATTTGTGTCCGATATGGCGATAGGGTCGTCCCCTATCACATCTGGTACGGAACTAAGCTCGGCGAAATGTTGGTGTACTAGTACACTAGTGCCCCTCTGGATAACCCTTCGGGGATACAGGCGTGAGCTTAAGTTATAAAAGTTTTTTTAAGTGTATTTCTTTCTTCCCAAGAAAATACAACGCGAATTTCGTGGATTTTTTGGGCTTCTGAACTTTACAAATCCAGTCTAACCGCAAATTTCTTAGAATTTGATTGGAATGTTGTAACTTCATGGAAATACTACATACTAGAGGTACAATCTACTGAGTACTGAAACCGATTCCAGTTCGTTGTAGATTTAACCTTAGATTATATTTAGGTAAATCTTATTTTTACGCGACTGCCCCATAAGGAGGGTATTAATTGTTTACCAACATAAAAAGGAGACTCTTTTAAGCAAAGACTTCTATGTATACTACTAGACTGGCTGTTAGGTACATAGAATGTGCGCACTAAGTCTCTGTTAATCGACCTCAACTCACTATAGAAATCTGCTCTTTTCCTTAGCCGTGAAACGTCAAACACTCGCCGTCAAGTGCCACAATTTTACTTTGAAATAGCTTGTCTAGTAAATACATAGAAGTCTCTGCTTTTAAGTAGGGGATTTACATTTATTATTTTCCTTTTTATGACAGCCTCCGTGACGCAACGGGCGAGTCGCCGGCCGTGAAGCGAGAGGCCGCGGCTTCGATTCCCGCATTGAGACAAATGTTTGTGTGGCCCACAGATATTTGTTTCAAGTCTGGGTGTTGTGAGACCGAAAGTCTCTCATAGTCTCTGACACCCACGATACAGGTTATACCTAGTGTGGGGTCAGGACTAGGTATGTGACGTTGGGTGTATTTATTTATTTTTATTTTATTTTTATCATATCAGTCACCTGTCCTGTTAATCTAAATGCATCTTTCTTTATTGTTTATCTTTAATTAGACCTGCCATCGCTACGAGAATTACGGAACCAAGATTTTATGGGTCTGCGTGCAAAAATTGGAATAATAAAACGCCAGACGACCCACTGCCATCGCTTTATTGTCTGCGCCGTTCATAAATATTAAATTACGTTATTCTGACACGGTTTATGTGGACTTGTTGTTTTGGATGTTTTATAGGATTTTACGCAAATATACTACAAAATTAATGAAAATACCAAATTATAAGTAGGGAATATTGGCGAGGAGTGAGAAATTTAAAAAGGAAGCCAATGTTATTTTCTCTTTAATTATAGTATTTTCTGGTAACACCTATTTGGTGTTTGGCTTTAATAATCACGAGTTTATAAACTTAACTGACCGATTTCCAATTTACCGATCGTGACCAAATTTATATGAGACCACCCTTGAAATAAGAAATTGAATTTTGAAAATCGGCTCACATTTGGCGGAGATATCGAGTAACATACATAAAAAAAATACAGACGAATTGAGGACCTCCTCCTTTTGTGGAAGTTGGTCGAAAATATTACTACCCTTCCATGGCAGTCAGGTCAAAAAGTAATCCGGTAAGAATCGTATTGTATGAAAGAAAAAAAGAACAAAGTGATGAAACAAGGGATGTGACTTGTTTGCATGAGCTACTTTCCTAATCGCAATTGCGCTTTTCCTGTTAAATAGAACCGTATCACGCAGACGGTGCCGCGAGAAAAAATAGTTCAGAAAAAAGTAGAATACCACAGTATGACCTATATAAGAGTATACTATAAAAGTCATAACTCTTGTAATCTTTATTAGCTAATAAATCATTTCGTAAGAAATAGTGATGTTACTGCTTCAAAGTTTTATTAAAGAAAAAAAAATATTTTGAACAAAAAACGACTGATTTGGTCACGATAGTGACATGATCCAAAATCTTTACAATTTCTTTCTTTCTGCCCTTATCCCACCATTATCTGCGGTGCCGACCCACTTTTTCAAGCATGTTGCAAAAATAATTTGTCTTAGTTTTTACGACCGGCTGCCAAAATCCAGTCCCTGGCAAATTAGAAAATATATCTAGAAAGAAATTAGAAAATATGCTTTGCCCGACCTGGGAATCGAACTCACGACCTCCGGGTCCACAGCCCATATATGCTGCCACTAGACCAAGGAGGCGACAAGGTACATCATCCATCATAAAGTATTTTATAATATGAAGTAATATTTGATGTATTCAGACCTAGAATCAATATGACTATGATTAACATAATGGTCCAAGAGCCCGTGAGTGCCAGACCTTCGGATTTTAATAAAAGCTGAAAATTTTTCTATGTGTGTCCCTAGTACAGGTAAGAATGATCCCCACCCATGAAGCTGAGGCAACGGTGGCTTTGGCAGGTAACAGGTAACAAAGGTGTATAAAATTCCATCTCAAATTTATCATAGAATAAAACTTAATTTTTTTATATTTGATTCATAATGATATCAAAACTCGCGTTGCTCATTGCCAGACAGTTAGTATGGTTGCAACCCTCTGCCGGACACCCTTAAATTATTATAATTTATAATTATACTTACGTTATATTATAAAACCTAAATTTTATATATAATTTTTTGGGGGCCTATTAATCTATGTTTACATAATAGCCGGACAGTTTCAACGGTTCTATCATCTTGCCAGACGCATTCAATGTGAGCAGTAGTTCGGAGAGCAAGGAGCGTATACAGTAACTAGTGCGAGTGAGACAGAGCGCTTGGTCTATTGCAGCCCTTCACTGCGCATCCACTGTTATTAAGTTCAAATTGTGCAGTTTATTTTTTTCGAGAAATTTCATTAAATAAATTTTTACAGTTTGAATAACAAATATTTAAAACAATACTCAATAAAATTGTTCTAATACAACTTCAATCATATCGAAACTCTAATAATTTAATTTATATTATTTTTCATTTTTACGAAGTTTAGTATTTTCAATTCTATCAAAATTGTAAAGCCAATGAATTAAAGTAAATCAAATTTTATTGTTTACTAGCTGACCCGCGCAACTTCGTCTGCGTATGAGAGAGAGGGTTGAAAGAGTGAGTCGTAGGCACCTATAGCATAATAATTCTAAAAGAGGTAATGGGATGATCTACTTCGGCCGTCAGTCACCCCGTCTCTCACACCGTCAGTCACACCGTCTGTCAAACCGTCTGTCACCCCGTCTCTTACCCCGTCAGTCACACCCTCTGTCACACCGTCTATCACCCCGTCTGTCATCACGTCCGTCACTCCGTCTGTCACCCCGTCTGTCACCCCTTCTGTCACCCGTCTGTCACCCCGTCTGTCACCTCGTCTGTCACCCGTCTGTCACCCCGTCTGTCACCTCGTCTGTCACCCGTCTGTCACCCCATCTGTCACCCCATCTGTCACCTAGTCGGTCAACCCGTCTGTCACCCCGCCTGTCACCCCGTCTGTCACCCCGTCTGTCACCCCGTCTGTCACGCCGTCTGTCACCCCGTCTGACACCCCGTCCGTCACCACGTCCGTCACCCTGTCTGTCACCCCGTCTGTCACCCGGTCTGTCACCCCGTCTGTCACCCCGTCTGTCACCCAGTCGGTCACCTCATCTGTCACCCCATCTGTCACCCCGTCTGTAACCCCGTCATTCACCTCGTCAGTCACCCCGTCCGCCACCCCATCAGTCAGCCTGTCAGTCACCCCGTCATTCCTCATGTCCGTCACCCCGTCAGTCATCCCATAAGTCACCCCATCAATCACTCCGTCAGTCACCCCTTAGTCACCCTACCATTCATCCCCTTGGTCAACACTAAAATATTTTTTCAAATCGAACCAGTAGTTTCTGAGATATAAAATTCCCCGCTAGCAGCATTTTTCATTTGTGCTCCGCTTCTAATGGTCATAGCGTGATGTTATATAGCCTATAGCCACCGTCGATAATTGGGCTATCCAACGCAAAAATATTTTTTTAAATCGAACCAGTAGTTCCTGAGATTAGCGCGTTCAATCAAACAAACAAACAAACAAACTCTTCAGCTTTATAATATTAGTATAGATTAATCAAAGGGCAAATTTTTTTTAAAATAAAAAAGTTACAGTGAAATACACTTATTTTAATTAAATTTTCATCATTTTCATCGTCGTCGTCAATACATCCATATTCCTCGTCACTATTATTCCATTCTGTGGATTGATCGTCTTCAATATCGCCTTCTTCATTACGCACCCATAATTTTTTTGTCTTGGGTGTTTATGGGCGGTGGAGATCACTTACCATCAGGTGACCCATCTGCTCGTTTGCCAATCTCTGCTATAAAAAAAAAATAACATTCGCGTAAACTTAAGAAATCAGTATTTCAAACGTGGATATTATCAAGTTCAAACTTGGTTAGGGCATGATTTGGAACCCCAGGTATGGGGTTGGACAATACGAAACGATTTTCTGGAGCCTATCATGACAGTTTTACCACCTGCTCCAGAAGATTTGCTAAATACAATTTTCTGCAACTGCAAGAGTGGTTGTGGTTCGCGATGCGGATGCAGGAAAGCGGGCTTGCAATGCTTGTTAACTTGTGGCCAATGTAATGGGCAAGCTTGTCTCAATGCTCTACTATATCAGAGCGACATTAACGCCGGTCTTACGACCCAGCGCCATAATGCCCGGGAGAGATGGAAAACATCCGGGCGACACTGGGTTGAGTCCCTAACTCTATGTACACCCTACACCGGCAATACCGATTAAAAACACCGCGGTGGCCCTTTTCGGCGCTTGAGGACGTTCCGGGTTTCCCTAGGCGAGAAGCGCCCAGGCTTCAGCCGGAAACGTCACGATTTGAAAACCTATGTCCCGATCATTTTAACCTTGTGTTCCGATATTTCACACAATAGATCTGGCAACACTACTGTATACGCTCCTTGCTCTCCGAACTACTGCTCACTTTGAATGCGTCTGGCAAGATGATAGAACCGTTGAAACTGTCCGGCTATTATGTAAACATAGATTAATAGGCCCCCAAAAAATTATATATAAATTTAGGTTTTATAATATAACGTAAGTATAATTATAAATTATAATAATTTAAGGGTGTCCGGCAGAGGGTTGCAACCATACTAACTGTCTGGCAATGAGCAACGCGAGTTTTGATATCATTATGAATCAAATATAAAAAAATTAAGTTTTATTCTATGATAAATTTGAGATGGAATTTTATACACCTTTGTTACCTGTTACCTGCCAAAGCCACCGTTGCCTCAGCTTCATGGGTGGGGATCATTCTTACCTGTACTAGGGACACACATAGAAAAAATTTCAGCTTTTATTAAAATCCGAAGGTCTGGCACGCACGGGCTCTTGCTCTATAAGTATATCTACAAATACAACCTCAACAGAATTCCGTGTATCGTGAATATTATAAACTACTAGGAACTATAACCCCACAACAGAACTACGAGTAAATTACAAAGTTCCACAGAAAGAGCACCGCACGCGACTCAATTCTTGGACACGCTTCGGAACAAAAAGAAAACACACGACAAATTAATAGTCACATAAAAATCCAGCTCTATTTGATTGTAGTTTACCAAAAGCCATTTGTATAAACATTAGTTACTTAACAAAATAAAATAGGGAGCCCCACAGGACAAACGAAAATGTCATCGGAGTCATACGTATAGCATGACAAAGATAACTGTGAATGGTGGCAGCACTTGCAATAGTGTCAGAAAATAATAAATATCAGTTTTAGTTGGGAGATGATTCTCTAAATAGAGAGCGTAATACGCGTTTCAAATAAGAATAGGAACGTCAATCTGTCAAATTGACAATCTATCTGTCAAAAGTGACTTGAAAAATAAGGTTTGCAATTAAATTTTATTTGCGTTTCAATTTTTTTTACTGTCTTACGCCCGAATGGTCAAACGCTGCTCAACTTTAAAGACTGCTTACATTGATTTTCGCCATACAATTTTGACAGATAAGGCGGCATTAAACGAGATAAGGCGATCTTAAATGTATGAACATTCGGCGGTTAGCAACTCAAAGTGACAAAAGTCTAAATTTAGTCATAATTATTAAAAAAAAAACTTATTTTCATTGTTGGGATCAATTCACCAGAAAGTAAAGAAGACTCAAAGTGTTAATATTCTCTTTGACGTCTTCTCAGTCAGTGATGCAGAGATGAGAGAAAGTGAAGAGCTCAATTCTAATAAAAAAATATTTGTTCATGATTCGTAAATCAGTTATATTTAAAAAAATCTTGTTTTGCTGACCCTCCTAACTGATTCGAATTGACAGCCAAGAAGTCACAACATAACATAAAATAGATCATATTCTTATTTGAAACGCGTAGTATGTGTCACTGTATAATGGAAAATCGTTGTGAAGTATTATAATGTTGCGTTACGTACTCGCTTACCTTTTTTTTCCTAACCTATATCATCCTACTGCTGGCCGCTGGGAAAAAGTCCCTTATCTTAATCCCTATTATATGCCTTTTGACGTTTGGTAGTGGCTCCCTGTGCCTCTGAAATTACCGATGTCGATGGGAGATGGTACCCATTTACCAATATATGGACCGTAAATCAGTTTTAGTGAGCCAATCAAAATGTTCCAAACTTTGCATACAAATAGATTTAAAAATAATATAACTACAATGTGCTGTTGGACTATTTAATTCATTCGCAGATATAATAAGCTGATTCCAAATTACGCTACACGCACATATAAACTTGCTAAGCTATTCAACTTATTTCAGAAAATTCAGATTAATTAATTAACTCGCTTTAGTTAACTTCTAAAGATCTAACGTATAATATCAATATAGCATCGATCTATAATAATGTAATGATCCAAGTTTGAGAACATTAGGCTTTCTTAGTCAAAAACTTTATTTATATTAAAGTCTCTCGGATTTCGATCCGAGATAATAGCTAAGGTTAAAAGGATTACTCTAATACAACTCTTTGAATGGTTATTGAACTGTAACCCGAGCACGAGAAACTAATGTAAATTTAAATGTTCGAATACATTTACGGTTGTCAGAAATTTTCCTGCTCAGTCTGCCCGCTGATGTCTCTAGAATAGATAGATCAGTGTCAAGCAAATCAACCAAACTGCTTGAAAAGTTAATTTTATTGTCTCAAAAAAGACTTCAAGTATCTAAGTAAGATTTTTTTTATTTGGCAATACAATGGCGGATTTAATGCCTGTGGCATTCTCTACCAGTCTACTTTGCGTAATCATCGTCAGCTCATCATGTTCGTCTGACCATCCGTACGTATGTCACAACCATTTTATTCAGAAACTATTGTCACTACATTAATTAAATTTGGATAGTATGTGTATTCCATGAACTATGAATTTCATGCAAAACTAACTTCAATTGATTCGCATTCATCATCATCATCATCATTAACTATAGGACGTCCACTGCTGACCATAGGCCTCCCCCAAAGATTTCCAGATCGACCTGTTGGAAGCGGCCTATTATTCGAATTACATACCGGTAATTAAACGCCGCTTAAATGTAATTCTGATTCAATTTTAATTCCTTACAGCCATTCCAAACACTAACAATGTATTTTGCGATAGCGCTAAAAGTGGCATTTTTAATTTAAACGATTTCGCGCAATTTTACACGCTTTGATGTGAAATACGTTTCAACCTTTGGAATTCGTGCACAAGTTTATTGCTTCGGCAGAATAATGCAGTTAATTGCATATGTAGCCAGTTTGTACTTTATATTGAAGAGTGTGCGTACAGAAATTATATTTTTAAGAAACCTCGAGTTTGCTGCTAATGGAGCGCCAAATTTTGGTCAATTAAAATATGAAAATCAAGTGGATAAGAGTATTAGAGAAGATTTATTAGGTGCAAGTGATGATAATGATATAAACGTTTTTAAAACGGGACAAATAATGTACAGAAAAGTGGGCTATCCAATTACAGACACGTCAAACCATCAAAAAACACAAAATGATAATAATATATTTGACGAAGAAGCAAAAAAATTTAAAGTTTTCATTTTGCGACCTGACAGTCAAAATGAAATTGAGCTAGCCGAGGAGAAATTAAATAAATTGAACATTTACAAAGCACTCACAGAAACCGATGAAGCGAATGCATCACAAAATGAACTGGATGAAGTAAAAGCTGGAGCTATTTTATTGGGAATTCTATCGAGTTTAAGAAAAAATATGGATGCCCAACAAGAATCTGACAAGCACAAAGAACAAGTATTTAATATGTACATTCCCATAAGTGATGATATTGTGAATCCTCCATTCTTTCCTAGAGGAATTATAGAGAAAGTTGTCCACAAGGATGGTCTCCAGCTTATAGACTTAAAAGGAGATGGATTAAGGGTAGTGAATTAAATAAACATTTATTTACATTAGGTACTTAGAATGTAAATGTATTTGATTTTTATATAGACAAATCTATTTTGGCAATAAGTTTTTCAATGGTCACCAAAAAAACCTCAATGCTTGCTTACTTTCGTTTTATTACATTGTTACAATCTTGGGATTCTTGACAACACGACTTGTCTCGTGAAGGTTCAAAAGCTTTATAATTTTTTTTATGTATTTTAACTTTCTGTTCACTACAAACTTTCTTAATAGTTTAAATTATCGTTTATATGAAAATAAAATTATTTTTACGGATTTTATCGCCATATTTTTGGATAGTGATGAAGGTATGGATGGTCGCCGTAACCCGTCACCATAAAGAGGTGAAAAATTATCAAAATGTTAGAATTAAAAATAATAAACAATTCCTTAAAAAAAGGAAATTCTAGCATTTCAATGTGTAATATTCGCGTCACCATAACAACTCATTATAAAATGTTAATGTTATAAAACATCAAGCTCCTTGTTTATGTAACAAAGCTTGAACATTAACAAAATGTAATATAACAAAGTAATCAACGTAACAGGTTTCACGAAGTTTCAGAACATACTTTATGCATAGAATAAAACATTCGTAGAACATTGTCCTCTGGCCGCCATTCATTTTTAGGGTTCCGAAGTCAAATGGCAAAAACCGAACCCTTATAACTTCGCCATGTCTGCCGTGTATTTTTTTTCCTACGAGCTAAATGGTTATAATAAATAATAAATAAATAACACCCAACAGTCACACACATAGTTCTGTCCCCATACTAAGACATTAGTCTTGTGTCGTGGGTATCAGGAACTACGAGCGACTTTCGGTCTCACAACACCCAGACCCGAAACAAATATCTGTGGGCCACACAAATATTTGTGTCGGTGCGGGATCGAACCCGCGGCCTCTCGTTTCACAACCGGCTACTCGCCCGCTGCGCCACGGAGGCTGTCTTATTTATGGACATTTGAAAAGAATCATAGTAATAGCATAAGACGAATTTAAAAAGTATAACTGGCAAGGCTAAATAATAAGTATACTTTACGAGTTAATGAGGAAAATTCATCCCTCAGAGGGGGTTGACGTCAGGCAGGCAGCCGGTCGTAAAAAATAAACTAAATCCTTTCTGCAATATGCTTGGAAGAGTGTGTTGCATCGACTTTACATTAAGGTAGGATAAGGACAAGTAGAAAAAAAGTCGACCAAAATAAAAACAAAAATTTTCGAACAAATGCAGCTAGTAGAGTAGATGAGTCAGTTGTATGAAACAGGTTAGTAAATATATGTTTAGGGACATGTAAAGTTGTATTTCAATAATAATAATAAATACACCCAACAATCAAACATCTAGTCCTGACCCCACACTAGGTATAACCTGTATCGTGGTTGTCAGAGACCATGAGAGACTTTCGGTCTCAAACACCCAGACTTGAAACAAATATCTGTGAGCCACATAAACATTTGTCTCTCCTGCCTGACTCTCCTGATTGACTGCCTCCGTGGCGTGGTTGTATCTCGGCACGACTACCGCCCTGAGGTGTCGGGTTCGATCCCCGGCAAAGTGATATTGGATTTTTCCATATTAGCTCGGAATCTGGAATTTGTGCCCGATATGGCGATAGGCTCGCTCCCTATCACATCTGGGACGGAACTAAGCTCGGCGAAATGTGGGTGTACTAGTTCCCTAGTGCACCTCTGCCTACCTCTTCGGGGATACAGGGAGCGGGATCGAACCCGCGGCCTCTCGCTTCACAGCCGGCTACTCGCCCGCTGCGCCACGGAGGCTGTCGTACATCCCTACTATGGAACCCTTTGCTGTATGGTCAGACCCACACCGCCGGTTTTATGTAACATAATTATTCACACCGTAATGAAAATGTGTTAATTAAACTTTCTTCTGACGAAGTTTGGTTTCACTAATGGGTTGTCAACAATTTATTTTTATAGAAATATTGGGAAGGTCGTTAGTAAATTTCAATAAATGCATTCAGCCGTACCTAATCATTGCGACGGGAGTAATCTTTCTGCGTCAGAAGATAATAACACTAAATTGTCATTTTTTATAAAAGTGATCATTGGTAATAGGGCTTTTTATTCTACGTATTTCTGCTAAATATACAATATTTGATAGATAAATAAAATACACCCAATTGTCATACTATATAGTTCTGATCCAGTGACTTCCTGCGACCTTTATCAGGTCGTCGGTCCACCTTGTAGGTAGACGTCCTACGCTGCGTTTGCCGGCTTCAAACAAGTTAATCTGGAAATCTATGGAGGAGGCCTCTGTTCAGCAGTAGACGTCCTATGGCTGATGATGATGTTGATATTGATAATGATGATAGTCCTGATCTCACACTAGGCATCACCTGTATCGTACGTATCAGAAACTACGTGGGACTTATGGTCTCACAACACTTGCCTGTTTCGCATCCTCCTATTTCACAGTCGGATATTCGGTTTGTCCACAAAATGCTCGTCCTATTTAATGATGGGGTAGGACCCAAAAAATTATAGCTAACGCATACAGTATGGACATTTTAAATATAAAATGAGATTTCGGCTATCACATATCCCACCTCCGCATCCCATTTATAGACTTTAACCGCCGAATGTTCATGCACTTAAGGCCGCCTTATCTGTCAAATGTATGGCGAAAATCAATGTAAGAAGCCGTTAAAATTGAGTAGCGTTTGACCATTCGGGCGTAAGTTGGGAAAGACTCATGATTCTATCAGGTGACCTACCTGATCGTTTGCTTGTCTCTGCAATGAAAATGTGATTAAGATCACACGACAGAAGTGAAAATTTCGCTCCCTTAGGGTCACTTCACACTGGCGCAGTGCTGGGCGTCATGACACGTGACGCGTCATGTTTACATGGGGCCACCCTTGGAATAAGCTTTATCGAACACAATAATCTTAAAAATCGGTCAACAATTAGCGGAGATATCGCGTAAAATACATAAAAAAGCTGACGAATTCAGGACCTTCTCCTGTTTTTGAAGTCGGTTAAAAAAAATAAAATTGAAAAATAAAAAATTAAATTGAGTGGTAAAACCACGCTGTAGTCAGTAACGTCTACAGCACGAATGGGGGCCGACACGACCGGTTAGATACCACTGTATCACAGAAAACTGACGTAAAGTGGCAGCTTGCTGTCACGTTTCCCGCATGGTCCATTTCCCCCCTCCCTTTCCCTCCCCTTCTATTCCCTCCTTTTAGGTTGGCAACGCACCCATGATTCTTTTTGTGTCTTGGGTATATACGAGCGCTGATCTCCAGCGCTCGTAGATACCCTTACCATCAGGGACCATCTGCTCGTTTACTAATGTCTGCTATAAAAAAAATCAACAGATGAAAATAGATTTTAAAAATAAACAAGATAAATACGTCTTTAAACCGAAGTAATATTAAACAGATTTCGTAAAACCGATAAGCTATCTAAGCATATTATCTAGTAGCCATTTTTCTTTATCCTCAAAAGAATAAATATGATCAATACAAAGAATATCAAGTTCCAAGAAAACTGTGAAAGGCTGTCACAAACGTTACTTTAAATAACATTTTAAGAAAACTAAAGCTTGACGTACACGGTTTGTTTTATATCTAAAACTATGACAGCAGTGAACAAATATTATGAGATATCTTCGTAGTTGTCCAAATGCATGACCTATTTTCCTGGTTACTTTATATTTTTAAAGTTGAAATGCCTTTTAGAATCTTTATTACAGGGGATCGGTTTACTCAAGTGGGTCACTAGATAGTGAAAGAAACGCGTTTGTACAATGTGGTTGTAATTTTTAGGCCAACAGCAATGTCTGAACGTACAAGATGTAAGAGCAAAGCCTCGTTCCTATATTGTTTCTGTGACACAGTTCGACTTAAAGCAATAATAGACAGTATTTGAACTGATTTCGGTAGCATTTCTTAATACTTCTGTCTTTAATGACCTAACGAAACTCTCAGTTGAGTCAACAACTTTGAGAACTAACAACTTTTTAGACGTCAGTCAGGCAGTGGGTCGCAATAACTAAGCCGAATATTTCGTGCAACATGTTAAAAATCAGACTGAGATAAAAGCAGATGGCAACTAAGTAGATACTGACAACTTTGGAATAGTTAAAAAGTTTCAAAATAAAGCAAAAATTTAACAAAGAACCCAACGAAATGCAGTGAAAATAAATATACCTAAAAAACGCGTTTCGGTAGTATTTATGTCAGTGGTTTAGGCAGTCAATACCTAGAGATATCCAGCACACAATCCAGTTACTTTTGGATGTATTCCAGTATAAATGTAATTTCTACCGTTGTTTTGGTACTGTAGCCAGCGAACAGGCAACGGTAGCGGAGATTTAAAATGCTTCACATTTAAATTCTATGAAAGTAAGTTTCGTATTCGCAGGAAAATTCGCAATTTCGCCCATTGTTTCGCTATGCGTATTGTTACCGAGATTTAAATGTTTCGCATTTAGCATTATTTAAATTTGTTACTGGATTAATTTCCTCGTAGTTGCAGTTGGGAGTTTGCGATAATTGCTGGACGAATGCACTCTACCTAATTAATCCATGAAGCGAGTTAAGAAAGTCAAGTTTGGAAATAAAACTAGGTTATATAGATTTTTGTTGATGTGCCTAACCTAAATCGTGTCTTGTACCCTAACATCATAATCAAAAATTATTATGAACACATAATTATATTGAGAAAGATTATTGATAATGCTTTCCATGAAGTATCCCGGAGTATATGTCCAATGTGGCGTTAGGCTCGAGTCACATCATAGCAAATTAGGAAATAATTTTAGCGAAATTTGGATGCACTAGTTGCACATCTACCTACGTCTTTAGGCATAATAGGCGTGAGTGTGAATATGTGCGTGTAAAGGAAAACTAAAAACTATTACCCATAATCAAAGAGATTTAATATTACTAACTATAGAGGTTATCAAGCAAGTTTCCATACTAAAAGCTTGATCTCAAACTTCAGTACCGCCATCAACCACTTATTACAATGCGAGGGCGATAATTATAATTTAGACCCTAGAATGTTCCGTGAATGGTTAAGAATCCCGTAAGACAAGTATTTTTTTTTATAACAGAGATTGGCAAACGAGCAGATGGGTCACCTGATGGTAAGTGATCTCCACCGCCCATAGACACCCAAGACACGAAAAGAATCATGGGTGCGTTGCCAACCTAAAAGTAGGGAATGGAAGGGGAGTGAAAAGGGATTGGAAAAGGGAGTGGAGAAATGGGCCACCGGAAATCTCACTCACCGAACGAAACGCGACAGCAAGCTGGCACTTTACGTCGGTTTTCTGTGAGACAGTGGTATCTAACCGGTCGAGCCGGCCCATTCGTGCTATAAACGTTAATGTCTACAGCGTGGCTCTACCACTCAAAAATCAATATTACGCAGGCCGACCTGGCCCGCTTATATTTCAAATAAACTAAGCGACTTATGACCACTAGGTTATAACTTTTGGATCTCAAGTTTTGTGCTGTTGTCCCTTCTATATACTGTTAAATGTCTTTGCCCATAATGCATATCCACCGCCAATTCAACAAAAGTCAGCTAAATATCAAGTATATCCTATCTCGTCAGCGATCATTTAACGATTACCCGCCATTTTGTAATCGATTGACAATCACTCACTAGAGATAAACTCCACACGACGTCACCTGTCAACCGCTTGACAGCAATTTGTCAAACGGGCGCCATGTTGTGACGTCATCGGCGTGTATCTTGTTGCACGTCATATTTCAAAGTAATCGTTTCTTCGTGCAATCGGGTAAAAAAGGTGAATTGTTTTTATTTTTTGTAATCATTGGGTAGATTTTACATTGTATTATTATTATTTAATCTATGATAGCCGTGTAAAGGCCACTGAAAACCAGCGCTGTGTTATGATCGCGTTGATCTATCATAACAGAGCAGTATGCTGAGTTGGCCACCTTTTGTCACAATGTACGCATGCACTATATAAATAAAATGATTTATTTTAACATACATTTGAGGTAACACTTTATAATTAATGCAAAAGACAGGAAATAATACAAAAATGTAGTTGTTGTTTACACATATACAAGTTTATGCTATGATTATCAGGGGGGGCCAAACTAGGCAAAGCCTGTATCTTGGAGACCAGTATGTATTTATTTTCTTTATTATATGCTATTTCTAATATTGATAATATGTTTTATATACTTGTTTTTTTGCTTATTAACTTATTATTTATGTCTTATTTGTAAGTTTAATATAGTAACTGATGTTGCATGCGTTCAGTGACAATAAACATTTTCTTTCTTTCTTATTTCTAAAAATACGTTAGTATGCTTGCTACATGGCTCTTGTACATACGTTACAATATAAAAAGAACTATGTTTTTCATTCCATTATAGTTCAATACAATCAACTTTAATCAACTAAGTAATTGGCTTAATAAAATCCCAAAATTACAATTCTATGTGAGCAAAGAAAATTCTTTCAACAAAATCGTCACAAAACGGCAGACGATATAAAAATTAGCTTTGTGAGACATTCTGAAATGTCAAAGATCGACGAATGGTCGGACAAACAGAAAGAAAACTTAAGCAAATTACTTGAGCGGGACGAGTGCCCTTCACGTTACTCGGCAAAGTTACAAAATTGGGCCACTTCTTGAAAACCTGCGGGGTAGAGATGCGAACAAAGTGTCGTAAATTACACGCGTGTTTACGTTTTCGCGCCAAGAAGCGTGTAACAATTTAATCGTAATTTTTATAAAATGAATGTTTTGAAGGTAAACTTGTAAATTTTTGTTAAGTTATACTTAATTTTAGTATGCCTATTTTTTAATCTTGAGAACTTCCTCGATCGTTTTCAGATAAACCGCTGAACCGATTTTGATGAAAATTGATATGAGAGTACCTTTATCCCCAAGGACGGATATAGGGTACTTTATTTTTTTTTAAATCAACCCCCAAAGGGATGGAATAGGAACCGACAGGGTTACCGGCGGGGTGCCTAACCGGGTGACCAACGGGATGACCAACAGGGTGACGGACGTGGTGACCGATGGGGGACCGACAGGGTGACCGACGGGGTGACTGACGGGGTGACTAACGGGGTGACAGACAGGTGACGGACGGAGTGACCGATGGGGTGATGGGCGGGGTGATCAACAGGGTGACCGACGGGGTGACGGACGGGGTGACGGACGGGGTGACTGACGGGGTGACCAACAGGGTGACGGACGTGGTAACCGACGGGGGACCGATAGGGTGACCGACGGAGTGCCTAACCGGGTGACCGACGGGATGACCAACAGGGTGACCAACGGGATGACTAACAGGGTGACGGACGTGGTGACCGACGGAGTGCCTGATGGGGTGACGGACGGGGTGACCGACGGGATGACCAACATGGGCCCACCTGATAGATGGTAAATGAATTACAGCCTCATTTTCCAATCAATTTCGATGCAGTTTTTACAGAAGGGTTTCTTTTTTATATTATTTGGTAATATAAATGTGTATAAAATCAAACATAGTCAAGTACCCAATTACAGATACATATATAGGCTAAGTTTAAATCCCCGATGGGGTAAGCAGAGGTAATCTACCGAACTTGAACCACATTTTGCTGAGATCATTTTCGTCCCAGATGTGACAAGAGACGCATATTCTAGATTCGATGCTGAAAAACCCATATCACATTGCATGACGCGGGAATCAAACCCGAGATCTCAATCGTAGAGTCGACGACGAATAATATCGCAATACATATTCCATGAACCCTGATACGATAGTTCTGTTACGCTGTAATTAGGTGTTTTACTAATGTTCTGACTCCAGATAAGCGTGTATAATGACTGCGCACAAATAAAAGTTATTTTGTCACTAAATTGTTTATTACTGGTTAAGTACAATTAATACAACTACTACTAAACAAGTAGAGGGTTGAGGTACGACACAGGCGCGCGGCACGGATGTTACAGGCAACTGGTTCGCCTCGCCAATGCTGCCGCCAAGCGAATCCACATGTTTAGCTGATTAAGCTAAATCTGTGTTCTTACAGTCCCTTGGGCGTACCCAGTCCCATATGACGAATGGATTTATTGCAATACAAAATTTATTAATTGCGATTAACTCACGTGGATTTGATGCCTCGGTGGCGTGGTTGTATTTCGGTACGACTACCGTCCAGCCCGCCTAACATGCGTGCCACGATAACATTTTGTCTACGCTTGTTATCCTGTCATAACCGGTTTTCTCTATTTATCGACGGACACTAACATGCGTTCTCGTTTATTTTCATACAATATTGTAGACAACATCTCGACAGTCGATTATCGAGATATCTTGTGACGCGCATGCTAGGCGGGCTGGTTTCGATTTCGATTCCCGGGTCGGGTAAAATGATATTGGATTTTTCCATATCAGCTCGGAGTCTGGAATTTGTGCCAGATATGGCGATAGGCTCGCCCCCTATCACATCTGGGACGGAACTAAACTCGGTGAAATGTGGGTGTACTAGTTCGCTAGTTCCTCCTCTGCTTCTGCCTACCCCTTCAAGGATACAGGCGTGAGCTTATGTATGCATGTATTTGATGCATTATCCTTCACCTAACCTTGAGAATAAACCTAAGGCTAACGACGTAAACATGAGGCAAAAAACCTAAAGATTGAAGCTAAAAAGCTCCGCAAACAGCGAATTTGAAAAGTTCATTGCACAAATTACTTTTTGGCAAATATGCAAAGGTTGGGCAAAGTTTTATGAGCGAGTAGATAGTTTGATATGAAACTCTATTAGAAAACAGTAAGTCACTTGATGAGGTAAGTTTGCCCAGAGTGCATTGAACCCGTATAAAAACAGGTGCGCTTGTCACAACTTTAATCATGACAATGAGTTTTATAATAGAATTTTGTATTAGATTCTTTGATACAAAAAAAACTTTTTATTAATAACACAACATAAAATAAGCTCACGCCTGTATCTCCGAAGAGGTAGGCAGAGATGCACTAGCGAACAAGTACACCCACATTTCGCCGAGCTTAGTTCCGTCCCAGACGTGATAGGGGGCGAGCCTATCGCCATATCGGGCACAAATTCCAGACGGAGTCTGGAATATGATGCTGATATGGAAAAAATCCAATATCACTTTACCCGACTCGAGGAACGAACCCGAGACCTCCGGACGGTAGTCGTACTGAAATACAACCACGCCACCGAGACAGTCTTTTTATTAATATTTTCTGATGATCTGTGTGGTTGTATTGCGTCCTGAGGTCTCGGGTTCGATCCCCGGGTAAAGTAAAATTGGATTTTTCTGTGTATTACCCCGGAGTATTTTTGTCAATCGAATTCGTATCTTGCTCGCTGCGCACTGATGACGTTTGGTTAATATTTCATACAAATGACATGCACGCGTATCGAGATATATACAGATTGTCAAAAAATATTCCTGCAGGGTTACCACGACCTCTTATAACAGTATTATTATAATCGTTCTTCTTTTGTTTGTATGGGAATCGGTACAAGTAAAATAATAATAATACTGCTATAAGAGGTGGTGGTAACCCTCCTGCTCGGGCCATAATAGTTATCATCGTTTAAACAAGTCTTAATTAACCGTAGTAAAGCCATATACAAACCCAAGCCACAGTAGTTGTCATCGTGTAAGTAATAAGCCTTAATTAACCGTGTAATAAACTCGTTTTGCTCCGCTGTTAGAATATTTTTAATATACCCGTGAAATGCCATGAACGCCGATGCCTCAGTGAATTCAATTAATCCGAGCGAGTCTAACTGCATACAAATAAAGAAATACTGTACGGACATTTTTTCCGTTAATTTAAATTCCTTATGAAGAATTTTGATACCTATGGAAGGCATTCGATATTTAAAAGCTTTTTCATATGTAGGCCTGTATAAGGGCCTATGCACACAGCGTTTTTTTAACGCGCTGACGACGCGTGTTTACGAACGCGCGCTCACGGCGCTGTAGATGACTAAAACGCAGATTGTAGCATTTGTATCGATTCAAACGTGCCTACATTGCCTACAACGTGCGCTAGAAGCGCGTTCAAAGCTCGTCTATCTTGCGTTTGTTTATGAATAGTCGGAGAAAGGGGTGTGCGGAAGGGGCACGGCTCACTTCACAGTCTGGTAAAAAAGCAGAGAATTCTGTATTACAATACTTATGCATGACAGCGGCGCGTTTGTATCGCCTTTTTGTATGTATGTGTGCCATTTGTATTGCCGTATCAGCGTATTCATATCGATACAAATGCGCGTTTACGACGCAACCAAATTTTTACCATGTGCAAAGGTTTTATGTCTGCGTATGAATTAAGTTTGAAGTGCGTTTTTTTTATAGCATAGATTGGCAAACGACGAGGTGGGTCAGCTGATGGTAAGTGATCTCCACCGCCCATAAACACCCAAGACACAAAAATAATCATGGGTGCGTTGCCAACCTAAAAGGAGGGAATGGAAGGGGAGTGAGAGAGAATGAGACTGGAAATCACACTAAAACAAACTCAGCAGCGAACTGCCACTTCACGTCGGTTTTCTGTAAGGTATCAAACCGGTCGAGCCGGGCCATTCGTGCTGTAGACGTAACTGTCTACACTGTAGCTCTACCATTTAGCGTGAGCTTATGTTTGTAATCTGCTTACTAGGTAGAATCGATGAGGGACGAGGGACGCCACGCCCTCCGCTAAAAGTTAAATGTAATTAATGTAGGCGCGATCCGGAGTAATTGCAAACGCCATTAGCAAACCAACCGCCGACATTCAGTCACCCGGAGTGATCGGGGCAACCCTATTTGTGTATCGATAAGGAAGCAAAATTTTTACCTGATATCGATACTCTTTAGGCGACCAAACTTTGATGTATTAATTTCTTTTATCGATATGGATTTTTGATTCTTTATTTGCTTTGGCGCGTTAAAGTGAAAGTAAAATTGAGAACTGCCTACTTCTAACTACCTCTAGTACGAGTTTATTTTGATAGTTCTCGATTCTCGAAATCGACGATAGTTTGCGTGTTCTCCATACATTTAACTAGTAGCGCCACTTTGCGGAAACTACAACCAACTACAAAATGTATGGAGAAACTGAAAACTATCGTCGATTTCGAAAAACTCGTACTAAGGGTACTGCGCGTGCATACCGTTACGGCAATCCGACAGTATGAAGTTGGCTAAGAGTAAAATTCGTTATCTAAATATTTTTCATCGATTTTATCATTTTTGCTACTCTACCAACCTGCAGTATCGCAGCGTGATGGAAGGCTTAACACCTCTCAAATGGACGAGGCCCGTGCCCAGCAATGAGACAGTAATATTACAGATGTAATATCCTACTAATATTACTAATATTTGACAGCCTCCGTGGCGCAGCGGGCGAGTAGCCGGTTGTGAAACGTGAGGTCGCGGGTTCGATTCCCGCACCGAGACAAATGTCTGTGTTGCCCATAGATATTTGTTTCGGGTCTGGGTGTTGTGAGACCGAAAGTCTGTCGTAGTTCCTGATACCCACGACACAAGACTCAATCTTAGTGTGGGGTCAGGACTATGTATGGAACTGTTGGGTGTATTTATTTATTTATTATAAACGTGAAAGTTTGTGAGTGTGTGTGTATGTTTGTTACTCCTTCACGCAATAACTACTGCATGGATTTTGATGAAACTTTACTATTAGATTATACATCAGAATAACACATAGGCTACTTTTGACAGCCTCCGTGGCGCAAGGGGCGAGTAGAGCAGGCTGTGAAGCGAGAGGCCGCGAGTTCGATCCCCGCACCGAGACAAATGTTTCTATGGCTTACAGATATTTGTTTTGGGTCTGGGTGTTGTGAGACCGAAAGTCGTTCCTGATACCCACGCCACAAGACTCAATCTTAGTGTGGGATCAGGACTATATATGTGACTGTTGGGTATTATTTATTTATTAATTTTATCCCGGAAAATAAAATTATCATATATATTAAGAAAATAAATTCCCAAGCGAACGGAGTCATGTTGTAGACAGTTACGTTTATAGCACGAATTGGCCAGCTCAACCAGTTTGATACCACTTTCTCACAGAAAACCGACGTAAAATGGCAACAGTTATTATACTTACTAGAAGTAAGAAGTTGAAATGACGTCACAGCAGAGCCTCCCAAAAATATGTCCCCAATCGTCGAAACAGGGTAACAACTAATAAGAGAAGTAAGGTTGGCACATAAGTCAGCATCACTGGCATATTTGGGTGCGTGCCAGTTGGAGGGATGATGCCAGAACGATGCCAACTAGCGCATGCCAGTACCGATGAACATGTACATACGCTTTCCGCGGTTTAATTGTGTGTTTTACATTTATTCCTGCGATTTACAATTTGGCCTTCTCGGGCTCTAAGTAAAGTATACAGTATATTTTTAACTGGGACAGTGTGGGTTAATCTAAAACCATAGGAGATACAGACAAACCGTCTTAGGAACCATTTGTTATTTTTCGACCGACTTCCAAACAGGAGGAGGTCCTCAATTCGTCTGTATTTTTTTATATGTATGCTACGCGATATCTCCGTCAAATATGGACCGATTTTCAAAATTCTTTTTATGTTCGATAGAGCCTTATTTCAAGGTTGGTCCCATATAAATTTGGTTACGATCGGATTTGAAGTCGTTCTATTCAGTTTTAACACTTTTTGACACGCTCAATTTTTTGGTCAAGATTTGTCCATAAAAATTTATGAAAATTACAATTAAAATTAAAAAAATGTAATGTTAAGCGGCCCAAGCAGGAAAAATTCTGACAATCGTAAATGTATTCGAGCAAGCGCACTGATGACATTTAGTTAATATTTTATACTAACTCCATAGACGCGCATCGAGCTCGAATACATTTACGATTGTCAGAAATTTTCCTGCTCGGGCCTCGCTGATCAACTCAGTTTCATAGTATTGGAAGAAAAAAAATCGAGACAGCGGAAGTTTCTGCACTGACTGAAGACTGCACGCCAATGCTTATATATGCCAATAATACGTTAAAATAAAAAAGAAACACAAAATTGTTTTTCTATTCCTTATATAACATAAATTACCGTAATGATAACAAAGGTCTTATAAATGTTCGACAGGACCAAACGTTGTATCAAAGTGCTGACCCTTGACTCGCCGTATCGTAAAATACGCAGGTATTACAAAATAATAGCATAAATCTTTAAGGATATGTTTTTACGTGGCTACATCGAGCTGAAACTTGCTGAGGATCAAGTTTTTGTTTTGTTATATTGGTACCTTAATAAAAAATAAATAATTCAATTAGAGTTGAAATTCCGAATACACACATTGTAATTGGCTTGTATTCGCATTTAAGCCCAGAATTCTGGAGCCTTTTTTTCTTTTCGTGGGGAAGAGCGTTTTAAAGCTACCACCACGCTTGGGGGGAGGCGTGACGGTTATGTCGTACGTCGGTCTTACGACCCAACGTTAAGCCGCTCGGAGAGATGGTAACCATCCAGGCGACCGTTGGGCCGAGTCCCTAACACTATGTACACCCTACGGCCTAAACCGACAATACTGACTAAAACCGTGGCCCTCTTCAGCGCTTTAGAGACAGCCTCGGGTTTCCCTAGGCAAGGAGCGCCCAGCCTTCAGCGGGAACCATTCCAGGGCGGTCGACTCTGCAACCTACCTTGTTATCTAAACACACTTCAATAAACCCTAGATCGGTAATTATAACCATCACTTCACGTGGACAGATTCATAAATATTTAATTATCGCCGGGAACGAGGAAAATCGAATAACTCAAACAAAATATTCTTTTGTGCGACGTAAGTGTACCTTAATTATACATCCGCTACGGCTTCTCTAATACCCTATAAGTCGTCCAATTTCCCCGCAAAAAACCTAATTTGGAAGTAATCTCTTCACAGCAATTAATTGGAAGGTAAGAGGCTTTAGATGGGTGTCGACCGTCGAGTTTGTAAAGAAGAATTTAAGGTATTATTGTTCATTTTACTTACCTTTTACCGACTACTTGAAAGGAGGTAATCAATTTAATAAAATTAGACTCCCTCGGTGGCGTGGTTGTATTTCGGTACGACTACGGTTCTGAGGTCTCGGGTTCGATCCCGGGTCGGGCAAAGTGATATTGGATTTTTCCGTATCAGCCCGGAGTCTGGAATTTGTGCCCGATATGGCGATAGGCTCGACCCCTATCACATCTGGGACGGAACTAAGCTCGGCGAAATGTGGGTGTTCTACTTCGCTAGTGCGCCTCTGCCTACCCCTTCGGAGATACAGGCGTGAGCTTATGTGTGTATGTATGTATGTGTATTATTTTTTGTATAGTACCTTCATTTTGTTCATTATATAATTATGTTTTAAGACAAATCTCGATGGTTCAGTATACAGAAAAACCTAAACTGGTTTGTGTGGAGATGATAAGGTAATGTGAATAATCTGTTTTATAAATAAATAAAAAAATAAAAAATAAAAGGATGACTGCACCACTGCAGTGTTGAATATTATAAACTCCCTAGACTTAAAGGACATATCTGCCACGGACATAACAGCTTGTCACAGGATAGGCATTCCCAGCAAAGATCATCACCGGCCTATCTTGGTTAGGTTCACCTCACTTGGACTGCGAACTCTGGTATGGAAGGCCAAGACTAGGTTGAAGGGCACGACCGTGTCTTTGAAGGAGTTCCTCACTCGACCCAGGCACCTTCTCTTCGGCAAAGCTCGGCAGCATTTTGGTATGCGGGCTTGCTGGACTCAAGACGGTGTAATTATCATAAAAGTCGCAGACAGCAGTCGCGTGAAGGTGACCACCACCGACGAGCTCGAAGTCCTAATTAGGAAGCATCCCAAGGTGCCAAACACTATTTCGTCCGCAACTAGCAGCGGCGGAGGGTCTGCAGCAAAGTCAAATCCGAAACCCAAACTGCGTTAGTTGTAGATTTGTATATCACGACTTGCAGCTTTTGTCACTGTCTTGAAACCTTCTTACTGTGTTATTGTCCGTAAGCTAATTTTAATTGCTTATTGTTAATAATGTATCTAACTTTAGTGGTATTTGTTTCTCACTAATATTTTCATCAAATGTACCCACATCAAACGACTTATTTTTATACTTTTATTTTTTGGCTCCATAGACTGTCGATGATTTCGCCAACAACGAGGTAGGATAAGTTACAGTACATCGAAAAATACTTCGCTTGCCTCACGTCATTTTGACATTTGACAACTTTAGTTTAGACGTTTATTGGACGATGTTTGTGTGTATTCCGTAGCCACTTAATGTTATGTAGGTATTACATACTTTATGTTTGTTGTCATCCTCTATTGTCTGTCGTGATTTGCGAGGTTTTTGTCTAAGTATGTAATTGTATTAGATTATTATGTTGAATTGTGTATACAGGTTTGCTGGCGGGTGGTGTAGAGATCGTTGTTTGCACCACTGGTAGTATTTTTTTTATTAATATTTTTTTTTTGTTTTACATATTTTATTATCATTATTTTTATATTATATTATATTCTAGTATTGTATATATTATGACATCTGATGATGATATGGTGTTCTTTTCTGCAAACGAATCTGACGCACCATCTAGTGAAGAGAGTTTCTGCTCAATTTCTGATGGGCTCGGGGATCTGATACGACAAACATTTAACCATTCTATCACTAACAATAAAACTAGCCACTCTTTCAATGTTTGCCATATCAATGCTCAGAGCGTACCCAGCCATTACAATGACCTTCTGGAGGCATTTGGTGACACAAATGTCCATGCCGTCCTGGTATCCGAGAGTTGGCTCAAACCTCACCTTCTTTCTTCAATCTACCCCCTACCAGATTTCGTTCTGATTCGGAATGATCGAATTGAAAGGAGAGGGGGTGGAGTGGCTATTTACCTTCGCTCTGATTTTTTATATAAAGTAGTAGCCGCTTCTTCTAGTTGCTCAGCTACTGCTGAGTATCTTTTTCTCGAGGTTTGGGTCATGGGAGCTAAAACCATTCTTGGCGTCGTTTACTGTCCTCCTACCATTGACTATTTCTCCAGTCTCGAACCGGTTCTGGAATCTTTAGGGTCAGAATATGCACATCTCATCATTATGGGGGATTTCAACACCAATTTCCTTACTCCCCACACCCCACGATCCCTTAAGCTCCTTAACATTGTCGAGTCAGCTAGTCTGCAAGTCCTACCTCTCCAAGCGACTCATCACAACCTAGATGGGAACGATACTTGGCTCGACCTGATCCTCACCTCTAATCCTTCCCTTGTTACCAATCATGGACAATATCCTGCCCCTGGCTTTTCCCATCACGACCTTATTTTTCTTTCCTATGCTCTTAAACCTCCTAAACCCCGGCCTAAGTTTCTGCACATGCGTTGTTTTGGACGCATGAATGCGGAAAAATTATGCAAGGATGCTTCGGCTTTGCAGTGGGACCAACTGACAGCAGCATCTACGGTAGATAAAAAAGTAGAAATTTTCAATAACACCATCATCTCACTCTACGACGTCCATGCTCCGATTAGAAAAGTCAAGTTGAAGCGTCCCCCTGCTCCTTGGTTGACAAACGGGGTTCGGATGGCGATGAGGCGCAGGAATCGAGCCTTCCGGAGATACAAGAAGGAGCGTACAGAAGATTGCTGGGCATTATACAAGGCTGCTAGGAATCGGTGTAATCAGATGATACGTAATGCTAAACGCCGCCACATTCTCGATAATATAACTTCCTCCTCTCCTGCCTCTATCTGGAAGTTCCTTGGGACTCTGGGCATTGGCAAGGAGAAACGCTTTGATCTTCGGGGGACATTTGGTTTGGATGATATCAATGATCATTTCTCTACTCCTATCTCGATGGATTACCAAACCAAATGTCGTACCCTGAATTTCTTAGCTAATCTTCCTCACCTAAATATTACCCCTTTTCTCTTTTCTCCAGTTGATTCAGAGGAGGTTAAAAAGATTATCCTATCCATAAGATCGAATGCGACAGGCTATGATAACATCAGTCGTCGCATGGTCATTCCTATCCTTGACCATGTACTTCCAATTATCACTCATATCATTAACTTTTCCTTTTTGACTGGGGTTTTTCCTTCTTTGTGGCGGAAAGCCCTGGTTATCCCTCTCCCGAAAATACCTAATCCTGCCCTTGTCAACCATTTTCGTCCAATATCCCTCCTCCCCTTCCTATCCAAAGTGCTGGAGGCCTGTGCCCATGCACAATTGTCCAAGTTTATATATGCTAACAACTTGCTAAGTCCATTACAATCCGGCTTCAGGCCTGGTCATAGCACCATTTCCGCACTCCTGAAAGTGACTGACGATATTAGAGCCGGGATGCAGGACACCAAGGTTACTGTGTTAACTTTGGTAGACTTTTCCAATGCTTTTAATACCGTCAGTCACGATATCCTGATTTCTATCCTCTCCCGCTTGATAATCTCTTCTGTATCACTGGAATGGTTCTCAACTTATCTTCGAGGGCGCCAGCAGTCCGTGCGTCTCGGCGAGATTTCTTCAAGCTGGCGTGACCTTGTGTCTGGTGTCCCTCAAGGCGGTATATTATCTCCTTTATTATTTTCTATTTTTATTAATTCCATTACCGAAGTTCTTCAGTGTTCGTATCATCTGTACGCCGATGACTTACAAATCTATGCTCAAGCAGGCTTAAACGATGTGGATGTAGCCATAGCCCAAGTGAACAGGGACCTGGACAACATCAAGAACTGGTCGGATCGTTTTGGTCTGTTCGTGAATCCTTCGAAATGTCAAGCGATTATTGTGGGTAGCTCACGCTCAATTAGCAGACTGGACACTGAATCTCTTCCTCCAATTCAATTTGATAATTCTGTTATTGCACTGTGTCCATCTGTTAAAAACCTTGGATTACTATTAGACTCCACCTTAAGCTGGCAGGCTCAAATTACCTCCGTCTGCCAAAGAGTTACAGGTACGCTCCGCGCACTCTATCGCCTGAAGAACCTTCTCCCGTATAAAACCAAGACAATGCTTGTGCAGACCTTAATCTTCCCTATCCTCGACTATGGTGACGTGTGCTATTTTGACCTGAATGCAGACCTGCTCAATAAACTTGACCGTCTTCTTAATAACTGCATTCGATTTATTTTCAATCTTCGTAAGTATGACCATGTATCCTCTTACCGCTCCCAATTAAATTGGTTACCGATCCGCCAGCGCCGAATGCTGCGTGCCCTCACCACTCTCTATTCTATTCTTTCTTCCTCTAATGCCCCTTCTTACTTAACAAGCAACTTTCACTACTTAGGATCTAACCACGTAAGAAACCTTCGCTCTTCAAACAGCCTTCTTCTCCAATTTCCCTCTCACAGCTCCGATTTCATTCATTCTGCATTTACTGTGCAATCTATACTTCTGTGGAATGCGCTCCCACTCGATGTCAGGACGTCTACCAGCAGGGTCAGTTTTAAATTCAAGGTACGAAGGCTCTTGACTGATAGTGTGTCAGAATCTCAATTTTAACAGATTCATAATATTATTTATTTATGTATATATATATATTTTATTTGTATTTATATGTCGTTTATAAAATATTATATTTTATAACACATTTATTTATGTATGTTATTAAACTGAAGTATGTATTGTTGTATTAATTGTCAGATTCCGTCTTATTAATATACCTCTATTTATATTTTATATACACCCACTTCGTTTTGTCTCTGCATCACCTTAGGTAGACTGGTAGATAATGCCTTTGGCATTAAGTCCACCTTTATACAGTTTTGTATATAAAGCTTAAATAAATAAATAAATAAAATAAATAAATAAAAGGAAATAATAAAAAAGTATCTCCGACAAATTTGGACTGATTTCAAGATTATTTTTGTGTTCTATAGAGCGTATTCAAAAACTTAAAAAGCCTGCTCAGACGTGATAGTTTTCCTACTAAATTCGTTATAAATAAAAAATTATAAATCTTTATTGATCACGTAGGCATGTAAAAAAGCACTTATGACAAGTCAACTCAAGTAAATTTTTAAATTAAGATTAATATAATTTACATTATATATTTGAATTTGAAGACAGGCAGGCAAGTATGGACATAATAACGATGGGATGGCTAAGATAGGGTGATAAGGGGAGATAGGAATAGAGTGTAAGGGAATGGGTTGTATGGGAATGGCATTGGCAGGGGATTGACTGGAAATACTGGAAGCAGTTGGGATTGGTCCGCGAAGCCCTATCCTAGCTAACCCCCCTGAGCTAAACCGCGGTCAGACAAACATATGAGACTATAAAGGTTCCACTTTTGCTTATTAACCCTAAAAATTACACGCAAATTTTTAAACAAATATTTCCGAAACGAAGCGTTGTCCAAAACAACCAAAAAAGTCCCATAGAGTTTGAAAGAACCTACATTTGTGCTGTGAATTATGGAAAGCTTTTAACGTAACGAAGATTAATGGTTAATGATTTTTTTTCTGATTTTCCTCTCATTGTGGATGTTGAAAAAATGTTTTGGCGCGAGATTTATGTGTGTAGTTTGACTTAATTATCGTTAAAGGTCAACAGTATTTACGACTCAGACTATTTTTGACCCACTTCCAAAAAGGAGAAGGTCCTCAATTCGTCTGTTTTTTTTTATGTATGTTACGCGATATGTGGACCGATTTTCAAAATTCTTTTTGTACTGATTTCTTAAGTTTACGCGAATGTTATACATTGAAATAAAACTATTTTTACGGATACTATCACGATTTGGTTTTTAATTTTTATTCCCGACGTTTCGAAGGCTTTGCAGTCTTCGTGGTGACGTGGTCAGTCCGATCCGTGACCACGAAGAATGCAAATAGTTTTATTTCAATTCTTTTTGTGTTCGATAGAGCTTCTTTCAAGGGTGGTCCCATATAAATTTGGTCACGATCGGATTTGAAGTCGGTCCGTTAAGTTTTTCAACCTTCGTTAATGAGTAGCTGACGTAAATCGAGGACTACGGGTTCGAATCCTGCACCGAGATAAATTTCTATCCGTAAATATTTGTCAGATCTGGGTACGTTGTAACTATAGGTACTTAAAAAAACATTGTATACCGAAATTGTTTTCCTGAAAATTGCACTAGGCCAGCGTGGTAGACTAAGGCCTAACCCCTGTCATTAGTAGAGGAGGCCCGTGCCCAGCAGTAGGACAGTAATATTACAGTAGCCCGAGCACGAAAAACTAATGTAAATGTATTCGAGTTCGCTGCGCACTGATGACGTTTGGCTAATATTTCATACAAATTTCATAGACGCGCATCGAGTTCGAATACATTTACGGTTGTCAGATATTTTCCTGCTCAGGCCGCAGGGCTAATATTATTATTATTTCTTATGGTATGCTAAAATTATAATTTACTCAACAGTGTTGCAATACCCTGCAAGCCAATCAAGGAATATGTCAATTAAGGGCCTAGGAAATAGCCTCGTGTGGCCGCTAGCCAAATCAAACCGTGATCACTTCGCCAATTAATGCCCGGAGCAGACATTAACTGCCGTATGATGTACACCTGAATTTAGGGGTTAACATGTTCAGCAAAACACACACGAATTATGGATTTTAGATTAACGTTATTAACTCAAAAATAACTTATCGACCGTATGCTGCCAATACCTCCTAACTAACATTTTAGCAAAATATTGTTTTTAGCGCTATCTGTTAGTCCTAATGGAACATGGTGTAAATATTTTCTTATTAGCAATACTAAACTATTGTAAAATTAATAAACTTGGATTGCGGGTGCATAAATATCATCTATATTTTTTAATATATCTAGTTTTATTGTCTCCTATAAACTTGATCTCAAAGCACTTAGGAGATATTGGCGGCTTACGGTGTTATAACCCTTTTGAACTGAAAGGGATTTTCTTTTTATATTCTAAGGGAATATTTTGAGTGGTAGAGCCACGCTGTAGACAGTAACGTCTACAGCACGAATGGGCCGGCTCGACCGGTTTGATACTACTGTCTCACAGAAAACCGGCGTAAAGTGGCAGCTAGCTGTCGCGTTTCGTTCGGTAAGTCAGAATTCCGGTGGCCCATATTCCCCTCCCCAACCATTTTCTCCTTTTAGGTTGGCAACGCACCCATGATACTTTTTGTGTGTTGGGTGTCTATGAGCGGTGGAGACCACTTACCATCAGGTGACCTATCTCTCGTTTCCCAGTCTCTGCTATAAGAAAAATATGTTTATAAGCACAGCGTATCTTTCTGCAATATGCTTTAAAACTGACCAGTGGCCCGAACAGAAATATTTCTGACGATCGAATTCGTATCGAGGTTGTTGCGCGTCTATGACATTTGTATGAAATATTAACCAAACGTCAACAGTGCGCAGCGAATTCGATATAAATTCCATTGTCAAAAATATTCCTGAACAGGCCGTTAGGATGAGATGTACTAGGATGACCCCACATTGAAGTGGGATTAGGATAGGTGGAAAGAATGTAAATGCAGCGGGGACAGCCCTTAATTTGTTGCCCTAACGTTAAGTAAGCCTCAGATAAATATTGCCATTTGGCGGTATAAATCCGCAAAGCTCTATATGTATAATTCAAAACCGACTCCACATCCAGAGAGTAGAGACTAACCAACTATATACAGGATGTTTCATAAAGTAGGTATCAATAATAATTACACTTAAAGAGGGGATGGCTAGCAATCTAGTGGTAAAATTTAAAAATTCCTAAGACTCATAGTTTTGAATAATGGGAACTTGAATTTGTGACGAAAACATTTTTTCTGGCTTATTGGGTCAGCTGCAGTACGTTTGCAAACTACCTATGGGGTAATTAATTTATTTTTAACATACACAAAGTCATTTCTATGCTAATTGTAACGATTTACGTGTCACATTCCGATTTTAAAATCCCCGTGTTTAATATATAAGTTCAATTTTTATTTTTTTATTTTACTATCACGCTTTGAATTGATCTCTCAATATGTGAAATTATCATTAGTACCAACTTTATGAAACAACCTGTATACATAGTAATTATGGCCTCGCAATGAAAGTCGCTGGATGCAGGCCGCTTCCAACAGGTCGATCAGGAAATCTTTGGGGGCGGCCTATGTTCAGCAGTGGACGTCCTATGGCTGATAATGATGATGATGATGAATAGAAGTCTCCAAGTATGACGTCCAACACGCATAACTACCTCTATACTCGCAAAGATCCTGATCAATATCATATTTTCCATCTCAAATATATTTATGGAATATTGCATACCAACAGTTTACATTATGATTTGTAAGAATGACGTTCTAGTAAAAATCGAAGTCACTCAGTGTAGATAAATATTGGAACCCACAACCCAGTCATAAAAGCCACTCCGAAAGTCTAGTTACAGGTGAAATGTCAAGGTTTACGCGTGGGCGGGCGGCGCGGCATTGGGCGGCCGCGACGTTGGGCGGGACGGGAACGGACTGTTTAGTTTCCCAGCATGGGGAACTTTGCTGATACCAAAATGCCATGTTTGTTTTCGTTGGAGGTTTCTTTTGGATTTTGAATATGCTTGGGTTGCAATTCTTTCTACCTGCTCTTATCCCAACTTAACGTAGGGTCGGCGAAACACACTTTGTCAAGCATATTGTAGAAAGGATTTGGCTTAGTGTTTACGACTGGCTGCCTGCCTGACGTCAACCCTCTCTGTGGGATCCAGTCCCGGGAAAATTAAATTAGAAAATTCACTTTGCCCATTTTGGGAGTCAAACCCAGGACCTCCCGGTCCACAGCCCGTATATGCTGCCATTAGACCAAGGAGGCGACTTTATTATAGAGGTACAAAAATGTTACGCAAAACAATAACTATAAAATAATGTATAACAAACTTGTTAATTTATCATTCATCGAAAACCATTTCCAGTGCTCGCCAACAATTTTTATTGTGCACCGATTGTGTTTTAATAGTTTGATGGCGTTTTATTTACATACCTTGTATGGTGCGTAGTTCAATAATTGAGTAATTGATTATTTTTTTAAAAGTATACAGGGCTATTCATTCATTAGTTTATCCTAAACATGTAAAAAAAATATTTCGTAATTTATTTTCTTATATTTAGTTACAAAATAAAAAAATATTAAGTATAATTTAATTTGCCACCAAAACGCTATCTGTTAACTGTAGACACGGTGTGACGTCATTGTTCCTTACCATAGATACAAAATCGCTCATAAAAAAAAAATTGAAATAACATTTATGATTTCAAACTAAAAAAAACGGGTCAGATATTTCATCGATCAGATATCGATCGTCGATGACATCCGCGTTGAAATTAGGTTGAGCTTTAAACATAAATACGAAAAAAATATACCAAATAACCTGGCAGTATGACTTTAGAACTTAGTTCTTAGGCCCTTGTGGAACATACATATATGCAAGAAAATTGAGTAATGTGACATAATGGATCGTGATTGGTGTTTACAGTCACGTGACTCACAGATAAAAAATGAAATATTTAAATTACGAAAATAAAATTAGTCTTGGAGTATTTTTAATATATTCCTATTGCATACGTTATTTCGATGATAAATCTATGTTCCTACAGAAATTCATTGATATTGGTTACTATAGTCAAGTACCCAATTCTTTAATTATGCAAAGTAACTGCCATTCGATTGACACGTTACACATAAGTTCGATACGGAACACCCAAACAGATCGATAATGTACTGAACGCAAAATGTACTGAGGGCGTAGCACACATCACTTTCGACTTAGTATTCGAATCACACTGTTATTTGACAGATATACATACAATATACATAAGGTCACGCCTGTATCCTAGAAAGGGTAGGCAGAGGCGAACTAGAAAACTTGAACAATGTATTTAATTGTATTCTGTTTTGCGTCTTAAATAACTAAACACCTACATTTTGTCGAACTGGTTTCCATCCCAGATGTGATAAGGGGCGAGGCTATCGCCATACTGGACATATATTCCACACTATAGGCTGATATTGAACAGAAAATGCCACTATCATAATATCAGTGCCCGACCCGGGGATCGAACTAAAAACCTCAGGACGGTAGTCGTACCGCGCATGCAATATAACATCTATATAGGCTGAGATCTATAGAGCGAACTTCGACTAAGTCTAAGTCAAAGTCACGAACTCAGTGAGGATTTTTACTAGTCCGAGTCATTTTTTACAAGAAAATCTTTGCTTAGTCTGTCTGTCAGTCTGTTTTTCTTATAAAAATGGCTCGGACCAAGTCGAAGTTCGATTTGAAAATGCCAAATCCTCACTGAGTCCATTTTTTTTTTACTCAGACTTAGTCGAACTCGTTCTGAGCCTAGACTTATTGTACGTTAAACGAACATCAAAGTCTATTCGAATACTTCCTCGTAAGCTATTCGAGCTTCAGCCTCTGTCGTGTCGGAGCAAACATAATTTCGGAGGCCCAGCACGTCCCACTATCGATTACCATGAAGTACGTTAGTAATTTACATACTACACGCCCAGGTGCAATCGCACCCTTATTAAATTTAACCAGCTCTGAATACCAACCACTGTATACTTTTTTATAGCAGATACTACCGAGTCGGGCATTATCGTATTTTTGTTAAAGCACAACCTAATTTCAACGCGGATGTGATCGACAATCAATATCTGATCGACGAAATATCTGACCCGTTTTTTTTAGTTTGAAATCATAAATGTTATTTCGGCAATATTTTTTTAATGAGCGATTTTGTATCTATGGTAAGGAACAATGACGTCAACCGTTACACATCTACAGTTACCAGATAGCGTTTTGGCGGCAAACTAAATTAAACATAATATTTTTTGCTGTTTTTTAACTAACCATATGAAAATAAATTCCGAAATATTTTTTTACATGTTTAGGATAACGTCATAAATAACCCTGTATACCTACTTTTCAAAAATCAGTCATGTACCCAATTTGTGCCCGATATGGCGATAGGCTCGCCCCCTATCACATCTGGGACGGAACTAAGCTCGGCGAAATGTGGGTGTTCTAGTTCGCTATCCCTTTCGGGATACATGCATGAACTTATGTATATTAATTGTCTGAATTGATACTTCGACAATCTTGGACCAAAAATGAGGTTATTTTTTTTTATAGCAGACATTGGCAATCGAGCAGATGGGTCACCTGATGGTAAGTGATCTCCACCGCCCATAGACACCCAAGACACAAAAAGAATCATGGGTGCGTTGCCAAACTAAAAGAAGGGAATGGAAGGGGGGGAAAGAGGGATTGGGAAAGAGAAAGGGGAAATGGGCCACCGGAAATCTCACTCATCGAACGAAACGCGACAGCAAGCTGCCACTTTACGTCGGTTTTCTGTGGTATCTAACCGGTCGAGCCGGCCCATTCGTGCTGTAGACATTACTGTCTACATCATGGCTCTACCGCTCACATTAAGTTATTAAAATAGTTTTAAAGTAGGCTTAATATTAATACATGTATGGTTTAGCTATTATGTGCCTTCGCCTATATTTGAGGCCACTCTGCATTGGCTTAAAACTTTCCAACCTATTACTCTTATTCTACATGAACTCGTAACGTGGTCGCGTTACGTTAATATAATGAGACTCGTATGGAAGAGCATCCTTATGTTATTGTCTTTAAGTCTATTATTCATTGACACGGTGTGGTTTCTTGCTGCAGCCGAATGATGAGATGATAAGTCGCTACTTATTAGCGCTACGCTATTAGCGTCAGCTTGAGACGTTAGGCCTTTACTTATAGAAATATTTAAGCGCTTCTTATCTTTAAGATTAGCTTGTCCCTTTTATTTTCAAATAACTCAAGGAAAAGTTACAAATTATGCTTAAAGATAAAAAATAAATAATACATGCATACATACATACATACATACATACATACATAAGCTCACGCCTGTATCCCCGAAGGGGTAGGCGGGTAGCGAACTAGAACATTTCGCCGAGCTTAGTTCCGTCCCAGATGTGATAGGGGGCGAGCCTATCGCCATATCGGGCACAAATTCCAGACTCCGGGCTGATATGGAAAAATCCAATATCACTTTGCCCGACCCGGGGATCGAACCCGAGACCTCAGAACCGTAGTCGTACCGAAATACCACCACGCCACCGAGGCAGTAATAAATAAATAATAATAATAATATTAGCCCTGTAATTTTACTGTCCCACTGCTGGTCACGGGTTTCCTCAACTAATGAGAGGGATAAGGCCTTAGTCTACCACGCTGGCCTAATGCGGGATGGTAGACATACCTTTGAAATTCTTGTGAAGAAATTCTCGGGTATGCAGATTTCCTCACGATGTTTTCTTTCACCATTATAGAAATAATTCACAATGAAAATACACTTCACATAGAAAAGTCAGGGGTGTTTGCTCTTTTTTTGGGGTTGGTCTCGAACCTCCGATACTCATCCATGAACAGTTGCAACACCAAGGAGTTACAAAGCAGTGCGTGGTACTGTACTGCATTTGTCAGTTGTCACCTTCAGATATTAGCTGGCTACGATGTCCTTCAAGCAGGAGCACAACATTGCTTGCAAAAGTAGAGCATGTCGGTTGAAACAGACATTTAATAATAATAATAAATAACGCTCAACAGTCACACACATAGTTTTGCCCCACACTAAGATCGAGTCCTATGTCATAGGTATTAGGAACTACGAGAGAAGCACGGTCTCACAACACTCAGACCCGAAACAAATATCTGTGGGCCACACAAACATTTGTCTCGGTGCGGCGATCGCGATCGAACCCGCGGCCTCTCGCTTCACAGCCGGCTGCTCTCCCACTGGTCACGAAGGCTGTCATTGAATTAGTACCTACTCAGACAGTCATAATATGTGAGAGTCCTACAAGCAAGCATTGTACCGTGTGCGTTACACTCTCATTTTAAACGTGGATATCCAGAATAAGGCCCCAGGTCTGAACTTAGTTATGTAGGGCACTATTTAATTAATAACGGCTAAGCAGTCGGCTGGAGTATTCCAATTGAAAACTATTTTAACTAGGTTAATGCCTAGGTTTAAATATGGCGATAGCTTAGTAAGAACGGACTGCTACAGCAGCTCGAGCAGGAATCATTTCGAATTGAGCTCGATGCGCGCTTTTGACATTTGTACGTAACTTTAACCAAACATCATCAGTGCGTAGAGAACTGTATAAGATTTCGATTGTTAAAATTATTCCGGTCCTGGCTCAGATCGTAGGTTCGATTTCCACATTTTCGGGAAATATTGAGTTATACATATATGAGTCGTATAGAAACAAAGGGGGCAATCTGAAAAATGCATGAATTGTGGCTGTTCAATTATTTTTTAATGTTGCTTAGAAAATTTCATTACAGTTATATTAAAATTACTTACTCCAGCGATATAAAATTGACATTAAAAACACAAAAAAAATAAAACCCACACACAATCGAAATAAAAAATTCATTCATTTTTCAGATTGCCGCCTTTGTTTCTATACGACTCATATATAGCACGGACGTATACAAAAACAGGACACCATCTCGCCTATAATTAAACGGACGCCAAAGATAAGCCACGCATACAAACGTGCCCTACGCACACACCAACACTCAGTCGCCGTTATTACGTGTCGATAGATTAGATCGGCAGAAAACCCTGCTTCACTTCCAACGTTCCTAGCGCTACATCCTCTTTTTTCTACGTCCGTTATAGATAGTAAAAAACAACGAATTGAGACCCTACTCTTTCTGAAGTCAGTTGAAGAGAAAAACGCAAAATCCAAACCTACCTCGAAATAGTTTCAAAGCTATAAGCTATCTTCTAAACTAACATGAACCTCTTACCATTGGCAGCACAAATATTTGTAGCTCTCCGTACAAATATTGTTTTCATTTAGCGAAACTGAGGATGGAGTAGGACGAGTCAATGTGACCCGCGTGCTTCCGACTCGTCCACTCAATTTCCTTTAAACTTTTAAACTGAATGTCGTATTCAGGGTTGTCACGTAACATGTCTTTATTGATTGTATATTTGTGTATTCATATAATAATACAAGTTACAAACATTAGAAAAATCCGAAATAAAACTATTTTATACGGATTATATTGCGATTTTGTTGAATAAAGCCGATGAGTCCGTCCCGTGACCATGACGGACCAGTTCTTCCGAGGAACTTGCGACATTACTTGATGATTGGTTATAATGGGTAAGGAGACCTACGTCTTGTGTCCCTGTGCCTGTCACAGGCCCATCGATATGATGGGCCATTAGGCATCTCACTCACCGAATGAAACGCAACAACAAGCTGCCATTTTAAGCCGATGTTCTGTAGACAAACGGTTTTCCGGTGATAGTTTTATAACGTTACGTATCGGAATCCATACTAGCCCCTTATACTCAAATGTAATAAATTATACATAAAAAATAAAATTACATAATAAATGAAATGTTCAATATAGTTTCTTTTTTCTTATTTTTTTATTACAGTATTGTAAATCGTCAATACTGTTATAATACTGCTGTGTTACATGACTATTGTCAATATTATGTTATCCTAAAATACAAGTTGATTTATATCATTACTTTGTGTTATGTTTTATTTATTGACTTGTCATATGAGCTATTAATATAAATAAATCATTTCATTTCATTACAGTGGTACTAAACCGGTCCAGCCGGCCCATTCCTGCTGTAGATGATACTGTCTACAGCCTACATCTTACCAGTCTACCAACTCAAGACCTTTAAATTGCGTATTAAATATTTTACAAGTTCAATCAGAGTCATTTAGTCTAATGCGGTTCGTTTAGTAATATTAGTACACTTACGAAGCCACGACAGCCCTAATGCAGTCCGTAGGGAGCAGTATACTTATCTGCTCAATCTGCACTCACTATATTGAATGCATTTTGAACTAAACATTTTTATAGCCATTTTGTATGTCAGCGATTTAATCCAATTCGCTCCGGTGAACTTTAGCCAGTGATGGAACAGAGTTTAACTATAAATTGTATGAAAATAGTGTTTTTTAATATATTGTAGACTGGCATTGTCACCTCATTGGTCTAGTGGCAGCATAGATCCTGGGTTCGATTCCCAGGTCGGGAAAAGCGAATTTTCAAATTCAATTTGTCCAGGACTGGATCCCTCAGAGGGAGTTGACGTCAGCAGGTAGCCAGTCATAAAAACTAGGCCAAATTCTTTCTGCAACACGCTTGAAAAAGTGTGTTGCACCGACCCCACATTAAGGTGGGATAAGGACAGGTAGAAAAAAGCACCGATAGCTCAGTTGGGAATGGTACGGACTGCCGAGTCGAGTGTCGGAGGTTCGACATCATCATCATCATCAGCCATAGGACGTCCACTACTGAACATAGGCCTCCCCCAAAGATTTCCAGATCGACCTGTTGGAAGCGGCCTGCATCCAGCGACTTCCTGCGACCTTTATCAGGTCGTCGGTCCACCCTGTAGGTGGACGTCCTACGCTGTACTTGCCGGTACGTGGTCTCTACTCGAGAACTTTTCTGCCCCATCGGCTATCAGTTCTACGAGCTATGTACCCTGCCAACTGCCATTTCAACTTGCTAATCCTCTGGGCTATGTCGGTGACTTTCGTTCTTTTACGGATCTCCTCATTCCTGATTTGATCTCGTAGAGAAACACCGAGCATAGCCCTCTCCATAGCTCGCTGAGTAACTGTGAACTTCCTAATGTGGCCCATAGTTAGAGGCCACGTTTAAGTGCCATAAGTCATCACTGGTAACACACACTGGTCGAAAACTTTTGTCTTCAGGCACTGAGCTATTTAGGACGAGAAGACCTTGCGTAGTTTCCCAAATGCAGCCCCACCGAGCTGGACGAATGATATCTCTCTCAAAGTTGGACCTGCCCAGCTGGACCGCTTGTCCTAAATAGACATATTCGTCTACAACTTCGAGAGTTGAGTTTCCTATACCAATTGAGGTAGGGACGACATGGACATTCGACATGATTTTCGTCTTGTACATGTTCTTTTTAAGGCCAACCAGTTGAGAAACTCAGTTGAGGTCTTCGAGCATAGTACCTAGAATTTCGAAGGTATGTGAAGTCTACCAACCCGCATTGGCCAGCGTGGTAGATGAAGGCCTAACCCCTCTCATTAGTAGAGGAGTCCCGTGACCAGCAGTGGGACAGTAATATTACAGGGCTACATAAGCTCAGCTCACGCCTGTATCACCGACGGGGTAGGCAGAAGCGCACTAGCGAACTAGAACACCCACATTTCGCCGAGCTTAGTTCCGTCCCAGATGTGATAGGGGGCGAGCCTATCGCCATATCGGGCACAAATTCCAGACTCCGGGCTGATATGGAAAAATCCAATATCACTTTGCCCGACCTGGGGATCGAACCCGAGACCTCAGAACCGTAGTCGTACCGAAATACCTCCACGCCACCGAGGCAGTCATTACAGGGCTAATATTATTATTATTATAATTTAACAAAACCTTACATTAAACTCACGAAACTCATGCTTAGCATAAATCATCCTATTCAAATATAATAAAGCATAATTCTACTAACTTGGTAAATCGGGATAAAGTTTTAATACTTGGTCGAGTTTCAGCCGTGTGTTAACATCCGTTGTTTTCGGGGAAGGGTTTATCTATTACCATAAAGGACATTATGTTGAATATAAATCACATATTCGGAAAATTATGTTGGTCTGAGGTAAACAAACTCCTTTTAAGTTACAAAAGATGTTTACGATTGAGTTTCAAATTGTAACTTAAACCAACTTGGATGTCTTAAATTTTCTTTCTAACTACCCTTACCCCACCTCTATGTGGGGTCAGCGCAACACACTTTTTCAAGCATGGATTTGGATTAGTTTTTATGACTGCCTGACTGCATGACGTCAACCTCATAGGGATTAAGTCCCCGGCAAATTAAATTAGAAAATTCGCTTTGCCCAACCTGGCAATCAAACCCAGGCCTTTAGGTCCACAGCCCATATATGCTGCCTCTAGACCAAGGAGGTGATCGCAAGGCAAAATGTGCTTTCATAATCCATTAAATTTTCATTTTAAATCCAGGATTATCAGATGAGTTACAAAGTCCGAATCCACGCTCTACAGAGTACGCAAGCCTTACAAATTCTATAACAAAGTTTACAAGCTCGTTAGTATCCAATGAAAAAAAGTTCAAAAGGCTTTTGTAATACAAAACACTACAATTTAAGAGGATTAGATTACGTTATATAAAAACGATAATGGCTGAAATTATAAATATTTTGTTTATTATATTAGCCCTGTAATATTACAGTCCCACTGCTGGGAACGGGCCTTCTCTACCAATGAGAGGGGTTAGGCTTTAGTCCACGACGCTGGCCTAATGCGAGTTGGTAAACTTCACATACCTTCGAAATTCTCGTGGAGAAATTCTCAGGTATGCAGATTTGTTCATGTTTTCCTTCACCCATATAACAAGCTATAATAATCATACTCCAAACACACTTAACTTGAAATAAGAGAGGTTCATGCTCTAAGGAAAAAAAAATAAAATAAAAAGTATACGGCAAAAAAAGGCCTTAGAATTCAGAACACACTTTAGATACTCTTGCACAACAAACATTTTTTTCTATCACTGCCTATTCTTAAAGTAACAACATATATTTGCTACTTTGCAGAACCTTTAAAATTTCAAACCTAGAATTAGCACCATCTGGGTTACTCCAACCGTACATTAATCATCTGTGCATTCCAAGTGTAAGACATTTGTCTTGCCAAGTGTCTGCATATCGCGGTGCACTTTGCACTTTGTCTTACGAGTATGATGCATAGCATTTCGAATTTCAGATGCTTCGTTTTTGGTTATTAAATAATAATTTTATGCCCCTTACTTATAAAAATATTTAGCGCTCCTTAATAATAGCTTTAGAAGACGCAAGAACAAAGTGGAAAATTATTATTTAAAATAAGATAACCAAAAATGTTGTCTGTAAGTAAAGCCCTTAGGTTTTTATAAACTGTTGGTGTGTCATTTAAATAAATAAATAAATAACTGAGGTGTGGAATGGAGTTTTAAAAGGATGGCTCTTTGAGGAATATTTTTAGCGATAGCATCTTGGAGTAATTAACATAATGTTGATAAGCAGCGATAGCTCAGGGGGGTTACCACCACCTCTATAGCAGTATTATTATGATCTTACTTGTACCGATTTCCATACAAAACAAACGAAGAACGATTATAATAATACTGCTATAAGAGGTCGTGGTAACCCTGCAGTTGGGAATGGTATCAAGGTCGAAGGTTCAAAACCAACCCCAAAATGGAGCATACACCTCTGACTTTTCTATGTTAAGTGTATTTTCATTGTGAAATATCGCTTGCTATAACGGTGCAGGAAAACATCGTGAGGTAACCTGCATACCCGAGAATTTCTTCACAGGAATTTCGAAGGTATGTGAAGTCTACCAACCCACATTAGGCCAGCGTGGTAAACTAAGGCCTAATCCCTCTCATTAGTAGAGGCCCGTGCCCAGCAGTGGGACAGTAATATTACAGGGCTAATTATTTTTTTATTATAATTTTGATATGAGGTTTATGTTATGTCATGAAGGGATCCGTAGCTTTTCCCTCGAGGGGCTTGTGACTTGATTGTAAGGTAGTGTGCATCCTTGTGCTCGAGTGTCTTCATTGGTCTGCTGTCACTGTCGCAATCTCGCGATTAACGTTTTCCTTCTTCGTAGTGTACTTCTGTATGAGTGTGAGACGTGGCCTGCCTTTAAGCGTCATGGTAGGCAAATCCACGTCGCGAAAATGAAGATGCTGCGGTAGATGTGCAATGTTCAACTAGATTGTATACGTAATGTGCACATCCGTGGTAGTCTTGGCGTTCGTGACGTGGCAGATAAACTGCAGGAATGTCGCTTGAGATGGTATGGCCACGTTCTGAACAAACCACAGGACTACGTCGGTAGCAGGTGTCTGACCCAAATCGTACCAGGGGTGTGTTCTAGCGACCAAAAAGCGCTGGCTGGACGTTCTGAAGGAGAATATGAGAGCCAATGGTCTCACTATGGAGGATGCTAAAGACCGAGCGAGGTGGAAGCGTCTAAGTAGGAAGGCGGACACTGGCAGAAGACCGGGATAACGCCAAGCAGAAATAAAAAAAGTGTAAAGAAGCATTTATATAGACTACCATGGCTCTGGTGATCACCGCTAAACTCCTTGTAAACTCACTGCTTTTTGGACTACTTTACGTTTACTATCAGGTGTGGCGAATTGACTGATGTAATGCGATAAAAAAAAATCTGTCATGTATATTTATTCTTCGTATTATATTAGAGTAATCTCAGTGGAGTTTCTTACAAGACAAGGGACGTGGAACCGTTTCCCTTTTCCACGTCAGTCCTTTATCAATCCACTTACATCGGACGCTTTCACTCAATTCTTTTAGACGTTTTATAAGAAAATCTAATCAGATCCTATATTTATTATTATTTGAATACAAATATATGTCGGATGGCGAACGCTGGCGTTATTTTTTTTAAAACGGCGACGTCAGCATGGCTGACGTCACTTTTGACAATAAGATGATTACTCATCTTATTTATCAAGCGTGAACACTGAAATTCACTAATTCCCTTTATTAACGGTGCTCAAGAGCACCGTCTAGTCAGGGATGTGGACAGTCCGAGTGCCGGAGCACGACTGTGTCGAATCTGCTCTGAACACTCCTTTTATAGGGTGCAATATTTGCAACTACCTACTCGATACCGAATATCGAATGTTAAAGAAATAATTATAACGATTATTTTAACTTTTTAGAATCTTTTAACGATTCAGCAGTTTAACAATTGTAAAATGAATTAATAACGTAAAATAACAACGGCTTTTTAAATAAGCGTGCGATTTTGCGCCGATATATATATTATATACTCTACCATAAAAACATTTTTCTGCCTCGGTGGCGTGGTGGTATTTCTGTACGACTACCGTCCTGAGGTCTCGGGTTCGATCCCCGAGTCGGGCAAAGTGATATTGGATTTTTCCATATCAGCCCGGAGTCTGGAATTTGTGCCCGATATGGCGATTGGCTCGCCCCTTATTACATCTGGGACGGAACTAAGCTCGGCAAAATGTGGGTGTTCTAGTTCACTAGTGCGCCTCTGCCTACCCCTTCGGGGATACAGGCGTGAGCTTATGTATGTGTTATGTCATAAAAACATAGCAAAATCTTAATAAGGGTCATTAATAGATACAATCATAATCATAGTTATACTAGCAAACCCGGCGAACTCCGTTTCGCCACCAGATGGCTTCGTTTTATCTAACATTTGATCAGATTATCATTATTATTAGATTATCAGAGATGGCGCTGTATGTGAAAAAAGATTTTCCCGCTTTTCTGTTGAAATTTTCCTGAATTTTCTTTGCTATAAACCTCACGGAGCCCGAGACCTTTCCAACGAATGCAAAACCGTGGAAATCGGTTCGTGCGTTCTGGAGTTATAGCGTCAGGAAAGAAAACCCGACTTATTTTTATATAGTAGATTATGTTTGTTTCTTAGTATGTATATTACGCGATATCTCTGCTAAATGTAGATCTTATTCCAAGGGTGGTCCCATATAAATTCGGGCACGTTTTGAAGACGGCCCATAAAGTTTTTAAAATTGTATCGGCCGACTTCAAAAAAGGAGAAGGTCCTCAATTCTTTTGTATGTTTTTTTATGTATATTACTCGATATCTCCACCAAATCTGTAGCCCGAGCACGAAAAACTAATGTAAATGTAAATGTATTCGAGTTCGCTGCGCACTGATGACGTTTGGTTAATATTTCATACAAATTTCATAGACGCGCATCGAGTTCGAATACATTTACGGTTGTCAGAAATTTTCCTGCTCAGGCCGCTGAACCAATTTTAAAGATTCTTTTGTGTCCGATAGAACTTATTTCAATCGGGGTCCCATATAAATTTGGTCATGATCGGAGAAATTTTGAAGTCGTTATTAATTATTAATCGAATCTCGCCACACATGATAACATTTGGTTGTTTCGTGCCATGAGCACATATCATGCTAGATTTGAATTCGATTTGATTCGTGCCTCAACAATCAAACTACCGAAAATAAGGCTATTTGACGCAAATTACCAAACTGCGTGCCGTCATCACTTGCACCGAACATTATTATGGCGGGTACACACTGGCCTAACGAAGGCGAACGAATCTATGCCTGTTTCATTCACACAACAGCGAAAGCTTGTTTGTGTGAACGCAACAGGTATAGATTTTTTCGCCTTCTTTCGGCCGGTGTGTACCCGCCATCAGATCGTAACAGTAAATTGCGTTGGAATTATATCGAGCGTACGTTCTCGGCTCTCGCTGATAAGGGTTATTAACAGAGTTTGTTTATCATATTTATTTTATTTTTTGAAGGTGCGTGATACTGTTTGGGTGTTTGAAAAGCAAGCGGTAGCGGTTTTTGCAATCAATTAAATTCGTAAAAAATGTTAAAAATGTTTTGTGAGATCAACCAATGCAGTGTTTGCTAGGAATACTACAAAAATAATTTATCCTATATAATCTACAGCGCTTTAGGCCAACATAATTCTGCTGATCTTCGAGAGATGCAATATTTGTCAACAGGCAACATTATATTCGATATATTTTATTATAACAGTCTTATTTTGAAATATATAAATGGCTTAAATGGTAGACAGGTCAAAAAGCATTGGCTAGACCTTATGCGGGTTCAGCTAAGTGGCTTATGCGCTAGTCGAATAGAATAGTAAATGTATGAGAATGACATAAGAGTACACCGCATATAGCGGTCTCTTATGCCATTCCCATACATTTATTCTATTCGACTAGCGCATAAGACACTTGGCTAAGCCCGCTGGAGGCAGATGAGAGTCAATGGTCTTATTGTGATGTACCTATAGTCGGTGCTCTTCGCTTCATAAGTGTATAAGGCCTTAATTTATAGATAAAACGCGTACCCAGCAATCGAACAGTTTAAATAGAAGGCTTATAATAATATTAAGATAAATAAACACACCCAACAGTCACACATCTAGTTCTGACCCCACAGGTACAACCTGTGTCCTGGGTATCAGAAACTATAAGAGACTTTCGGTCCCACAACACCCAGAATTGAAACAAATATCTATGGGCCACACAAACATTTGTCTCAATGCGGGAATCGAACCCGCGGCCTCTCGCTTCACACCCGGCTACTCGCCCGCTGCTGTTTATTAAATAAAGTTATTTTTATAATTTTCTGATAAGCATGTATGGAAGTCGAATACATTTTGCGCCGACCCCCAATAAAATTGGGACATGCAGGAGGATGATGATTTTTGGAATTTTAGAATCATTTTTATCTATTACTAGCTGACCCGCGCAACTTCGTCTGCGTAGGAGAGAGGGGGTTAAAAGAATGAGTCGTAGGCACCTATAATCCAATAATTCTAAAGGAGGTAATGGGATGATCTACTTCGGTCCGGTTTCGTCAGTCACCTAGTCAGTACTCCCGTCAGTCACCCCGTCCATCACCCTGTCGGTTACCCCGTCCACCACCCCGTCGGTCATCCTGACAGTCACCCTGTCGGTCACCCCGACAATCACCCTGACGGTCAACCCGTCGGTCACCCAGTCTGTCACCCGTCTGTCACCCGTCTGTCACCCCGTATGTCACCCCATCTGCCACCCAGTGTGTCACCCCGTCTGTCACCCATCTGTCACCCCGTCTGCAACCCGTCTATCACCCATCTTTCACCCCGTCTGTCACCCGTCTGCCACCCATCTGTCACCCCGTCTGTCACCTGTCTGGCACCCGTCTGTCACCCAGTCGGTCACTCCATCTGTCTGCCCGATTGTCATCCCGTCTGTCACCCCGTCTGTCACCCCGTCTGTCACCCGTGTGTCACCCGTTTGTCAGCCGTCTGTCAGCCGTCTGTGACCCCGTCTGTCACCCATCTGTCACCCGACTGTCACCCATCTGTTACCCCGTCTGTCACCCGTCTGTCATACGTCTGTCACCCCGTCTGTCATCCGTCTGTCACCCCGTCTGTCACTCCGTCTGTCACCCCATCAGTCACCCGATCAATCATCCCGTCGGTCACCCCGTCAGTCACCTCGTCAGTCACCTCGTCAGTCACCCCGTCCGCCACCCCATCAGTCAGCCTGTCAGTCACCCCGTCATTCCTCACGTCAGTCACCCTGTCAGTCACCCCATCAGTCACCCCATCAGTTACTCCATCAGTCACCCCATCAATCACCCCGTCAGTCACCCCTTAGGTCATAGCGTGATGTTATATAACCTATAGCCGTCCTCGATAAATGGGCTATCCAACATAAACATATTTTTTCAATTCGAACCAGTAGTTTCTGAGATATCAACTTCCCCGCTTTTCAACATTTTTCATTTCTGCTCCGCTCCCATTCGGGACACCGCGCCGTGTCAGCTAGTATGTAGTAGTAACAATTGAATGACGTTACCATCGTATAAATATTGACAAATATTAACGTCACTCAATTGTTTTGCCTTCCCGGAACCTCTCCACTCACACTTAAACTTTATGGTATGGAATTAGAGTTCAAATTGACTTTTAAGTATTATTACGAATCGATTGTATGGGAATATAGAAAAGTGTTATTTTTAGACTTTTTCAGGCAATTTTTCAATTTTTTCTCTCCGTAAGAACCATCCTCGTACTTCGAGGAATATTCTAAAAAAAGAATTAGCGAAATCGGTCCAGCCGTTCACGCGTGATGTCGTGACAACGGAAAACGGGTTTCATTTTTATATATATAGATTCAGAAATATAGTAACTTACAAAATAATTTCACAGTACGACTTTCAAAGCATTCGGCACGTTCTCGGTGCACAAAAGCTTATAGCGTTTGTCAGGGCTTAACGTATTCTCTACACTGTACCGGACACCATCAGTTTAACGTTTCCAGCGAGTAAACCTGTAAACGTGTTACTTTAAACTTTGTGGTAGTAGTGAATTTCTGCTACCGGTATTATAAAATTTTCGATACTATTTTGGGCTTCATATCTTTGATTACCTATGTCATAACTTTTTTTATGAAGTAGACGTTAGCAAATGAGCAGATGAAGGATCATCTGATGGTAAATGACCTCACTAGCTGTAGACACCCAAATAATCATAGCAATGTTACTAACAAATGAATTAGGATTTGAAATATCGAGCAAATACCTTACATCGAATATAGTAAGATGGTAGCAGTGACGTGCATTCCATATAGACAAAGCGACACTGTCTACCCTGGTAATTTGCTATTTACATAAATCATTACCAAAAAATCATGACAAAAACAAATGTCAAAATAGCACTTCCACTATTAAAGCTCAAATCGTCATGATGATGATCATGATGATAGTAATATTGATGATAGAGTTGAAGAAACTGATTTTACAAATTTTGTTTACCCTGTTCGGAATATCTGACCTGTGGGATCTCTGCTCCGAAACGTCGATCGGTCAACAGATCCAGCGCCGTAAATGGAAATGGATTGGTCATACTCTCAGAAGACCTCCCGACCACATTTCTAGACAAGCGTTAGAGTGGACTCCTCAAGGGAAAAGGAAACGCGGCCGCCCCAAACATACCTGGAGGCGCTCGGTGGCAATGGAGCTGAAGACTATCGGACTGACATGGTCCGAGGCGAAACGTTTAGCCCAAGACAGAACGCGATGGCGAAGTACTGTGGACGCCCTCTGCCCCACCTAGGGGTCATAGGACATTAAGTCAAGTCAAGTGTTCGGAATATCTGTTCACGTCACTGGATGGTAGAACCTGACAGGTCGAGCCCAGTCTTGCTGTAGACATGACTATCTACATCGTTGCTCTACAATTTAAATTTTTTTTTTTTTTTTTTATCCGAGCACGGCAAAGTGACTACACTACACCTGATGGTAAGCGTAGTGCAGTCCAAAAAAAACCAACGACCATCGATAAACATAGTTTATGAATGGTCGCCAGAGTCATGCCGGCCTGCATAAATGCTTCTTCACGCTTCGCTTAAAGGACCCAATGTCATAGGAGGGAGGGAACACGTGAGACGGCAGACTATTCCACAGCTTAACGGTTCGGCAAAAGTAGGAAGAAGAGAACCTTTTGGTTCGTGCCGCGATGGACGAGACCACCAAGCTGTGGTTTCGTAAGCCGGCCCGCGTGGTTCTGGCTAGGAAAGGAGAAGCTGGGATCAGGTCAAACAACTCTTCGGAGCACTCACCATGATACAGACGATAGAACACGCTGAGCGCTGCAATGTTTCTACGCAGTTGCAGCGGCTCTAAGGCGCTTGTAACGTCTGCATCATTCACAATGCGGACAGCCCGACGCTGCAATCCGTCCAAGGCATCAAGCAGATATTTGGCGGAACCATCCCAGAGGTGCGAACAGTACTCCGCACCCGGCCGTACCTGTGTTTTATAAAGACGACAAAGCTGACCGGGCGAGAAGAATCTCCGCACCCTGTTCAGGATTCCGACTCTGCGAGATGTTGCGGATATTACATCCTCGATATGATGCCTTGGGTTCAGGTCGCAGCGTATATCCATACCCAGGATATTTAGGCCGTTCCGCATTGCGAGCGGACTGCCCCCGAGGTTGGGGAGAGGAGAAAACGGGGACTTTTTGCACGTGAACGCGCACACCTGGGTTTTCTTGGCGTTAAACTCAACCAGATTTTCGGTGCCCCACGCCGCAATGAGGTCTAAGGTCTGATTCAGCTCAACGACAAGATCCCCTCTCTGCCTCTCAGTGACCTCCCGACTACCAGGAGGCTTGCTGCAATAACGCCCATGTACAGTGCTGTCATCTGCATAGCAATGAATGTTGCCAAGTGGCAGCATGTCATTGATATGCAGAATAAACAAGGTGGGCGAGAGCACAGAACCTTGTGGAACCCCGGCACTAACTGACATGAGCCGAGAAGAGTGTCCTTCAACAAGGACACGAATTCTACGCCCACGCAGAAAGCCGGCGATCCACTTACACAGGTTGTCGGGAAGTCCATATGCCGAAAGCTTGGAGAGAAGGCCACGGTGCCAGACCCTGTCAAAAGCCTTAGCGATGTCAAGGCTTACGGCGAGGGCCTCTCCATGCTTATCAACCGCCTCCCCCCAGCGGTGCAATAGGAAGGCCAGAAGATCACCCGTCGATCGTTTCGACCGAAAGCCATACTGCCGGTCATTGATCAACGAGTGATCCTCCAGGTAGCGGATCAGGTGCATGTTGATGATCCGCTCCATTGCCTTACCTATCACTGAGGTTATGGCGATTGGACGGTAGTTGGCAGGGTCCGATCGATCACCCTTTTTTGGGATCGGTTGCACGTTAGCATCCCTCCAAGATTGCGGCACAGTACCCGAGAGAAAGGAAGCTCGGTAAAGGCGCGTCAGCACAGGAGACAACTCATCATAATACATAAATTATGTCATGCCTATATCCCATAGGGGTAGGTAGAGACTATGGATTTCCACTTCCCCCGTTTCTGACATGCTACTTTCGCTTCATCTACTTTCATCAATCTCTTCATGCATTTTTTTCTACCTGCCCTTATCCCACTTTAATGTGGGGTCGGCGCTACACATTTTTCAAGCATATTGCAGAAAGGATTTGTCTTAGTTTTTACGACTGGCTGCCAGCCTGGCGTTAATCCCCTCTGACGCATCCAGTCCCGGGTAAATTAAATTAGAAAATTCTCTTTCCCGACCGAATCTACGACCTCCCGGTCCACTGCCCATACTGCCACTAAACCACGGAGGCGACATAAATTTCTCATACATTAGTCTCAAATTTAACCCAGGATTAAACCATAAAATCGCCCGTGCCTACATTTCGCGCCAACCTCAATCTGCACCAGTGCCCTATTTACCGGCAAAGGGCAGGCAAAATGCGTGTTGCTCAGAATTAAAAAATAAATAAAAGTGTATTGCATTAATATTATCGTGATTGCTGCACGTTTTGTACCTTAATACTTTGTTTTATTTCGTATTTCATAATTTTGCGTGTATTTTATACTCTAATAATTAAAATAGTAATGATTTTAAGGTCATGCAACGTTTATTTTCGACCGATTTTCAAAAAGAAGGAGGTCCTCAATTCGTCTGTATTTTTTTATGTATGTTACGCGATATCTCGGCCAAATGTAGACCGATTTTCAAAATGGAATTTGTGCCCGATATGGCGATAGGCTCGCCCCCTATCACATCTGGGACGGAACTAAGCTCGGCGAAATGTGGGTGTTCTAGTTCGCTAGTGCGCCTCTGCCTACCCCTTCGGGGATACAGGCGTGAGCTTATGTTATGTTATGTTATTTTCAAAATTATTTAATTTGTGTTCGATATAGCTTCTTTCAAGGGTGGTCCCATATAAATTTAGTCACGATCGGATTTGAAGTCGGTCCGTTAAGTTTTCAAACTTGTGATTATTTACTATAATATTATTATAAACGAACATCGATATAATAATATACCTAGATGCACAGTTCCATACAAATATCATTGTAAACAGTGTCCTCGACAGACAAAACAAATAAACATCACAAATTTAATTAAATTAACATAAATATGACCTTATAGACGCGGCATAAAGTAGCTTTTTAAATTGAATGTTCAAACGTTCTTGTATTCGACATTTTTGAATTTCTAATCGTTTTTGAATTTGACAATAATTTGACATTATTAAAAGAAACATTCTAGTCACTTGGACAAAGATTGAATGGAGTCGAATAGTTCTTGTATTTATTTGTGAGAAATGTTGACCACGTGGCGTACAATGTAGATGAGAATGGCATATCGCCAAAATTATTATACAGATATCTGTATAATAATTTTACTTACATTAAGAGATAGATAGAGTATAAATGTTTAGAAGATAACAAATCTTATTAGTTATGAATATGAAATAAGCACTGTTTTGCCTTAGCGTGATTCATAAATAAATAAATAACACCCAACAGTCACATGCATAGTCCTGGCCCCACACTAAGATCGTCCTTTGCTCTTTAGATTCTTAATAATTTCTTTTAGACTATCATTTCGTTTTCTCAATCTTTTGTTCTGCCTTTTTAAGTTTCGCACTAAATTAGATTTAAGTTTAAATTTTTGGTTGCGTTCTTTCAAATTATCTTTCAAAAATAACGTCTTAGGTGTGTTAAAGATTGATTAAAATTCTAATGGTATTGGTGATCCTTCATTATTTATTGGTTCAATTGCTGGTTCCTGGAAATGAATATGTTTCCAATAAGTGATGACGCCACAATTACTGTTGTAGTAATTATGCCTAACGACCGGTTCCAATAAATGATCTCAATCCGAGAATCCAAGATAAAAATGAAAAATTAAAAAATGATAAATCGCCAGAATGAACCATTAAAATTATTATTTGACAGCGGAATTTTCAACTTTGTTCATGTTGGCAAATTTTTATGATCTGCACACTTTGATTGAAAACATTTATTAGAATTAGCCGCAAATTATTAAATAGTCATTTTACATGGCAGTATGTACCTAGTATATGCTTGCTATTGATGAATTCTGTATCAAATATTTTTCAGCTATTACACTTGTACTGCACCCTGCCTCATTTAAACTTGTAGTTACGACAATCTAAAATAAAGTCAATAAATGTGGCAATATTTATTTATTTATAGGTACACCAACAGCATACATATTGTTAAAATAAATAGTAAACATTAGTTAAGGACAATGTAGCTGATGACAATTTATCACCTTTATTTTTGGTACAGCATTCTTTTTAATTTTCCTAATCCCTTTTTCTGTATAATATCCATCGGAATCGGCAAAATGGTCTGAACAAACCACACTTGAGTTTAAAATTTTCTTCTCTCCCTTCTTCGGAAATAATTTTACGCCATTTATCTCTTACTATTTCATTTCATGGAAATCTGTAATTAATAAATAAAATTAATAAAAAAAATCATAAATTTAAAATAAATATAATATATTTACAAAAAAAAACGACTCCATATATTTCATTGTTCCAAATCATGATTTCAAAAGGGACAAAATATATTATTAACTGCATTCGTTAAATTAATTATTTATACACGTTTAATACTTAATTTAACATGATTAAGGTTTTAAGAATCAAGTAAGGGAATTATACTTACTTAAAATATGAAATCCCATGTGTTTTGCGCTTTGTAAGAGTGTTATTTTTGCACTCTTTCACAGAGCATTTAGGCATCTTCACAGGCGAACGGTCGGCGCCCGACTGACAGCAAACAAGTGCTTACTTACATTTTAAGCACTCGTTGGCTGTCCCACTTTCTGAGCGTCAACTGTGCATCTAGGTATATTATTATATCGATGTAAACGAAGTTTGAAGTTTAGTGAACGATAAGTTTATTCGGTTTATATTTTAATGATTCATTTAGAGCGACTTGCAGCGCTATTACTAATCTACAGTTACACCTTATCTCGATTTATCCTACAGCTCACTCCTATCTTTAAATCAATGATTTGCGATAAGTGGAGATTTATCGCGGAGCTGTAAGTGGTCCTTAGGTTAATTAATTGAACGTAATTATGCAAAATCATCCAACCCCCAAAAAAACTATTGTTGTTAACATCAATATCATGTATCTGTCTATTATCGACTGACTTCCACAAAAGGAGGAGGTCATCAATTCGTCTGTATTTTTTTATGTATGTTACTCGATATATCCGCCGAATGTAGACCGATTTTCAAAATTCTTTTTGTGTTCGATAGAGGTTATTTCAAGGGTGGCTCCATATAAATTTGGTCACGATCTGTAAATTGGAAGTCAGTCAGTTAAGTTTTTAAACTTGTGATTGTTAAATTAATGATCATCGTAGATTTTTTTAAGCTTTGGATCGTTTTTGCAGAACTACATATGTCCAATTGCTACCAAAATGCCCTAAAAGTTATATAAAAACCAAAAAGATGGATCGGTATATCTATGAATAGCTAATACATGTTATAGAGTACCTATTTGGTACGCACTATAGAAACAGTCTTACAAAAATTATCAATTTGTCAATAATAAAGAATTATTTTGGTGATGGAAAAACGTTAATTTGTCTTATCCATTTGTCCCAAAAATATGACAAAATATTTCCCAAAACCAATTCGTCAGAAATTTTGCTTTTATTTTAAACAAAAATAAACCACCGCAGAATATTAAATCCATGTTAAATATTTCTTAAAAGTTAGCGCAAAGAAAAAAACCCCGACAATGGTGGAGAGCAACAAATGTTTTTCATCCATGTTCATTTATTCAGAGTCGTCCCGAGTTTGTTCTGGCGACGTGCCAAACGATCTGGCAACATCGAGTGCAACGCTCGCAATTTAAAACGCTCCATAATAACACTGGTCACGTACAATTTACTAATTTTTAACTGGCAACACTGGTAATATAGATTTTAGCTGGGAGTTTTGGCGGGAATTCTGACGGTGCGGGTGGTCGCTTGTTTTAATGATTTCATATTATAGTCTAAAGTTGTGCTTGTGGTTTAAATGTGATGTGACTTTATGCGATAAACATCAACGAAGATGGACAGTATGTGGAAGCTTTGAAATAAGTGATTTTGGACGCTTTTTGTCGGGTGGATGGGTCGACCATGTTCGATTCCTCCGCTGCGAGAAAATCGTCTAAAAAGCATCAAACTGGAAGGAATTGACGCCAAAACTCCAGCAGGGCCTTGAAATCGAACACATCCGACTTCATTGCACTTGCGAAAACGTAGATGTAGGCAATAATGTATCAAAAGTAATAAAAAGTATACGGCTGAAGGACATTGCATCCATGGCTATGAACAACTTAAAAATAAAAAAAAAATAAAAAAAAAACTTTAGCTGGTTTTTTTTTGGCGGGAATTCTGACGGGTGGTCGCTTGTTTTAATGATTCATATTCTAGTCTAAAGTTGTGTTTGTGGTTTAAATGTGATGTGTATCTAAACAATAAACATCAACGAACATGGACAGTATGTGGAAGCTTTGAACTAAGTGATTTTGGATGATTTTCGTCGGGTGGATGGGTCGACCATGTTCGATTCCTCCGCTGCGAGAAAATCGTCTAAAAAGCATCAAACCCGAAGGAATTCACGCCAAAACTCCAGCAGGGCCTTGAAATCGAACATATTCGACTTCATTGCACTTGCGAAAACTTAGATGTAGGAAACAAAGTATAAAAAATTATAAGAAGTATACGGCTGAAGGACATTGTACCCATGGCTATAAACAAGATAAAAAAAAGGTTTTAGCTGGAGTTTTGGCGGGAATTGACGGTGCGGGTGGTCGCTTGCTTTAATAATTTTTACATTCTAGTACTTAATAAAGTGGTCTATATCACGCTAAACAATAGGTTAAAACAATCTGGTAACGATTTACACAAACTCATCCATCACAACTACCTTTCTTTCTTTCTTTCTACTTGCCCTTATCCCACCTTAATGTGGGTTCGGCGCAACACACTTTTTCAAGCATGTTGCAGGCAGGATTTGGCTCAGTTTTTACGACCGGCCGCCTGCCTGACGTCAACCCTCGATGAGGAATCCAGTCCCGGGTAAATCAAATTAGAAAGTTTGCTCTGCCTGACCTGGGAATCGAACCCAGGACCTCCCGGGCCACAGCCCATACATGCTGCCACCAAACCAAGGAGGCGACTCATCCATCACAACCATTCTACAAAATGTAAGAACAAAATGCAATACACGTAGAATATTCTCTTTAGTTCGATTTACATATTTCTCATAACAATCCGTTCAGAAACGCATCAAATATTTGATGAGAATCCGAAAGTTCGGAATCTTTACTGGCGTATGCAGAGGTATTTAAATTCAGATAACTGTGCCATTAGCGTCGTCTGGCTGAATTCTTATCTGGGATGAGAGCTCTTTGGAACTACTTTTGAGGTCGCTGCCACGGCGGTTTACGTGAATGTGGGTTCTTGTTACAAACGTGCGCTTTTTGTGATGCATTTTTGTGTGTAGAATTTGGATTCATATAATGTTGGTGATACAGAAAGCTTTACTATTGATATATGTTTGTGAATGGAATCAGAAGTTTCGAGGATTTGGTTATGTCAGAAGTTTTTGTGTTCTTTATTATTCTACAATATAAGATTGTTGCTTTCTAGAGGTCTAATCATCATCATCATCATCATCATCATCATCAGCCATAGGACGTCCAATGCTGAACATAGGAAGCTCCCCCAAAGATTTCTAGAGCTCTAATACTACCGACAAAATAATTCAGGATTTTTTAAATCTAAACCGCTGGTCCAGGTGGTGTCCTAAGATCCATGTGTTAGGCATGCTTCTGACAACTCTAAAGCAACTAAAATTTGAATTGATAAGAGATTTAACAAATCTTTAGTTAATTTTAAAAAATCAGTCTCTGTAAAACGGAGAGTAAGTTTACATCTCTTCTATAGAACAATGTTGCATTTATTCTGGTAATAAATGAATAAGAAACAATATTCATTTTTCAATCTATTGCATTTTGTTTACAAATCACATGTATATCTTAAAGCCAATGGAAAAAAATTGTTCAATACAATCCACGATCGAGTGGACTGCATCGCTCCAACTGTCGATATAATTGACCCTTAAAACCCAGATACATTCAATTGGTTCACCGCAGTAAAAATAGATAACGAAGGCCTACTCTGTTCGTTTATTCACAGTGCAGAGGCTCAAGCACAAATCACTTTTAATTTTCGAAAAGTTACGAATAAGAATAATTTTGACTATCGAATTCGTATATGTTTAAACTCAAATATGGGCGCAGCGTGCCTGATTTGGTTACGTAGTCGGTAATATTATTCATACTCCGACTGAACTTTGTACTGACAAAACAGAAGTGAAGTGGAAAGAAACAGAACAGAGAAGTGTGTGAAAGAAGTGGAAAGTAACATAAAACTATGGTTACGCTTCAGAATGTTGGTACTTTAGTTGTTGAAGTTTAAAAAGCCTTTGCAGATCAATTGTAAATGATATATTGAAACCATGAACATCCTTAATGTCAGAGGAGCCAGACTATTTTATAAAAATACAATAAATTTCTATTTTTTTATTTTATTTTCTGGTGGTAACAAATCACCGCCTCTCTTAGACTACAATCTCAAAAAAAGCTAGGCCACTGCATATCGTTGAATGAGTTTTTTTTTTTATATAATCGAATGACGAGGCGAACAAGCCGCTTAATTGTTGGTAATCTTTACGCTACCCACGAACAGAGCAAGAACCAGCCCTTTCAAAAACAAAGCATTGAGTGCACTACACTGTGCTCCTTAATTTGAGACTTTAGATGTTCTCTTATAATACCAAGAAATTATACTGTCTACAATGTCCTTCAAACCTTAACACAACATTGCTTGCACAAAGGTGCTGGGCGGTAGAAATAGGTTTCAATTAGAATTGTACCTACCTAAGCCAGAAAATAGTAATATCCTAGTACTATTCATGTAGTATTCTGGAGTTGATTAAACTGTAGTAGGAGAAAATAAACATCTCTTTACCCACCAAACATATTCATTCTACATAGAATTAATGGTGTTTTAACTCAGCCTAAAATAACAATCCTTACTGCTCGTAAATTTTACTGCAGCTAATAATCTAAACTGGTTCAGACTTCCACTCTTTATAATATTCTAGCTACAGTATATTTATTCCACAGTATCTATTATGTACAGAACAATTCAGAAGTGAATAAAGCTTGCTAATATTATTTTGGACACCTTCATATTTGTATTAAGCAAAAAAAAAATTATACGTATGAATAGATACGGGAAAAAGGTTTTTGAAATGTTAAAACCAATAAATTATTATTATATAATTATGTTTGTAAGCTTTAAGATTTGGAATAATAGCGTTTACTGATTAAACCTGTATTTTATGACCAATCTAGAACAATTATTCTTAATCATTATAATAATTAGGATCAATTTCAGACAGTCTTTTCCTTTCAAGGTCCTTTATAAACTGTATCAAGTCTCGTATATCCACGTCCAATCGTACCACCTTCTCATACATCTTCATGTGGAAGTGCAGAGTCAACGTATGCAAATAGTGGTTCATCAAAGTCGTGTAAATCATCCTTTGCTGCTGCTTCAACTGCCTCAGTAAAGAAAAGCAGTACCCAAGTTGATATCGGATATCATGTTTATATTTTAATCTCATCAACTGAGCATACGGTAGCTTGTACCTAGTCTCGTAAACGTAATGCGCCATTAACTCTACAGTTTTAGTTTTCTCTATAAGTATTTTAGTGCGATTTTCGTAATAAAAGTACTCTTGTCGCAAAAAATCGTTCGGTTCATAAGTGTCCATTTTGGAACGAATCGCGTCGAATCTACGCGTCTCGTGTGATGGATCATCGGCCTCGTTCGCAAAGTCTGGCAATGGACTCTTTTCGTGGAGTAATCTAGCGATGTTCATGTTCATTTTTCTAATGTTTATATCTTTTATCGTTATTACTGGTACGCTCTTTTTTGTAGGATGTTGAGTTGCTTTCACATTTATTTGTGTTGTCATGTGGTCGGTGATTGGTGAAGTGGTCTGTCTTATGACGAACGTTTTAGGTTTAACTTTCTTTGGATTTAGAAGGCTTTTAACATCTTGGAAATAAATTCTATGAGGCAATTGAACGAAATCGCCAATCATTGATTTCAATATGTCATCTGCGTCCAAGTCGAAGATTTCCTTGCTGTTGCAATAAAGTACGCAGATGACTAAAAAAAAGAAAATTAGTATAAAACACATATGCAGGATAATTGAATTAGAAAAGACATATCACAAAATCACAAGAAATAATCATCATCATCAGGCATAGGATGTCTACTGCTGAACATAGGCCTCCCCCAAAGATTTACAGATCGACCTGTTGGAAGCGACCTGCATGGAGACCACGTATCAGCAAGCGCAGCGTAGGACGTCCACCTACAAGGTAGACCGACGACCTGATAAAGGTCGCAAAAAGGCGCTGAAAGAAACAATAATCAAGTTTAATGACTTAAAAAGCCACAAACCCCCATCACGTTGAATTGAGAACCTCCTCAATTTGAAGTCGTTTGAAAGCAAGGAGTAAAGGCACAAAAATATTTTCAAATTATTATATTTTAGCATAAACAAACATTAATGTACGTAATACTCACGACATATAACCGTTGAATACAATATCTGAATCATTTCTATCGGTCCATAATAATTAACAGAACAGTAAACATTTTACGAGTACGTTTCAATAGTATTAGAGGTTTAATGGCCATTGATAAGGGATTATTACACAATAGAGATTTTGAACAGTACACGAGGTTTAAATTGGTATTTATAATCCTTATTTTATCGGTGATAAATGGTATTGGTAATAAATTCTCTATTCTAGAGGTATAGCCACATGATCTATGTGATAATGTTGTTAATAAATGATCATTTATTAACCTAAAATTAGCTGAAGATAAATCTTTAGAAAATACTAAATATATAGTGAATTAATGGTGGGCCTTGATTGTTGATCGTTATCATGTTAGTTTTATACATTTAAGAAGAATATTTTATTTCAGCAATATAAATCTTTGAATGTATTAAGAAATTGAGATAACAAGTTACAATAAGTTCAATTGTTAGAAATAAAGCATATTATTAATCATAAGTTACGCTTTTTTGTTTTGATATTTTGGATCATTGGCAATATATGTATATCATTTATTTTTTTATAACATAACATAAGCTCACGCCTGTATCCCCGAAGGGGTAGGCAGAGGTGCACTAGCAAACTAGAACACCCACATTTCACCGAGCTTAGTTTTGTCCCAGATGTGATAGGGGGCGAGCCTATCGCCATATCGGGCACAAATTCTAGACTCCGGGCTGATATGGAAAAATCCAATATCACTTTGCCCGACCCGGGGATCGAACCCGAGACCTCAGAACCGTAGTCATACCGAAATACAACTACGCCACAGAGGCAGTATTTTTTTATATGATACTCTAATTAAGAATCTATACGTAACTCTTTTTCATTAGGCAAACAAAACGCAAGGATTTAATTAAGATTAATTATTAAGTGTAACCGACGTTAGAATGTTTAATTTATACGGCACTCATAATCGGTACATTAACTGTACATTCGTCTTTTGTATTCCTCCTAAATCCACCATAATTAAAATAATCTTCAATTTCTTGCAAAGTTTTGTGTTTTGTTTCTGGGATGAATTTCCAAATAAGATAATATCCAAGCACAGCCAAGATAAAATAAAGACTGAATGTACCCCAAACATTCAAGTATATAAATAAGTATGGTCCAATTTTAATAGATATAGTATGAAACCCACACATGCATATTAAGTATATTGCACCTCCTAAACCTCTATGCTTTACTGGAATAAGTTCAGCAGACACATTGAACACTGTTAGGGACAATACTCCACTAGACGATAGATTATAACCCAAAAAACAAAATAAAAATAATATTGAATGTTTCTGTAAAATTCCTTCACTATGCAAAAAAGTTACTATGGAAAATAAAAGTAAGAAAGTTATGCTTGCTACGCCACCTATCAAAACTATTTGTTTGTTTTTCAAAAATTTGTCTATAACAACTGCTAAGATAGCACCTACGCCTAGAGCTACATCTAGCACTATTACAGGGATAAGAGGATCGGTGATGCCAGTCATGGTTTGAACTAACGAAGGCCCGTACACGAATATAACTAAAGCACCACTTGCGTAATATGTCGTCATTATCAACAACAAACATGCCATGGGTAAATAAAAGTCCTTCCTTGTTATTTTCTCGACAAATTTCCTTATGTAGCCTCTTTTCTTTTCCATTTTCTTAACTCTCATCTCTTTCAACATTTCTCTTTGTGCAGATATCAGCTCATCTAATTCTTTCTTAGAATCTTCACTATTGCCCCTCAGCCATATAAAGGTTTGTTCACATCTATCAAAGTATCCTTTATAAGTCAACCACGAAGGGGAATCAGGCCACATGAAACTCAACATTAAGGATAGAATACTAGGAATACACATTGCTATGGCAACAGTTTTATAGTGCAGAAAATTACCAATCACAGTAACTAGTATAGCACCTGCTGATTCTATTACTCCAAACAGAATCATAGATAAATTTCGGTATACTGGATCAACCATTTCGCTGACTGCTACTAAACTGACAATGACTGCACTGTTGCATCCAAAGCCTTGAAATAGCTCTCCGATGATAATGGTTATGGTATTGTTGGCAACGGTGATGATAGTCCAGCCGATGATGATGAATAGAATGCTGATTATGAAGGCGAATCGTCTGCCTCTCCATTGCATGATTGGTGTCATTAAGATACTTAAGCATCCTGCTATACCGTGGACGGACGCTGAAAAAAATTAAGTGATTACAGTGCCAATTATAAGTCATTTTACTATGTATAATTAAACAAATGAAAAAGCAGCAGCAAGTAAATTCCTAATATTATTTCAAGATTTAAAATGGTAAATTGAAAATGTACGGTTGCAAACAAATTACTATTTTCATATTATAAACACGATGCCCTGTTATGATATATTTACTACTAGTTCTTCTTATATTACACGGGAACCGTAAAATTTTCGAAGATAAATAGAACAACCCTAGAATACTCTAGATTGCAGAGCCATTTATTCGTTATGGTGTGATCGAATAACAAACATTCATTTAAATTCGCATTAATAATATTAGTATAGATTAATTCGTACCGATCCACGAAGAACTATCCAAGTTGATGAGCACATTGGGATCAGTGGGCAGCTGTTGCAGCAATACTATGGGGTATGCAGTGATCGCGCCTACAGAAAAAGCGGCTAGGTGCGATGTAACTGCTACTAAAACCTGTATTGAGAGCATCCAGAGTAAACAGAAGTGAGTATTAAAAAACTAGTTCTGAAACGTTTTGTTTATTTCAATATTTAAAATATGATCATAAACTACTTGCAGTATGATCTTAGCTAGACTGGGCATCGTTAAATCCTTAAAGACCTGTTATAGACATGGTAAACTTTTCTTCGCTCTTCCAATACCTACTTCTTTACACATAATCACAAGTTTAAAAACTTAACTGGCCGACTTCAAAATTTATCAGATCCTGACCAAATTCATATGATCACCCTTCAAAGAAGCTCTATCGAACACAAAAATAATCTTAAATGAGGTGGACTGTTCAGTCGTTTGTTTTAGATACTGATTAGATTATAAATAATCACAAGTTTAAAAACTTAACGGACCAACTTCAAAATTTATCAGATCGTATCATATGGGACCACCTTTGAAATAAACTCTATCGAACACAAAAAGAATCTTGATAATCGGTCCACGTTTAGCGGAGATATCGTGCGAATTGACGACCATCTCCTATTTTGAAGTTGGTTGAAAAGCGAATTTGCTGTGTTCCTGGCATTGCTATTCGTCGATCCGACCTTGACATTTGCAAAATTATTGCAAATGCGTAGAAGTCACTTATTTTAAAAAAAAAGAAGAATCGATGTTAATGAGGTGAACTGTCTACTCGTTTGTTTTGTCTACTCTTTGTTTGTCTACTCCTTTTTGTTTGTTTTGTTTTTAGATGGCGATTAAAAAAAAACACAAAAAATGTCTTCAAACTTACTTGTCTATAAAAAGGCGAACATTTATCCATTGTACAATTATTTTAACAAATATCGCTTCCACCATTACTGCAACAATATCAATTGATATAAAACTAAACACACATCAACTTAAAACGAACGAAAGAAGCTAACATGTCAAGTATACTGTATATCGTCCAAGCAGTGTTACTAATATAATAAAGAAAACTCATAATGTGTCATTAAATTGATAAGCAAGCGGTTTGCCACGAATAATACCTGAAGCGTGCCTTTTCAATATATTTTTATCAATGAACTGATCAAGGGCAGTCGCCTTTTTAGTCTAGGCTCTATGGGCAGCATATGTGGGCTGTGGACCGAGAGGTCCTGGATTTCGATTTCAAGGGCGGGCAAAGCAATTTTCATTATTTGATTTGCCCGGCTTAAAGTCAGACCAGCAGCAGGTCGTAACAAGTAAGCCGAATCCTTTCTGCGATATGCTTGAAAAGCGTGTTGCGCCGATCCTACCTTAAGGTGGGATAAGGGAAGGTGGAAAGAGGGCAGCGGGCGCGCTTGGGAGCCTGCTGCCGAACCTCGAAGGTCCCGGTAACCCTTGCTGGAGTCTGTACGCCGGAGTCGTGCGGTCCATGGCCCTGTACGGTTCACCCGTATGGGCCGGGTCCCTGAACGCCCGCTGCGTCGCCTTGCTGCGCAAACCGCAGCGTCTGGTGGCGCAGCGGATCATCAGGGGCTACCGCACGGTCTCTCACGAGGCGGCCTGCTTGTTGGCCGGCACTCTCCCTTGGGACTTGGACGCCCGGTCCCTCTCGTCAGCGTTCCACTGGCGGGAGGGCGCGTCCGAACATCGAGAGAGGCTTGCCCCGAGGGAGGTTGCGGCCAGGTTCCGCAGAGCCGCCGTGGAGGAGTGGCATGCCAGGCTGGAGAGCCCGAGTGCGGGCTTGAGGACCGTCGCGGCAGTGCGACCTGTCCTCGAACAGTGGCTGGACAGGCGCCACGGTGCGCCTACGTTCCGGCTGACACAGGTACTGACGGGGCACGGGTGTTTTGGTGCGTACCTGTGTCGCATAGCCGGGAAGGAGGCGTCCGCCGTGTGCCACTACTGTGGCAACTGCCGCGAGGACACGGCCCAACACACTCTTCAGGAGTGCCCAGCCTGGGTGGAGGAGCGCAGCGCTCTCACAGCAGTCGTCGGAGGCGACCTCTCGCTGCCGGCCGTGGTGTCCGCCATGGTCGGCAGCCGGGGGTCATAGCGTGCGATGGTCTCCTTCTGCGAGCGCGTCATCTCGCAGAAGGAGAGCGCAGAGCGGGATCGTGAGCAGAACGATCCCGCCCGCCGCTAAAGGAGACGAAGGAGACGTCGGGTGGACGACTGACCGGCGTCTCCCGCCCTGTGGAATGGGGGCGTTTGGAGAATTCCACCACGGTATCCCCTGCCTGTCGTAAGAGGCGACTTATAGGGGCCTTCCGGGGTCGCGGGCGTGCAGCGGGGGGCTGTGCGCCCCTTTTAGTACTATTGTACATGCGGCCCCGGGACGGACGGCAGCACGGACGGTCGGCCTCGTTCTGCCGTAGACGCCGAGGGCGTCCTTCGGCGGCGGGGGCTTCTGAGCCCCCCCCAAATCGGAGACGGGCCGCAAGGCGGCACCGCGCAGGGGCGGTTCCGGTAGCAATCCGAGTCTATCTCCGGATACCCCGGGACCGCCCCACTCAAGCGCCGAAGAAGGCAACCGCGGGGTTTTTAGTCGGTATTGCCGGTGTAGGGTGTAAATAGTGATAGGGACTCGGCCCAGCGTCGCCCGGATGTCGACCATCTCTCCCGGGCATCACGGCGCTGGGTCGTAAGGCCGGCGAACCCGACATACCCGCTGCGTCCACCCCCCCCGGGCGCGGCGGCAGTGGTAAAACACTTTTCCCCGCGACAAAAAAAAAAAAAAAAAAAAAAAAGGTGGAAAGAGAGATCTGGTCAAGAGCAAATTAGGTTTGTTTTAACTTAATATATAGTCATCAAAAGTATCGAAGTGCTAAGGTGTAATAGTTAAAGTGAAGGCAAAGGGATCTAGCCCATACAGCCTCGTCTTATGTGCTTTTTATGTCTTTATTTGCTTATATCTAATTTTTCACAAGTGCAATGAAATCGGATGTGTTCAATTTCAAGCCTCGGCTGGAGTTTTGGCGTAAAATCCTTCCAATTTGATGCTTTTTAGACAATTTTCTCGCAGCGGAGGAGTCGAACATCGTAGACCCATCCACCCGACATAAAGCGTCCAAAATCACTTATTTCAAAGCTTCCACATACTGTCCATCTTCGTTGATTTTTATTGCTTAGATTCACATCACATTTAAACAACAAGCACAACTTTAGACTAGAATATAAAAAATCATTAAATAAGCGACCACCGTCAGAATTCCCGCCAATACTCCCAGTGTTATAAAAATGTTTGCTACTCTACGAGAAACTGCGTCAATGACGTTTGAGATCAAACTTTTTGTATAGAAAATGGCTTAATAGCCTCTCTATGTATGTACTATTAAATCTCTTTGCATCAGATAGATTTATTTTCGCATCAGTAATCTTAGAATGAATTGAGTTATTTGTTTTTAATGGTTTGTTTTTTATTGTTATACATTGAACTTTTTTATTTTCCATTTTTATTTTATCTAAGATTTGAACTTTGATTTAAACGTAGGGTTAAGGACACGAAAGGACACTATGGCAGAGTTGTTTGTTTTAAATATTTTAAGTCAATAACCTTTGACTTTGCATTTCATAAAAACTTATGTTATCGGGCGCAAACAAAACAAATCAAAGTCCTTACAAAAAATAAACTTTAAACTTGGTTTAAATCTGCTGTTTACTATGCATCGCTAATGATTTTAAACTAGGTTTAAAACTTAATCATAATAAGGTCATAAATTCCAATAAAATGCAAACACTGTTATTGAAATATAATTCGAATTAAATTTGGCAAACCTGCTTCAGTCTGCCCGCAATTTTCAAATAAAATACCAAAATATCTCCAAATAAGCTCTATCGAACACAAAAAGAATTTTGGCGCAGCGGGCGAGCAGCCGGCTGTGAAGCGAGAGGCCGCGGGTTCGATTCCCGTATTGAGATAAATGTTTGTGTGGCCTACAGATATTTGTTTCAAGTCTGGGTGTTGTGGGACCGAAAGTCTCTCATAGTCTCTGACAGACACGATACAGGTTATACCTAGTATGGGGTCAGGACTAGGTGTGTGACTAGCGGGTGTATTTAAAAGAATTTTCAATCGGTCCGGTATATATTTGGCGGAGATATCGCGTAACATACATAAAAAATACAGACGAAATTAGGACTTTCTCCTTTTAGGAAGTCGGTTAAAAACTAGCAAAGCCTGAATCAAAAGTGGTGTTAGATACCAGCCGTTGCTTTTAGGTCAATCGATATCATTTTTGTGCTGGCCCGCGATCCATTGTTATTCAAGTTTGATGATATGGCCCCTCTATTTTGTACGAATTCTTGTTTGATGCTCTTTTCTATTAGAAAAGTAGTTAGTATTAACATAACATAACATAAGCTCACGCCTGTATCCCCGAAGGGGTAGGCAGAGGCGTACTAGCCAACTAGAACACCCACATTTCGCCGAGCTTAGTTCCGTCCCAGGTGTGATAGGGGGCGAGCCTATCGCCATATCGGGCACAAGTTAGTATTAGTAGTCTATAAACTAAATTTCTGCTTAACGAGGCTTTTTCTTTAAATAAGGTAGCTTTTATTCACCTATGTATATTGGAATAATGCGAGTTGGTAGACTAAAGACTATACTAAAAGGAGGGAGATAGCGATTGGGAAAGGGAGGGGGGAATCGGGTCACCGAGAATCTCACTCACCGAATTAATCGCGACAGCGAGCTATCACTTTACGTCAGTTTTCTGTGAGACGGTGGTATCAAACCGGTCGAGCCGGCCCGTTCGTGCTCTAAACGTACGTGTGCTTCAGCGTGGCTCGACCACTCAAATTTACTCAATTGGTCTCATTATTCCATCGATATATTATTTACCTAGATGCACAGTTGACGCTCGGAAAATGGGACAGCAAAGAAGTGCTTAAGCACTCGTTTTGCCAACAGTCGGACGTCGATAGAATTCTAAATTTCAAAATTGAAATTAAAGAACGCTTGCTCATTTCGTTTAAAAACCTACTTTATAACACGTGCTTAGGGTTATATTTGTGTTGATTTAATTACAACTTGTGATCGTTTTCTTTGTTTTATTTCTGAGACCACTTTTTAGGAGGATATTTGCAAAGAACTGTGCATCTAGGGTATAATATATTGATGCATTATTCATTCAAATATCAAAATATTCTTATTTTAATATTAATTTCATACAAATATGGAAGGTGTAATTTAATGACAGGGTAGCGGTATGATCATTGATCATTAATTACCCCACGGTGCCACTACTCACAGATCTAAATTTCATGATTGAAAGAACGACAACGTGTCAATGATTTATCTCATCGCATACCATACCATAGCAGAAAATTTCTGACAATCACATTATTCATAAAAAACAAAAAAAAAAATTTTTTTTTTACATATAATTTTGTATACAAAATCTAAGATGAAGAAGTCTGGTAATAAATAACATCTCGAGAAATAACCCGACACTAACGAAGGTTGGTCGGGCTTTAATTAAGGGCTGCGATAAATTCACCAAGCTCGGTATTACATCGTCTTCGGCCCGTGACGCCGAAATGTTTGCTTTTTATACAACACTACAAAATAGCGTCTTATATTCACTTTGTAAATGGAAGGTAATTAGTCTGCTTTCTTGTCGTCATTAACAAATAGCTCACAATACGTTCATCTGATGGGTAGTGGTTAGAGGAAACTCTTTTGCCGGTGGTTTTTCACTAGTTTTTAGACTGCACTGCGCTTCATCAGTGTAATGATCTTTGTCCTTTTTATTTATTTAAACAATTTTAGAATAGTTTGTATACAAATTACTCTAAAATGAACACATTCGTACAAACTAATATTAATATTATAAAGACATCTGATAGCTCTTCTAGAGGAAATTTTCTCTAGGAGAAATTTTCGTAATAACTAAGGCACACCGGCATAAGCTGGGCACACGTGTCCGCAAACAGATCGCAGTCCCGATTTACTACAACTTTGTCATGTTCGTATCAAAAATAACCTCAAACCGCATTTCCCCTAATATCAGTGGCCCGAACCCGAATATATTTGACAATCGAATTCCTATCAAGCTCATATTCGATATAAATCCGATTGTCAAAAATAGTCCTGCTAGGGCCCGCTGCACATTATAAATTCTTTCATTCTACCTGGCGTTATCCTGGCCTTCTGCCAGGGTCTGCCTTCCTACTTAGACGCTTCCACTTCGCTCGGCCTTGAGCATCCTCCATAGTAACACAATTGGCTCTCATATTTCCACCAGAACGTCCAGCCAACGCTTTTTCTGCTGTCCACGGGAACGCACCCCTGGTACGATCTGAGTCAGACACATGCGACCTTAGACAAAAGAGGATAGAGGACAGGGCCTAACTACGAAAACATGAAGCATTCCTAATGTATGGAAGGAAACAAAAATGGCGTCTTTGCGAAAGAAAGATTCCATTCATATTACGGTTAGGCATGTTCTTCATATTCCGAAATTGGTATTATTGTAAATAAAACACCGTATTTACAATAAAAACAATAAGTATTTAAACGTTATTTAATTCTGATGACACGATGACAACTTATATGTAAATAGATCGTGAAACTAAAATGGCGGAATCGACTTCATAGTAAACACGTATTTTTCGTAGTTAAGCCGGGTCCTCTAATTTTTCTTTAGTCATTGCATGCGACCTAGGTACTCCTGTGGTTTCCTCAATACGTGGCCACACCATCTTAAGCAACATTATTGCAGTTTATTATTATAAATCGATCAACAAATACATTACTTTCCACGAACGATAATCCGTAAAAAATACAGAGATTTCAGTCGTATCCATTTTTATTCAAGCAACAAAGGCAATCATATAGTCGTTTGTGCGTGACAAACGAGTTTGTCCACTTTACAAACACGAATAACGTAAAAAGCTTTTGAATGACCGATGGCTGTACATAAAGTAATGTCAATGTACGTGTTTACGTTCGTATATTGAAAACGATACATTTTTGTACCGATACAGCTAACATAACGTCTTTTTTTTTAGCAGGGACTGGCAAACGGTCAGGTGGGTGACCTGATGGTATGTGATCTCCACGGCCGGTAGAAAGGTAGGGCAGGTAGAAAGAAAGATTCCTTTAAGGTTGTCAAAGCACTTATTACTGTTTCTAATATAATGGGTGTTGATCGGCGGCGTACGTCACTTATCATCTGGTGATATAGCTTAATACATACATACATAGCCTCACGCCTTTTTCCCATAGGGGTAGGCAGAGACAACGGATTTCCACTTGCTACGATCCTTACACACCTCTTTCGCCTCATTCAGTCTCATTACATTCTTCATGCATGCACGTCGGTTTAGGGTACTTTTAACTTCACCTTTCTGGAGTAAATCTCTGACTTGGTCAGAGAATATTCGATGAGGTCTTTCCCTTCCAACTCTATAGCTTAATACAGCCTACAAAGGCTTCGTTTATAATTTTATTTCAATTCTAGGCACAGGGCGAGGTCATATCAATCCGGAATATTAATATTAATCCTTGTGACATGGGAATTTCATTTTGTCATCGTAGATCTAGGTCGTGGCGACGCACAATCCATCATTGGCTTTATTTCTTCATATCCGACCTTCTTACATTGGTTACAGTAAGGAAAAATATTTCTTTACAAACGTATCCAAAGCTAATATTTGTAATAAATATTTATGGAAAGGAAAGTCTTTAATCATGGATTGTCCGATGAAAAAGGTTTTTATGATATAAATCATGACAGCAAATGGTTTATATAAAGAGGAGCTTCCTTAACCTTGTAGTTTATGGACCGGGATATCGTGGGTTCGATTTTCTGGTCATGCAGCGCGGTCCTAATTTGCTAGATGAGATTGTAGATTTGGAAAAATTTGTGTCCTCAACATAATTTGAAGAAGTAGAATTACTTCATGGGTAGTGGCTGGTAGAAGTGAACTGCATTTCTGAAGCTTGGCCATGAGTTTATTTGCCATTTCATGCTAGGGATTACATAAATGTGTGCCCGATATGGCGATAGGCTCGCCGCCTATCACATCTGGGATGGAACTAAGCTCAGTGAAATTTGGGTGTACTAGTTGGCTAGTGCGCCTCTGCCTACCCCTTCGGGAATACAGGCGTGAGCTTATGTTATGTGTGATGACTACGTAAAATGTTTGTATGGTATATGTATATCTAAAGCCACGTCTCCTGCACATGTTTTTTTCGAAATAATCACTAAAAACATATACACAAAACAAGGTTTTTCATTGTCTCCTGCTCATATAACAATGGACCATAGACAAAAAATGTAGAAAGACCATGTTTTGTGTAGGTGTTTTGAGTAATGTGTTAGTGCAGAAGACGCGGCTCAACGGTTACGTGGAGAATCAATCTACTCTCCACCTGATTTACATAACATAACATAAGCTCACGCCTGTATCCCCGAAGGGGTAGGCAGAGGCGCACTAGTGAACTAGAACACCCACATTTCGCCGAGCTTAGTTCCGTCCCAGATGTGATAGGGGGCGAGCCTATCGCCATATCGGGCACAAATTCCAGACTCCGGGCTGATATGGAAAAATCCAATATCATTTTGCCCGACCCGGGGATCGAACCCGAGACCTCAGATCCGTAGTCGTACCGGAGTACCACCACGCCACCGAGGCAGTCAAAAAAACCTCTGTTAAAAAAACTATAAAGAAAGAAAGAAAGAAAGAAAGTTTATTTGTCAAACCAAAAAAGGACAGAAAGCAACTTACCCACATTAAATAAACATAATTAAAAAAACAAATCTTAAATATGACTATCTACTCTTAAATATAACATGCTGCGTGCCTTCATGACGACAAATGTGGTCATCATAACATAACATAACATAATGTTCAGCATTATGCTGTGTTATGGTTCACGCCATAACACAGCGCTGGTTTAACTAAGAACAAGCAAAGCACTAAACCCTTAAAAAACAGAACAAAGAAGATTCCTTAAGTTTACGCCAATGTCATACATTGAAATAAATCAATTTTTACGGATTCTATCACGATTTGTTTTAATTTTTGACAAATGACACCTCAGTCCGACCCGTGCACACGAAGACTGCAAAGCCTTCGAAATGTCGGGCATAAAAATTAAAACAAATCGTAATATAATCCGTAAAAATAGTTTTATGTCAAGAACAAAGAAGTGTAAAATAGAACTAGCACTTTTATAATTAAGATATGTACTTTATTTTAATTTGCGCCAACAAACCCATTACTTTTTGTTATTCAAGGCAACAGTTCTTGCGTTTGTTTTTTTGGGCGAAAACACTGCAACCATCGACCTTTAACTATAAAGAATCTTCAATGACTTTGGTTCACTCCGCTTATAGAGATTCTTATATTTAGTATTATTCTAAGATCGCCATTGTGATTGAAAGCTTTTTTTTGTGTCATACATTTTGGCAACAACATTATTTCTTAGGGGTAATTCCCCAAATGTATTGACGCCAGGCAGGCTGGTCGTAAAAGCTAAGCCGAATTCTTTCTGCACCATGCTTGAAAAAGTGTATTGCGGCGATCCCACACGGAAGTGGGATATGGGCAGGTGGAAGTTTATTTTCGTGATGTTTTTATATACCTAAACTACCTAAACACAACCCTTTATTAATTCCTTTAAAAAACTATATTTAAAAGTATTCAAAGCAAAATTTTCGTAATCCATCTTTGTTTGTCGCCGTATGTCCCGTGTGCCGGAAATTGGCCCGTACGCGGACATTTTTGGGGCACGCCGCTGTTTCCGGTAAGCTGGCGAGCTTCCGGCAATGCGCGGATGACAGCTCACCCTCGCAGGATTAAGGGGATATGTTATTGCGATTCTTTTGTGGTTGTTTACAAAGGGATTGTATGGGGATGATGGTGTTTGGGCGCTGTAGTAAATAAAATAAAAAACAGACGAAAGAAAATAATGGTTGCAACTGTGGCGAAAGGTGCGCATTTCTGTTAGAAAAGCTGATGCTAGTTTCTCTATGAATTAATACTTATAGACCGACTGCAAAAAAGGAGGAGGTCCTCAATTCGTCTTTATTTTTTATGTATGTTACTCGATATCTCCGCCAAATGTGGACCGATATTCAAAATTATGTGTTCGATAGAGCTTATTTCAAGGGTAATCCCATATAAATTTAGTCACGATCGGATTTGAAGTCGGTCCGTTAAGTTTTTAAACTTGTGATAATTATTAGTAGACAATTCTGCGAAGGTAAAACGGAAGGTGTCGTGTTATATGTTCTCTTCGCCATTGAGTTGGTTGGAATGAATTCAGTAGCCCGAGCACGAAAAACTAATGTAAATGTAAATGTATTCGAGTTCGCTGCGCACTGATGACGTTTGGTTAATATTTCATACAAATTTCATAGACGCGCATCGAGTTCGAATACATTTACGCTTGTCAGAAATTTTCCTGCTCAGGCCGCTGTTTAATTTTCGAGTGATTTCAAAAAAGGAGAAGGTCCTCAATTCATGTGTATCTTTTTTTATGTATGTTACTCGATATCTCCGCCAAATGTAGACCGTGGCGTGGTGGTATTTCGGTACGACTACGGTTCTGAGGTCTCGGGTTCGATCCCCGGGTCGGGCAAAGTGATATTGGATATTTCCATATCAGCCCGGAGTCTGGAATTTGTGCCCGATATGGCGATAGGCTCGCCTCCTATCACATCTAGGACGGAACTAAGCTCGGCGAAATGTGGGTGATCTAGTTCGCTAATACGCCTCTGCATACCCCTTCGGGGATACAAGCGTGAGCTTATGTTATGTTATGTTATGTAGACCGATTTCTAAGATTCTTTTTGTGCCCCATAAACCTTATTATGTCTAAATAATATCGCCTCTGGGGAAATCAAAGTACATCCATTAATTCTCAATTTCTCTTTGCAGTGGAACTTCACTACGAAGACATGTCGCTCCGGGACTACGTGCTCCACTCCGTCGTTAACAACTTCATTAGAGGCAACTTCACGCCGTACAGCCTCTCGGAACGGCCCTGCAGGGAAGACGAGCCCATCCCCTACTTCCTGCCCAAACACTCCAGGTCTGAGCGGTCCAAACACTTCAAGAAGCACAGTGACAGGACGTTTGACGTCGAATCTTACTATTTCAAGCCGAAGTACCGTAGTTTTAGAGATGAAAGGTCTGTGAGGCGAGGTGTGAGGTACCGCAGAAGGTACCTCCCCGCGAGGATGGTCAGCGGACCGTTGGAGGGCAGGAGTGGGGTGATTCTGCAGTGGAGTCTGACGGATGCTGTGCACCTCGATAGTGAGGAGACTAGTGTTGTATTTAGGTATGTGGCATTTTTATAGTATGTTTTTTGAACTTAAGACTGGGCGAAGTGGTAGCACACTTACAGCACCTTCGACCCTGGCACTAGGCTGGGATAACGCCAGGCAGAAGGAAAGAATGTCACACACATAGTCCTGACCCAACAGGTATAACCTGTATCGTAGGTATGAGGAACACGAGAGACTTTCGGTCTCACAACACCCAGACCCAAAATAAATATCTGCTTCTCACACTGCGCTACGGAGGTTGTCAATGTGTTGGATATCTTTCTTTCCTCTTGGCCTTATACCTAAATATGGGGGTGGAAACATATTTTAACCCTTCCTTAAGCATTACAGAAAGAATTCTGCTTAGTTTTTTCGCGACCGGCTAGAAAGCACGAAATGACTAAGATAACTTGCGCCCTAAATAGTATCTGAATTCGAATTCCAGGGGGGTTACCACCACCTCTTATAGCAGTATTATTATCATCTTACTTGTACCGATTACCATACAAAACAAACGAAAAACGATTATAATAATACTGCTATAAGAGGTGGTGGTAACCCTGCTGCATAGCCAACTGTGTGAGTTCTACTAACGGGAACAGGATCTTCGAGATCGGGTTGACGTGAAGGAGGGCGATGAAAACTAAGCCGAATCCTCCCTGCAACATCTTTGGACAATAGTGGAGTTGGATAAGGATAGGTAAAAACCAAATCGACATTTTCAATTCACACTTTTGATTTTACGTTTTGTGCGATACAAGCTCGGCCAATTTTCACAGCTCTGCAACCCGAGCAGGACAATTTCTGACAACCGTAAATGTATTCGTGCTCGATCCGCGTCTATGAAATTTGTATGTAATATTCATCAATATATTATACCCTAGATGCACAGTTCTTTGCAAATATCCTCCTAAAAAGTAGTCTCAGAAATAAAACAAAGAAAACGATCACAATTTGTAATTAAATCAACACAAATATAACCCTAAGCACGTGTTATAAAGTAGGTTTTTAGACGAAATGAGCAAGCGTTCTTTAATTTGAATTTTAGAATTTAGAATTCTATCGACGACCGACTGTAGGCACTTCTGTGCTTAAGTGCTTCTGTGCTTAAGCACTTCTTTGCTGTCCCATTTTCCGAGCGTCAACTGTGCATCTAGGTAAATAATATATCGATGGAAATATTAATCAAATGTCATCAGCGGCCCGAGCAGGAACATTTCTGACAACCGTAAATGTATTCGTGCTCGATGCGCGTCTATGAAATTTGTATGAAATATTAACCAAACGTCTTCAGTGCGCAGCCAACTCGAATACATTTACATTAGTTTTTCGTGCTCGGGCTACTGTGTTCATCCTGAATATGTTCGAATGAATGCGTCATTTGCTCTATTCACACAAACATAGTTCAAAACACCCGTTTGACGAAGACAAATTACCATTAGCAGTATGTAGTGATGTGGCGGTCGGCCAACATATTGGCTGGTAATTTAAGAACGTCAATGCGTGATTGTTCTATCACTCAGTATCGAGTCACCCGACCGTCTCGGAAAGAGGGTTATGGTTTTCATACTTTACGGGCTTGAGTGCATGACAGCCTCCGCGGCGCAGCGGGTGAGTAGCCGGCTGTGAAGCGAGAGGTTGTGGGTTCGATTTCCACAGCGTGACAAATGTTTCTGTGGCCCACAGATATTAAATTTGTTTCGTGTCTAGGTGCTGTGAGACCGAAAGTACGAGACTGTATCTTACTGTGTGGTTATGATTGTGTTGATTATTGGGTGTTATTTATTATTTAGAAGTAATATAAATACGTGGAGAAAATATTGACGCTGGTGAAATTGAAATAAAATCGCTGTGCTTTATTTAGAAATGAAATAATGCTTACTAGCTTTTAATCCAAGAGAATACCTAAAGCGACTGTTTATGGAGTTAAGTTAATCAAGTATAAACTGATTGTTCATTGATTGAAATAATGACAAACCATTCATATAAACTTGATAGAACATTAACAATAGCTAATGCATTTTATTTACGAGATAATTATATTTTTGCTTTTATTTCTAAATTGCATTAATAACAAAGCTTTATAATTCACAATTTTGTGAAATTTGCGTTGGACACCTTTTATAAACTGTAGCCCGAGCACGAAAAACTAATGTAAATAGTTAGTATTCGATATAAGTAATACATTTAGTATTCGAGTTCGCTGCGCACTGATGACGTTTGGTTAATATTTCATACAAATTTCATAGACGCGCATCGAGTTCGAATACATTTACGGTTGTCAGAAATTTTCCTGCTCAGGCCGCTGATATCCATGACACAAGACTCGATCTTAGTGTGGGGTCAGGACTATGTATGTGACATTTGGGTGTTATTTAATTATTTATTTTATTTATTCGTTTGGTTAATGAAGTAAGAAATAATAGCATTATTTCTTCTGCACTGGAATTGAATAAAAATGTAGTTTTTTAAAATGCAGAATGAAAGCCATTCGCGCATCTGGAACAACGGGCTGAACAAGAAACTCGAACCTCTTCAGAATATTAAAATACGAAGTTTAATTAACTATTGTCCCAACAGTAACTGAAGTTGACTAAAACGAAGGAACTCTTCATCTTCATAATAATAATAATAATAATAATAATATTAGCCCTGTAATATTACTGTCCCACTGCTGGGCACGGGCCTCCTCTACTAATGAGAGGGGTTAGGCCTTAGTCTACCACGCTGGCCTAATGCGGGTTGGTAGACTTCACATACCTTCGAAATTCCTGTGAAGAAATTCTCAGGTATGCAGGTTTCCTCACGATGTTTTCCTTCACCGTTATAACAAGCGATATTTCACAATGAAAATACACTTAACATAGAAAAGTCAGAGGTGTATGCTCCATTTTGGGGTTGGTCTCGAACCTCCGACACTTGTCTCGGCAGTCCGTACCATTCCCAACTGAGCTATCGCTGCTTCTTCTTCTTCTTCTTCTTCAATCTTCATAATAAGATTGTAAAATGTAATGCATTTTTGTATTAGATTTTGTACGCGGCTTCGGTCCGATAAAATCCATTGTAGCTACAGGAATATACTAACGATATGAAGGGTATATGAAGCAGTGAAAATATGTCATTTTTATGATTACTAGGTCTAGCAACAGCGTCTATATATGGACCATATTAAGTGGATAACTGGTTCGTGTCCGTTAGATGTACGATCAATATGAGGCAGATAGGTAACGCGAATAAACGAATAGCGAACAAAGTTTTAACTGAGTACAAAAAAGAAGGATAAATGAATAAATGGTTTCGCCTCCTTGGTCTAGTGGCAGTGTATATGACCCGTGAACCGGGAGGTCTTTGGTTCGATTCCCAGGTCGTGCGGGGTGTTTTTGTAACACGATTTGCCTCGGTCTGCATACCTCAGAGGGAGATGACCAGCAGGCAGCCAATCGTAACAATTAAACCAAGTAGCAGCGATAGCTCAGCTGGGAATGGTACGGACTGCCAAGCCGAGTGTCGGAGGTTCGAGATCAACCCTTAAAAAGAGCATACACCTCTGATATTTTCTATGTTAAGTGTATTTTCGCTTGCTTTAAAACAGCATGAGGAAACCTGCATACCTGAGAAAATTCATCACAAGATTTTTGAAGGTATGTGAAGTCTACCAACCCGCATTAGGCCAGCGTAGTAGACTAAGGCCTAACACCTCTCATTAATAGAGGAGACCCGTGCCCAGCAGTGGGACAGTAATATTACAGGCCTAATATTATAATTATAGATTACATTCATATTAGATGAACAACACAGCCATGTGTCACGGAACCATGGATTAATGTCATTACGAACGTAGGTACAATTGAATTGGGAATTGATGGGGTGATCGACTGAGTCGTGGCCCCGTGGGGTAATGATCAATGAGCATACCGTTACCTTGTTATTAAATTACACCTTCCATACAAAATATTTGAATGAACAATGAGACCAATTAGGAACTTGACTATGTTTCATTTCATACACATTTTTATATAACATAAGCTCACGCCTGTATCCTCGAAGGGGTAGGCAGAGGTGCACTAGCGAACTAGAACACCCACATTTCGCCGAGCTTAGTTTCGTCCCAGATGTGATAGGGGGCGAGCCTATCGCCATATCGGGCACAAATTCCAGACTCTGGGCTGATAGGGAAAAACCAATATCACTTTGCCCGACCCGGGGATCGAACCCGAGACCTCAGAACCGTAGTCGTACCGAAATACCACCACAATGTAATAGCAAATAAAACAAAAAAGGAACCCTTCTCTAAAAACCGCATCGAAATTGGTTGAAAAATGAGGCAATAATTCATATTTCAAATTCTGCAATGAGCAAGAGTGGGGGCGTAGTGGGGATATCTTGCTATCCCTTTCCAACGCACGCACCGTTATGGCCGTGACGTGATTTTACTGATACTTCACTTTCCCGGTCTTTGAAGGTTACATCAAACTACAAAGGCTTATAACTTTTTTATTTTTGGGGGTATTTCAATATTTCTTTCTCTGTTACGTTTTAGATGACGTAAATTTCGTATAAAATCAATAAAAATAAATTAGTCAAGTACCTAATTGAGTAATCTTGAGTGGAAGAGCTACGCTGTAGACAGTTTACAGTACGAATGGGCCGGCTCGACCGGGCAGATACCACTGTCTCATAGAAAACCGACGCTGTCGCATTTCGTTCGGTGAGTGTGATTTTCTACCTACTTCCAAAAAGGAGGAAGTCCTCAATTCGTCTGTTTTTTTATGTAACGTGATATCTCCGCCAAATATGGACCAATCTTCAAAATTCTTTTTGTGTTCGATAGAGCTTATTTCAAGGGTGGTCCCATATCATTGGCTAACGATCGCTTTTGAAGTCGGTCCGTTAAGTTTTTAAACTTGTGATTATTGAATAACATCTTGCATACAAAATATTTGAATAAATAGACTAATTGAATAAACTTGAGTGGGAGGGCCACACTGTAGACAGTTACGTCTACAGAACGAATGGGCCGGCTCGATCGGTTTGATACCACTGTCTCACAGAAAACCGATATAAAGTGGCAACTCGCTGTCGTATTTCTTTCGCTGAGTGAGATTTCCGGTGGCCCAATTCTTCCTTGCCTTTCCCAATCCCTATTTCCCTCTTTTTAGGTTCGCAACGCACCCATGATTCTATTTGTGTCTTGGGTGTCTATGGGCGGTGGAGATCATTACCATCAGGTGACCCATCTGCTCGTTTGCCAGTCTCCGCTATAAAAAAAAGACTGCATCGGAGGCGTAGTGGTTGCGTGCGCGGTCCTAAGGCCTCGGGTTTGATTTCCAGGGCGGGCAAAGCGAATTTTCTAATTTAATTTGCCCGGGACTGGATCCCTCAAAGGGGGTTAAGGTCAGGCAGCCAGCCGGTCGTAAAAACTAAGCCAAATTCTTTCTGCAACATGCTTGAAAAAGTGCGTTGCGCGGACCCCACATTGGGATAAGAGCAGGTACAAAGAAAGATTAATTTTACAATTCGTTTCTTTGCCAAAATTAGAATCGTTTATCAAATGAGTTGATTTAATACCAAAGTTTGTTGGAAAATAAGTCACAAACGTAGTATTTATTACCAAAAGTTCTGTTCGCATGTTAAAATTCTAATTTCGAGGTCGTTCACCTAAGTTGGTAAAGAAACTACTATTCTTTGTAATGTAGATTTCTTAGTAACATAGATTTGATTTACAAAGTCACTTGAATTTTCTTTGTAGTTCGTAGTTGTCTTGTTCAAACTTAAATTGAGGTCATTAACCGTCGAGCTTGTAGGAATGGTGTTAAGAGAAAACATAAAAAAGTTAAAGAAAACTTTAAAAATTATTTCAAAACGACGAAAATACTTTATTCCTCATACAGTATGAAGTTGCTGGTGGTAGGATATAGTATCCGACCGGATGGCGACCACCGCACACATGGTGCTAACACATGCCATAGTTACCCTAACTCCTTGTGTGGTTCGCGTTCCAAGATCAGCCAGTGTACTTCCGGTTCTCTCGAGGGGCTTGCGGCATGACTTGATGGTTGGTTGAGACGGGTATGGGGGTATCCCTGTATCTGCATTGGTCATCCGCCTGTCTTGTCGCAAGCTCCTCGATTTGCATCTTCCCTCTTCGGATCCGGAGTGTGAAGAAGCATAAATAAGCATGATTCTGGCGACCACTGATATACCCATTGTTTGTCAGTGGTCGCTAGTTTTTTAATTCGTTTCTTTGTGATTCTGGCGATCAATGATAAACCCATTGTTTATCAGTGGTCGCTAGTTTTTGGACTGCTCAACGCTTACCATCGGGTGTAGTGTGCACTTTGCCGTGCCCGAATAAAAAAGTCAGGACCATGTATATTGAGTGTATTTATTTACTTTTAAACGCTCAAAATAAACACAATTTCATCTAAAAAGAATCCCTACTAGGTATTTTTGTAAAAAGCGTCGTCGTATCAAACCAACTAGAGGCTCATTAAATAAATATATAACTTCAATTTCTGTGAAGCTGTGAGTACATAGTGAAGCAATCGAAAGCATTTATCAAAGTACGTACACATAAGAGTAGGTTTTCGACTTATACATTTATAACTCGTCTCTATACATATGTAGGGGTAGGTAGAAGTTAAATTGAGAATTACAATGGTGGAAATGGCTACGTAAGCTTTATATGAGAAAATAGGCTGATCTATAGAGCGAACTTTGACGTAGTCTGAGTTAAAGAAACGAGTGAATTTGATTTGAAATTTTTAAATCTAACTTCGACTTAGTCCGAGCCATTTTTTTACAAGAAAAACAAACTGACAGACAGACTACGCAAAGATTTTCTAGTAAATATTGACTCGGACTACATCAAAGTTCGATTTAAAAATTCCAAATCCATATAACGACCGGGTCCGGAATCCAAACCAAATCAGAAAAATCGCTTTGTCCGATTTGGAATCGAACCAAGGACTTCCCGGTCCATAGCCCATATATGATATCCATATACCAATTAGGTGATAAGGAAAAAAATAAATCAATTCCAAAAGGGCAAAATCAGCGGCCTGAGCAGGAAATTTTCTGACAATCGTAAATGAATTCGAGCTCGCTGCGTACTGATGACATTTGGTTAGTATATTTTTTATAGCAACGACTGGCAAACGAGCAGATGGGTCACCTGATGGTAAATGATCTCCACCGCCCATAGACAGTGTCTATGGGCGATGTCTATTATACACCCAAGATACAGATGTATCGTATGTGCGTTGCAAACCTAAAAGGAGGGAAATGAAAGGGAGGGTAACAGGATTGGGAAACGGAGGGTGGGGGAAATGGGCCGTCGGAAATCTCACTCTCCAAACGAAACGCGACATCAAGCTGCCACTTTACGTCGGTTTTCTGTGAGACAGTGGTATCAAACCGGTCGAGCCGGCCCATTCGTGCTGTAGACGTAATTTCATAGACACGCAACAAGCTCGAATACATTTACGATTGTCAGAAACCTGTAGTCCGAGCACGAAAAACTAATGTAAATGTAAATGTATTCGAGTTCGCTGCGCACTGATGACGTTTGGCTAATATTTCATACAAATTTCATAGACGCGCATCGAGTTCGAATACATTTACGGTTGTCAGAAATTTTCCTGCTCAGGCCGCTGCTCTGGCCGCTGATATCTTTCTCATCGAAGATCGTATTACGTTCCAATAAAACACTTTACGAATAAACTTACCCAATCACAAATACCTAAATCCAATTCCGATGGAAAATCCAACATAAATTGGTTGAGTCTTTGAGCCCCATTTACATCTGGGCTCAACTCGACTCAAGTAATCGGCAATCAATAACGGGATTTCCCTGCGGTCACTACATCCCTTGGCCAACGACAGCTTATTTTCATTAAAATACCCTTTTCAAGATTACGTAATGCTAGACGATTTGTATTTAAGCTCACGCCTTCAAACCTGATGGGGTAGGCAGATTTTTACAATTAGTAAGAAAGAAAGAAAGAAAGACATTTTATTTGTCCATATACAAGGCACAAGTACAATTTATTCAAGGTAATATACTGTTACTACAATAAATTACATAAATAGAAGGCTTAACGGGATATACCCAATTAATCATTGCGCCCTTGCAATGAACAAAAAGGCCACGGGCTCAGCATTCGCCAGGTAGGAATTTCCACCTGACACTGATATTCTGCCAGAGCCTGTTAGTGAGTGAATCTCACGGAAGATCGCCAAGCGCGTGACAAATAAATAATATTATATGTACCTACTTATAAAACTATGGAATAACTATAACGGCAGATGCTGTAGCTGCATTAGTCTACAGATGAAATAGCCCAGGGGCGTTACCACCACCTCTTTTGGCAGTATTATTATAATCTGACTTGTACAGATTCCCATACAAAACAAACGAAGAACGATTATAATAATACAGCTATAAGAGGTGGTAACCCTGCAGCTGTACCAAAATGGTACATGGTGGTTTACACCATCCATGGCGCAGTGGGCGAGAAGCCGGCTGTGAAGCGAGAGGCCGTGGGATCGATCCCCGCACCGAGACAAGAGTTTCGGGTCTGGGTATTGTGAGACCGAAAGTCTCTCGTAGTTCCTGATACTCACGACACAAGACTATGTGTGTGACTGTTGGGTGTTATTTATCACTGAAGCCAATATCTTAAGATATCATCATCATCATCATCATCATCATCATCATCATCATCAGCCATAGGACGTCCACTGCTGAACATAGGCCTCCCCCAAAGATTTCCAGATCGACCTGTTGGAAGCGGCCTGCATCCAGCGACTTCCTGCGACCTTTATCACGTCGTCGGTCCACCTTGTAGGTGGACGTCCTACGCTGCGCTTGCCGGTACGTGGTCTCCACTCGAGAACTTTTCTGCCCCATCGGCTATCAGTTCTACGAGCTATGTGCCTTGCCCACTGCCACTTCTTAAGATATATCAAAGGTTAATTAGAGGACATAAACTACTGACCCCACAGGGACCCCAGAGTGGAATAAGTTCATAGACATACTGAAATGAATTATTTTTAATTTGGCCCGGGCAGCCGTGGCTCATAACTAAATAATACCTCACGAATACCTTTTCAAGTGAAGGTCGTACTAAATTAGTTTAAAACTTGCAAATAAAAATATCATAACCGCATGGACGTAAAACAAAATGGACGGAGCGTTAGCATTATAGAAAGTGAAGCAGGGTGTTCGGCTCAATCAATCAGTCGCCGCCATTACGTGTCGATCGAATGGGCCAAAAATCATGCTTCACTTTCAATATTCCTAGCGCTCCGTCCATCTTTTTTTTACGTCCATGCATAACTGTTACACTTCAATTATGTATGGAGAGTGTAGCCGTTTTTCGTTGGGAATATTTTAGTTTGAATGAAATTAATTACAGGCTTTTTAGCGTACTCAGCTCAGATTATATTTGAGTGGTAGAGCCACGCTGTAGACAGTTACGTCTACAGCACGAATGGACCGGCTCGACCGGTTTGATATCACTGTTTCACAGAAAACCGACGCAAAGTGGCAGATTGTTGTCGCGTTTCGTTCGGTGAGTGAGATTTTCGGTAGCCCATTGCCGCCTTCCTTTTTCCAATCCCGTTTCCCTCCACTTCCATTCCCTCCTTTTAGGTTGGCAACGCACCCATGATTCTTTTTGTGTCTTGGGTGTCTATGGGCGGTGGAGATCACTTACCATCAGGTGACCCACCTGCTCGTTTGACAGTCGCTGCCATAAAAACATGACAAAGTCTGCCTTTAGTCTCAAACAGAAAATAGCCTGTTGAGACACAAAAATCATAACATAACATAAGCTCACGCCTGTATCCCAGAAGGGGTAGGTAGAGGCGCACTAGCGAACTAGAACACCCACATTTCGCCGAGCTTAGTTCCGTCCCAGATGTGATAGGGGGCGAGCCTATCGCCATATCGGGCACAAATTCCACAAAAATCGACTCACATTATTTTCGCATGAAGGGAATATTAAGGAAATTGCGGCTAACGCCTATTTTATTACAAAAAGTATTAAGGCGACGGTAACACGTGCTTAAAATCCCAACGAAATTATTCCTTTGACGTTTGAATGGCGTTTCTTTGGGCTGATGTGATTGTTCCGAGTGAATAACAATATTTTTTTGCATTAGGAAAATGTAAGCAGCGATAGCTCAGTTGGGTATGGTACGGACTGCCGATACGAGTGTCGGAGGTTCGAGTCTAACCCCAAAAAGAGCACACACCTCTGAATTTTCCATGTTAAGTGTATTTTCATTGTGAAATATCGCTTGCTATAACGGTGAAGGAAAACATCGTGAGGAAACCTGCATACCCGAGAATTTCTCCACAAGAATTTCGAAGGTATGTGAAGTCTACCAACCCGCATTAGGCCAGCGTGGTAGACTAAGGCCTAACCCCTCTCATTAGTAGAGGAGGCCCGTGCCCAGCAATGGGACAGTAATTTACACATACAGGGCTAATATTATATTATATTATTATATTATTAGGAAAATGAAAAGGCCTACTTCTACGTCCGATTCTTACTAATTTGTGTTTATAAAGGTACTAGCATGGACATAAAAAAGATGGACGGACGGAAAGACGGACGGCGGGCACCATCAGGTGACCCACATGCTCGTTTACAGACACATAGGACAGACATCATTAACCAACTACACAAATCCCGAAATCTAGATAATCATACTGACCCTTATTATTCTTACTCCAAAAAATTCACCCGACAAATCCCCAATTCGTGTATTTCCTGAGACAGGTCATTCCCACAGTTCAATTTCCTAAATCCATTTGTCATAACCTTTTTGTACATTCATATCTAGTACCCACGCTCACCGTCGATTATTGAGGGCTAGAGGGAGGTTATCAGCTTGATTTATTGATCAAATTATATGATTTGAATTATAAATTACTTATATTGGATTGCCTCGGTGGCGTGGTTGTATTTCGGTACGAATATCGTCCTGAGGTCTCGGCTTCGATCACGTGGTCCGGCGAAGTGATATTGGATCTTTCCGTATCAACCCGGAGTCTGGAATTTTTGCCCGATATGGCGATAGGCTCGCCCCCTATCACATCTGGGACGGAACTAAGCTCGGTTCGTTAGTGCGCTTCTGCCTATCCCTTCGGGGATACAGGCGTGAGCTTATGTTATGGACTTATGTATTGGACTACGCCCGCGGCTACGCTCTCGTGAAACTTTTATTCACCGTTAAACCCCTTTCATCATCATCATCATCAGCCACAGGACGTCCACTGCTGGACAGAGGCCTCCCCCAAAGATTTCCAGATCGACTTGTTGGAAGCGGCCTGCATCCATACCCTTTTAGGAGATGAATTTCCAAAAATCCTTTCTTTGTACTCGCCTACGTCATAAAAGGAAGACGTGTGTAAAATTTCACGCTCCTAGTTTCAATGGTCTAAGCTGTACGCGGACCGGTCTTAAAAACTAAGCCAAATCCTCTCTGCAACATGCTTGAAAGGTGTGTTGTGCCAACCCCACATTAAGGTGGGATAAGGACAAAGAGATTTAATATTACCAACTATAGAGGGGATATCAAGCAAGTTTCCATACAAAGAAATTGATCTCAAACTTCAGTACTGCCATCAACTACTTATTACAATGCGAAGGCGATTATTACAATTGACACTTTAGAATATTTTGTGATGTTTAAGAATCACGTAAGATAAGTTTATTTTCTCAATATCATTTTGCTGGCCAACCTGGCAAGCGTATATTTCAAATAAACTGAGCGACTTATGACCACTAGGCATCGATATATTAATTACCTAGATGCACAGTTGACGCTCGGAAAATGGGACAGCAAAGAAGTGCTTAAGCACTCGTTTTGCATACAGTCCGACGCCGATGGAATTCTAAATTTCAAAATTCAAATTTAAAAACGCTTGCTCATTTCGTTTAAAAAGCTACTTTATTACACGTGCATAGGGTTATATTTGTGTTGATTTTATTAGAACTTGTGATCTTTTTCTTTGTTTTATTCCTGAGACCACTTTTTAGGTGGATATTTGCAAAGAACTGTGCATCTAGGGTATATTATATTGATGCCACTAGGTCATAACTTTTGGATAACAAGTTTTGCGCTATTGTCCCCTCTATATACTGTTGAATATCTTTGGATAAGGGAAGGTAGAAAGAAAGAAAGACCAATTTTTTTTATTTATTTTTTTACACCCAACAGTCACATACCTAGTCCTGACCCCACACTAGGCATTACCTGTATCGTGGGTGTCAGAAACTATGAGAGACTTTCGGTCTCACAACACCCAGACTTGAGACAAATATATGTGGGACACACAAACATTCGTCTCAATGCGGGAATCGAACCCGCGGCCTCCCGCTTCCCAGCCGGCTAGTCGCCCACTGCGCCACGGAGGCTGTCATATACCCACCACAACCGGATATACACTCTCTGATCTTGTAACATAGACTTAAAAAAGCATTTTTCACAGTAGGCAGCGGCTTCGCTGTGTCCCTGGCATTGCCGATGTCCATGGGCGGCGGTAACCACTTACCATCAGGTGGGCCGTCTGCTCGTCTGCCTTCTCATGGTAATAAAAAAAAATTATCCACATACATACCTAATATGGGTCATAGACTCACAGTAACTCACACCTTTTGTCCGTCTATAAAATATCAATACAAATAAAGCACATCGATTGCCAAAGGGGTGTAAATTACCGGGGGTGGGGCCCCCGTAATGGATATGCGATAAAAATATGACCCCCATTTGACAGTGTGAATAATTTATGACATTCTCATTAGTGAGCGCTGGGCATGCTTTATAACCTATAAAAATCAATATACGTTGACGGCCATTTGTGCCGCGTTCACTTTGAATAAGGTAATAAGGAGAGTTATCCGTAGGTAGAGAAAGGCTGGTAGGTTAGCTAGAATAGGGCCTCATGCACCAATTCCAACTGCTTCCAGTATTGCCAGTCATTCCCCTGCCACCATTCTTGCCATATGCCATTCCCATACAACCCATTACCTTACACTCTATTCCTACCTCCCCTTCATAATCATCATCATCATCATCAGCCATAGGACGTCCACTGCTGAACATAGGCCTCCCCCAAAGATTTCCAGATCGACCTGTTGGAACCCAAAGATTTCCAGATCGACCTGTTGGAAGCGGCCTGCATCCAGCGACTCAACTCAACTCAACTCGACACCTCCCCTTATCACCCTATATTAGCCATCCCATCGTTATTATGCCTGCCTGTCTTCAAATTTATAGCGAGATAATGTAAATTATATTAATCTTAATTCAAAATTTGCTTGTGTTGACTTGTAATAAGTGCTTTTTTACATGCCTACGTGATCAATAAAGATTTTTATAGTCGATTAGTATGACTGCCTCGGTCGCGTGCTGGTATTGCGTGCGCGGTACGACTATAGTCCTGAGGTCTCGGGTTCGATTGCCTGGTCGGGAAAAATAATATTGGGTGTTTCAGCAATATCCCGGAGTCTGGTGTCCGATATGGCGATAGGCTCGCCCCCTATCACATCTATTAATTATTCTTCCATTCAGAACCTGAATAAAATAAAGGTTAATAATAATAATAAAGCCTTTATTAAACAATCTTTCAAATTCAACATCATATTCTATTACTTATCTTAATTTTAGTACATATTATATAAATACAAGAGAATACAAGTTTTGACACCAGATTGTCTTGCTTTCCAGCATAGGCCCTCCCCTAGAGCTTTCCATATTAGTCTATCTTGTGCTTTTCTCTTCCAAGTTATTCCTGCAGTGTTTAATAATAAAGACTGTAGGAATAACTTGGGGGAAAGTCAATATTTTATAATTTCCACAAAAAGTATAAAGAAATGATTCCAAAGCCGCTTTAATCATACCACAGCTTAAAAACGTAATAATATTTTATCTATAAAACAAATTAAAACTGCTTAAATCCCCTTATCGCTACTCTGAAATATTTAAAACCTTAACTTCCATAAAACAGTCGTCATTTCCAACAAAAATAGTTTTAAAAGCACAACAAAACGCAATTTTATGCAGCAAGCATCACGAAATACTGCAACACTAGAGAAATACCGCACAAACAAACGTTAAACAGCAAACATTTTCAAATTTAATGTCTATAATGATACTAGGGTTGGCAGCCAAGCAAAATTTTACATTAAAGTTTTTTTGGAATGTTATCCAAAAGTGTAAACAGATCTACCCACTTATAAATTATATCTAAGTTTTTTTTTCGTTTTAATTACATTATTGTTCTTGTAACGGAGTATAAATACATTGCAAAAGTATCATTATATAATACTATCTGTTGCTCGCGACTCCGTTCGCGTGAATGTCCCACGGGAACCGTAAATTTTACGGGATAAAAGTAATCTATGTAACTTGCTAATAAGGTACCTTTCTATAGGTGTTTTTTTTAATCGGTTCAGTCCTTTTTGAGCCTATTCTTCATGAACAATTTTTTCCGCTTTATAATATTAGTATGCTTTTCCCGTAACAACAAAAAAATTAAAAGTTCTTCTTCTTCTTCCTTTAAAATTAATGGCTTTCACGCATATTCGACGATTTAGCAATATCAAGGTAAATAGAACAATTATGTTTTCACAATGACCATGAGACTCAGATGTAGATGATCTCAAGGTCCTGCTGGGATTATGGCGGTAATTCCTTCCAGTGCGTTGCCGCTCAGATGACCCTCACTCGGCGATTCGACCGAACAAAGCCAGCCAACGCAGCAAGCAAAACTCATCGAAGATCACCGGTTAAAAAGTTTCCACATAATACTGTCCATATTCACTGAAGTTTGATGCATTAAACCACAACACTTAAAACCAACAAACACAGCTCTAGAGAATAATATGAAATAATTTTAACAACCGACCCCTACCCTGTCAGACTTCCCGTCGAAATCCCCAAAATGAGAGTTGTATTCGTTTTAGTATGACATGACCTTCTAATTCTTCCTTTTGACAACCCTAATACCTTCGTTGGCCATTAACGCGCTAAAATGTGATCTATTTGTATGAAAAACGTCGTTCTGCGAGCGTCGAGCCAAACATTAGTAACAAAATATTAAAACTGTAAAGGAATTTTTCATAGCTTTATTAGGATTTCAGCGCGTTTGCCGAAATTATACAATTTATTATTTCATTTATAATAGGAGGATTTCATTTTATATTTATTTTGACTTAAATATAAATCGTAAAGAGAAAATCACTTAAAAACGTAAATATATGAAAAAGAAGTCGTTTTTCTTTCTAGTTGCCCTTGTTTACCTTAATGTGGGGTCGGCGCAACACACTTTTTCAAGCATTTGAGTGGTAGAGCCACGCTGTAGACAGTTACGTCTACAGCACGAATAGGCCGGCTCAACCGGTTTGATACCACTGTCTCATAGAAAACCGACGTAAATTGGCAGCTTGTTGTCGCGTTAGGTTCGGTGAGTGAGATTTCCGGTAGCCCCTTTCCCCTCTCCCTTTCCCATTCCCCTTTCATTCCCTCCTTTTAGGTTGACAACGCACCCATTATTGTCTTGGGTGTCTATGGGCTGTGGAGATCACTTACCATCAGTTGACCCATCTGTTCGATTGCCAGGCTTTGCTACAAAAAAAATATTGTTAATCTAATATTTGATTATTCCATATCAGCCCGGAGTCTGGAATTTATGCCCGATATTGCGATAGGCTCGCTCCCTATCACATCTGGGACAGAACTAAGCTCGGCGAAATGTGGGTGTTCTAGTTCGCTAGTGCGCCTCTGTTAATTTAAAGTCAATGCCTTGGTTGCGTAGTTGTATTACGTGCGCGGTACGACTACCGTCTCAGCTTCAATACCCGGCTAGGGCAAAGTGACATTGAATTTTTCTGTATCAATAATTAATTATTACTATAACGGTGACGGAAAACACCCTGAGGAAACCTGCATATCTAAGAATTTCGAAGGTATGTGAAGTCTACCAGTTAGGCCAGCGTGGTAGACTAAGGCCTAACCCCTCTCGTTAGTAGAGGAGGCCCGTGCCCGGCAGTACTATTACAGGGCTAATTATTTTAATTAATTATTGTTAGTTCTCATTAATATTCATTTCGTGTCGTACAATCTCACTCAACTAAGCTTTCTATTATTATACTTCGCCAGCGAGATTGCAAAACGCAACTAAGCAATTTTCTTTTATTTTATTGAATACATGATACGTGACCGCCATATTTTCTCGTTTCATGTCGCATGCATTTTGTTAAAATAGTCGTAAGTTATTTTGTTGAAATTGTTATGGCTAAAGATAATTTTGACAATAATTGTTTAGTATTTTGGCCCGAGGTCTCGGGTTCGATCCCCGGGTCGGGCAAAGTGATATTGGATTTTTCCATATCAGCCCGGAGTCTGGAATTTGTGCCCGATATGGCGATAGGCTCGCCCCCTATCACATCTGGGACGGGACTAACTAAACTAACTAGTTCGCTAATGCGCCTCTGCATACCTCTTCGGGGATACAGGTATGAGCTTATGTTATGATATTTTGTCTTTATCAAGCATTAGGTTGTTTCTTTATTAATGTTTTTATTTTTTGGCTCTGCCTATCCCTTCGGGGATACAGGTCTGTTTATGTACCTATGTAAATATTTTAAACTTTAGGTATAGTGATAATTAAATCCCTCATAGGGGGCTCACGTCAGGCAGGCGGCCGGTCGTAAAAACTAAGCCAAATCCTCTCTGCAACATGCCTGAAAAAGTCTGGTCATTAAGGTGGGACTTAGGTAGAAAGAAAGAAAGTGATAATTAAAAAGAATTCTCCGAAGGAGGAATTAAAATGAAAGCCGAATCTAATCTGCAATATGTTTGAAAAGTTTGTTGCACAGACTTAATGAGGTAGGATAAGGGCTAGTAGAAGAAATTAAAAAAAAATGTCTATTTAGAAATTTTAACTTATTTCCAAACATATCTTTTTTCAGTATAAAGAAAATTCGTAGGATTTGTTACCTTATTAGATAATTTAATTTTGTTTATCTACACTAAAAAACATGAAAAAAGAAAAATTGGCATTATCTAGAAATAAAACTATGCAAGTTACTCTCCCATTCCAGCGCACTCGAGTAAACGTCATTCGATTTATTTTATTTATCTTTCCCCACGATACACCAATAGCGCAGTTAATGACGCTTTGTACCTCTATTATTGTTCCCTAATTGAATATTTTTCCCGGACATCCAAGTGGCAAACAAAAGCATAATGAACAATGCAAGTGAGGGTCAAGAGCGACTACTATAGAAATGTAGTATAATAGAATTGGTATATTATCATAGATTAGCTTTGGCTCCCGGCTCCACCCGTGTTTTTTTATTCGAGGACCACACCTAGATGGTAAGCGCAGTGAACTGGGGTCGGCTCGACCGATTTTATACCACTATCGCACAGAAAACTATTATGAACTGTCAGTGTGCTCTATGGTTTCATTGGGTTAGTGAGATTTCCAATCGCACAAATTCCCCCACTCTTCCTAATCCCTATTCACCACCTTTAAGGTTGGCAACACACCTGTGATTCTTTTGGTATCATGAGTCCGGTCACTTAGTATCAGGCGACCGTTCTGCTTTTTGCCAGCCTCTGGTAAAAAAACATAGATATAAATTATATGTAAACGATCCTAAACAAACATTATCAAGCAAATCCAATGGGAGAGTTCCCAAACACTGTTTTAACCGGTTGAAAAACATGAGTGGTTAAAAAGGTAACTTCAAAACTCAATTTTACTGTTATTAGTTGATAAAATATTTATTTATCCGTCACGTTCCAGCCAACGACATACGGATGAAAGCAGTACCTCCTTTATCATATCGGGTGAACTTAAATGCATAATGAATTACGAATTGTCTATGTTATATAAGTACCTACAAACTTATCTTCACATCTATTGGGCAAGTTACTATCGCGTTCCATTATTACCTGGTCAAGGTTGTTCGAGTTGGTTAATCTTTCCAAACTGTAAAGGGTAGGTTACCGTCCTTGGATTAAATATTCTAGCATTTCCATGGCAACAAAAATACAATAAAACTATCGGGTGAATTACTTCCTCGAGTCATTGTCTGCCAGTCAAGGTCGGCTATGGTGATCAATCACTTGACAATGGTGTATTTACTATTTTTCGTACGAGTTTTTTGAAGTATATTGTAAACCTGAACGAGTAGAACTAGTTTGAAGACAGATTTGTTTACTGAATGAATGTGTTCAACGGGATTATCGTTTATTATTTATTTAATGAACTTCTGATTCAGTTATAGTTTCATTCTTAATGTAAATAATTATTTAATGTCACAGACATTCTCTATCAAATAACAAAGGGTGGTGGTGAATTGTTACAACTTTTCTAAAGAAAACTGACGTGGATTAGCAGCTTACTAATTCATATTTGGTTTAGCTGTTTTTTACGGTTTGTTTTTTCACGATAAATTGTGGCCTACTATGAAAAATAGACAGTAACTACGGACGATAAGAGCCATCCGCTCGTTTTTTTTTATAGCACGGACTGGCAAACGAACAAATGGGTCACCTGATAGTAAGTGATCTCCACCGCCTATAGACACCCAAGACATAATAGGAATCATGTGTGCGTTGCCAACCTAAAAAGAGGAAATGGAAGGGGAGGGAAAAGGGATTGGGAAAGGGAAGGGGGAAATGGGCCACCGGAAATCTCACTCACCGAAGGAAACGCGACAGCAAGCTGCCACTTTACGTCGGTTTTCTGTAAGACAGTGGTATCAAACCTGTCGAGCCGACCCATTCGTGTTGTAGACGTAACTGTCTACGTAACTGTCTTACAGCGTGGCTCTACCACTACAAAATATCTAAATAAAAATATCTATCTATAATAAAAAATGGGTTATATACAAAATCAATAACTATTGATTTTCCTCTTTATAAATCTGCTTTCCTCGACAACGAACGCTAACGTAAACTCACCTATCTTCTGGTTAACCTATCAATTGTAAAACCTAGTTAATCGACACATCATAAATTTACTATCTTATACGTAACAATTACTCTCCTATTGTGTAACACCCTTAGCGAGCCATTAATCCGTGTTAACCGCAGGCCAGCGGTGTCGTTAGCTCGCCCACTATACTATCGTATAATTGAGTATTATTGTCGAATGCACAATCAGTTATCAACGGACTGTCCCGATGTAAATGAACATTATTCTATGAACTAATGGACGTAAGTGCAGAAGAATATTGTTAAGGAAATTCAACTTTGTTTACTAAAGAATAAATGTTAGTATCTTTTGAATATACGGCAACGTTTTACTAGTATTCTTTATGTGATTATATATATTTATTGTTTGACTAAATAATAAACTACATAATCCTTCCACTTGAATTTTTTAACCCACTTTGAAACCACCATCAGGGTTACCACCACCTCTTCAAGCAGTATTATTATAATAGTTCTTCGTTTGTTTTGTATGGGAATCGGTACAAGTAAGATTATAATAATACTGCTATATGAGGTGGTGGTAACCACCCTGGTCGTTTCCACTGCTCTTCCAAACAATGTTAAAGCCTAAACGCTTAGTTAAAACCACAAGACCTTAAAGTACTTCTCTCAAGATTCAATCCATATTTTATTTCAAATACTTAAATTCTGTCAGGTTTTTAATTTATGTATAAAAATCCAAACATTTCTTAAGATGAAAGCATCCTTTTGAAATGAAATGGACACTTAAAAATAACGCAGAATAATTCTAACCCTTTTACATCTGAATGGGTAGATATTTGGGGTAAATTGGAGGAAAATGGGGTAACAAGAAATAAAATGAAACATTCATTCTGAAAACAAAACCATTCATTCTCAAAATTATTTCACTGACACAAAAACAGCATATTGTTATGCACATATTTTTTTTACCCTACTGCCTCGGAAGCTGGATAATGTTTTTAACTGAGTTCTATAACGTTTGATAACGCATACCTTTTTTTTCCAAGAACCAAACCTGAAAAGTAAGCGCAGTTCAGTCTAAATAAACACAAGTTTAAAAACTTAACTGATCGACTTCCAATTTGATCCTATCGTGACCAAATTTACATTGACCCTTGAAATAAGCTCTAACAAGCACAAAAAATAATTTTCTAAATCGATCCACATTTGGCAGAGTTACCTCGTAACATACATAAATAATCACAAGTTTAAAAACTTAACTGACCGACTTCCAATTTACGTATCCTGACCAAATTTTATGGGACCACCCTTGAAATAAGGTCTATCGAACACAAAAAGAATTTTGAAAATCGGTCCACAAAAAAATATAAAAAAGTACCGACGAATTGAGGACCTCCTCCTCTTCGGGAAGTCGGGCGAAAATACAGACGAATTGAGGACCTCCTTTTTGAAAGTCGGTGGAAAAACCAGCGACCAGTGACAAACAATGGGTTTATCAGTGGTCACCAGAATCATGTCGACCTATTTATGCTTCATATTCCGAAGAAGGAAGAAGCAAAAGGGGCTTGCGGACATGCGGATGACCGATTCAGAGAGATATACCCCCATACCCGCCTGAACCAACCGTCAAGTTATGTCGCAAGCCCCTCGAGAAAACCGGAAATACTCTAGCTGATCCTGCCCGCCTAGCATGCGCGCCACGAGAAAATTTTGTCTACGCTTTTTGTCTTGTTATAACCGGTTTTCCCTATTTGTCTACGGACACTAACATGCGTCCTCGTTTATTTTCATACAAAACTGTAGATAACACGTAGACAACATCTCGACTGTCGATTATTGGGATATTTCGTGGCGCGCATGCTATGCGGGCTGGAACGCGAACCACACACGGAGTGTGGGTCACTATGGCAGGTTTTAGCAGCAAGTGTACGGTGGTCGCCATCTGGGGGGATACGAATATTCTACCACCGGCATAACTTTTGATACAGTTGCCCAATTGTAACGATTTTAGAGCTTTCACTATAGACCAATTAAAGTTTGCCAAAAAAACGACATTTGGATAGTTCGGGATGACCTAAATTTTTTTACATATTTTTCGTATGCATTTTTATGCCAACAATTGGAAAATTGACTAAGTTTGGTTTTATACACATATTTATATAAAACAAAAAATAAACCTTTATGATAAATCTGCATCGAAATTGGTTGAATAAAGAGGCAGAAATTCATATTTTAAATTCTGGAATGGGGGCATAGTGGAGATATCTTACTATCCCTTTCCAACGCATGTATCGTTACGGCGGTGACGTAATTATACTGATACTTCTTTCCCACAGTTTGAAGGTTACATCAAGTTTAAAGGCTTATAACTTTTTTATTTTTGAGAATATTTCAATATATCTTTCCGTTCTATATTTAACATATACATAAGCTCGCGCCTGTATCCCTGAAGGGGGTAGGCAGAAGCGCACTAGCGAACTAGAACACCCACATTTCGCCGAGTTTAGTTCCGTCCCAGATGTGATAGGGGGCGAGCCTATCGCCATATCGGGCACAAATTCCAGACTCCGGGCTGATATGGAAAAATCCAATAACACTTTGCCCGACCCGGGGATCGAAGCCGAGACCTCAGAACCGTAGTCGTACCGAAATACCACCACGCCACGGAGGCAGTCTATATTTCAGATGAGATATTTTGTATATTTTCATACAAAAGTAATAAAAAAAAAATTAGCCAAGTAACCAATTAAAAGACCCCATTTTTTTTATAAAAACCCTTTTCCGCATTTATATATCATCAACGTTACATATTTATGTCCTATGTAAAGATAGCCTATATCCCTACAAAATATCAAACAAGCACAAATCACTAGGGTACTGACCCGGAAATCGAACTCAACCTGACACGGTTCGTAGGCCGCACCAAACCAGTGAAGTGACCTAAATCTAATTACCTCACATAAATATAGGCTGTTGATAAAACACGCCAATAAATTAGCAAGTCACTAATACACTTAGCACTTGGAAATCAAGGCTTTCTGTACAATCAATCACGCTTTGAAAATACGGCGCGGCAAGTGAACAAGTGTTTAATTAAGAAATATTGGAATATTTTTAACCTATTTCAAAAGGAAGAGGTTCTCAATATAATACACATTTCGCCAAGCTTAGTTCCGTCCCAGATGTGATGAGGGCGAGTCTATCGGCATATCGGGCACAAATTTCAGACTCCGGGCTGATATTGAAAAAAAAACAATAACTTTGTCCGAACTGTAATCGAACCCGAGACCTCAAGACGGTAGTACCGAAATACAACTACGCCACCTAGGCAGTCAATTCATCTGTATTTTTTTTTATAGCAGACACTGGCGAGGAGATCGATCACCGGTAAGTGATCTCCACCGCCCATAGACACCCAAGATACAAAAAGGATCATGGGTGCGTTGCCAAACTAAAAGGAGGGAAATAGGAATTGGGAAAGGAGAATGAGCTCACTGGACATCTCACTCACTGATAGAAAGCGACAGCAAGCTGCCACTTTATGTCGGTTTATTTTCGATCGACTTTAAAAGAGGAGGTAATCAATTCGTCTAAATTTTCCGTATATTGAGCGATATATCCGCCAAATGTGGACCGATTTGCAAAATTCAGTTTGTATTTGACACAGCTTTACTCCAAGGGACCACTCCCTATGAATTTCAGTAAGATGGGATGGATTTCAAAGTTGATATTTAAGTTTTTATTTGGAGGACGCCTATGTCCAGTAGTGGACGTCCAGTGGCTGATGATGATAATTATTATGATTTGAGTTTTAAACTTAATGATTATCAAGATTATGTTAGTGTTTAATAAAACTTACTCCAAGGATGGTCCAATGCAAATTTAATCAAGATCTGATGAAGGTATACGGAAGAAACTCGTTCACAAAACAGCGTAGAGGCCGTGATTGAAGTTTTGAAGTTGGTTTTTGAAACATTTAAATTTATAATTTAGTTTAGAAGTCTAATGACTTTAGGCTCGCCCCCCATCACATCTGGGACAAAAATGTGCTCGACGAAATGTGGGTGTTCTATTTCGCCTCTGCCTAACCCTTAGGGGTTACAGGCGTGAGTATATAAACAAAATGCCGATGAAAAATTTTCGAAAAATATAACTTTGATTTCTTAAGTTTACGCGAATGTTATACATTGAAATAAAACTATTTTTACGGATTCTATCACGATTAGGTTTTAATTTTTATTCCCGGCGTTTCGAAGGCTTTGCAGTCTTCGTTGTCTGACTTCCGTGACAACGAAGACTGCAAAGCCTTCAAAACGTCGGGAATAAAAATTAAAACCTAATCGTGATAGAATCCGTAAAAATAGTTTTATTTCAACATAACTTTGAATTTCGGAGTTACACGCAACAAAAATCGAATTTCTCTGCAAATTCTGAGCTTTCACTTCAAGTGTAATTGTAAACCAGCAAGTCATGCCATCCTCAAGGCACTCCAGCAATCCATCACGGTAAACGTAGCCGGTTCTTGAGCTGATTGATTAACTTCACTTGCATTATTCATTACATATACATATGGATGTTTAATTACGCGGCTCCGGATAAGAGCTTGGATGCCCTAATATTAAATATTGAGAATTTTGATGGAAGGTCTGACAGAGTGGGCGTCGCTTGTTAAATATCATATTGTTTGGAGTTGTGTTTGTTGTTTAATGTGATGTGGTTTTATGCACCAAAATTCAGTCATTGTGGCGGCAATTCCTTCCAGCGCGATGCCCCTCAGATGACCTTCACTCAGCGAATCGACCGGACAAAGCCAGCCAACGCACCAAGCAAAACTCATCAAAGATAAAAAGTTTCCATATTATGCTGTCCATCTTCGCTGTACTTTGGTGCATAAAACCAAATATCATTAAACAACAAACACAACTCCAGATAATAATGAAAGAAAGAAGAAAGAAAATGACATTTATTGCGTTTTAGCTGTTACATAATTAGGTACTTAAGTCTATTAAAATGCACAGAGGGGAAAAAAAATAGAATTAAAAATAAAAAATACTATCATGTGTATGTGCACACACCCACATGTGTACACATACACACATTAAATACATACATTTACATTCCCCTCCCATCTTATGAAATAATTTTAACAAGCGACGCCCACCCTGTCAGAATTCCCGTCAAAATCCAACTATTACTATTAATAAGGTGGCTTTATATTATAAACCCGTTGAATCCGGACTGAACTCCCCAGAATGGGCTGAGATTGAGCTGACGTTAACCTCCTCTGAGGGATCCAGTCACGGGCAAACCATGTCAGAAAAACACGGAGGACCTGAAAATCGAACCCAAGACCCTGTCCTCTCTTATACGCAGCCACTGTCTAGTGGCTGCGTAAAGACTCATATAATAACATTAAGTTTTATTTGTTTCAGGTTACGCTATAGGAAGACAACGAGTGCCACCATATACCAAGTGTTCTTTACTAAAATTTTAAGATTAGGTAAGTGCATAACAATATTTTTAACCCACCACTACATAAGGGAACTTACCCATATTACGTGACCCGTTCAGGGGTGCGGGTCTTCAAAATACCATGCTTGGTCACAGGGCCTGGGGGTGGGGGTCATAGGTCTTTGTCACGTAGTCAATATCTTCTATGGAAATCTCGTGATTTTTCGAGCTATATTCAAATATGGCGCGCAGCGTTTAGCACTTTTTAAATTCACAGGTGGCAACACATTATAAAATTTTGTTTTTTAACTTTTCTTTGACAACAAATTATTTAAAACCATATTTTTAATTTACTACGTGACAACTAGAGGGGGAAGGGGGGTCTTGGCTTGTACTACGAGGAGGAGGAGGGAGGGGGTATAAAAATGGTAAAAAATGGGTCACGTAATATAGGTACGTTCCCTAACTTTCATCATTCGGTTATGAAAATAAGTAGGTTACCAATTTCATAATCGATTATTTATAAAGCTGATATCTATAGAGCGAACTTCGACAGTCAAAGAAGCGAACTCAGAGAGGATTTGGATTTTTTAAATCGAACTTTGACTTAGCCCGAGGCAATTTTTACAATAAACACAGACTGACAAACAGACGATATTCTTGTAAAAAATGACTCTGACTAAGTCAAAGTTAGATTTAGAAATGGTTCCAAATCCTCACTTAGTTCGTTTCTTTGATAGACTTAGTCGAAATTCGCTCTATAGATTTTAGCCTAGGTATTTCTAAGCGTGTAACTATACGTCCGCCTAGTGGTGGAAATTTACGCATATTAAAAAACTTTTACACGAGTAGTCATATATTTATTTCAGATTTTACCGAGCGGTACCTAATATCTATTTACAAAAAAATAAACCAACAGGAAAAAAAGAGACTGCCTTGCTATTCTCATAAAATCGAATTGTCAATGTAGAGGTATGAAAACTCGGAGAACAATCCCCTGTTAACTGTTGTCATTGCCTATTTTTATGATTTTAATGCTGAAATATTATGATTGTCTTTTTTTATCGCCCACGACTACTCAACGCAGCACAAAACTGTGACCTTCGCCCTTTGCCTTTATGACCTTCGCCCCGGAAACTCAAGGTCACGCAAGTAGACAAAAAAAACTTGTTACTCCAAGAAATGGGATAACATGACCTTTCTAAAGCGATCGTGATGTATGCGAAGTGGCGCATACATAATCCGAGGGGGATGAGGGGAGGTGCGAGGGGAGTAAACTCGGGCAATAAAGATAAGTTGACACGCCGCGGCATATTCTTCACTCCCTCGACACATTTATCTTTGGGTAAAGGAGTTGCACATTGTTTGTAAAACAGAATGATATATAACAGTGGACGTCCTGTGGCTGGATGATGATATAAGGAAATCCGCATCTCCTGCACTAAAGCATTACACAAAACTCCTAAACAAAATATGGTATTTTTGTCTATGTCAATGAGAAGGAGACATCAAAATAGAAAGAAAGAAAGAAAGTTTATTTGTCAAACCAAAAAAGGACAGGCAACAACTTACTTACATAAAATAAACATAATAAAAAGTAACTTATGTAAAATTAAATACGTTAAATACATTGTTTTATGTAGGTGTTTTTTGTGTTTTGTTTCGAAAAAACATGTGTAGAAGACGCGGCTTAAGATTAGCTGCAACGGATAAAATAACTTCAACTCTTAATTATTTTTCTAATAAAAAAATACATAAGCTCAAGCCTGTATCCCCGAAGGGGTAGGCAGAGGCGCACTAGCGAACTAGAATACCCCCTTTTTTTATCTAATATAAAAGTATGTTATATGCGAAATGTGGGTGTCCAGTTCGCTAGTGCGACTCTGCCTACACCTTCGGGGATAGAGGCGTGAGCTTATATTATGTGTATAAAAGTAGTGTAAGTTATCACCTTTAACATTAGCTATCTGCTAGCCTCGTCATTAACGGTCCAGCTCTTTCGAAGTTTATCTGGAACAAACAGTCAGGTTCGTAGGTTAATAAAAACATATATTTTGGTGATAGTTGCATGTCTTGTGAGGACAAAGGAAAATAAAACACACAAAATTTTGACAATCTTAATCCAAAACTCTAAGTGAACAATATTTACAAATACTCACACCTATTATCCCAGAAGGGACAGGCAGAGGAGGAACCGTAGCCGTAGGCCAACTTTCGCCCAAGTTATAGGGGGCAAATAGGGGGCAAAACTCTATAGATTCTCGATATGGCCATCCATATCGAGTAGAAATTCCAGCGTCCAAGCTGACACTGAAAAAACACACATTTCATTTTACACGACTCGGGAAGCAACCAAAACCTTAAGACATTTTTTTTACTAGCCTTTTATTCAGAGTAAAATATACATTTATAACGAAGTCAGTTAATTACACTGACACAAAGGGCTCCCCCAACCTTTTCCAATCTTCCCTCGCTCGTGCTACTCTTATCCAAAACTTTCCTGCTGTTTTCACCAAGTCATCTTCCCATCGCTTAAGTGGTCTCCGCCTCTTCGTCTTTCGTTCTCTTGGGTACCACAGAGTTACCAGCTTACTCCAGTTCTCCTCACCTCTTATTATGTGGCTTTGTAGTAAACACAAGACCTCAAGACAAAAATAATACTGTAAATAAAATCACAGAGTCGTTAGAAGCCATTACAGCTCCTAGACAATAAACGTCACATCTATCTAACCAAAATAACCTATTTATGAACTAAACAGAAATAAGAGGTCGTTTCTGCCATTAAAAAGCACCTTAACTGTCATAAAATAGAGTCGAAAATGGAGTTAGTATTGTCAAGCTCCTGATCTAAAGGGTAAAGGACATTAGAAAAGTTATATCTATTCATAAATTCCCACGTGGACTACTAAACTTGTTTGTGACAGTTTTATTTAGTCCTCACACTTTGCGCACTATAACTATTCCTTATTTTGGCAACTACAATATGAAAGACTAGCTTGATAACTTAGGAGAATACCGTAAATTGGGGTGAATAGAAATTGATTGGTTTTGTTTTTGGACCGACTTCCAAAAAGGAGAAGGTCCTCAATTCGTCTGTTTTTTTTATGTTACGCGATATCTCCGCCAAATGACCGATTTTCAAAATTCTTTTTGTATTCGATAGAGCTTATTTCAAGGGTGGTCCCATATCAAGCTATCATTAAAACTCGCCTATGCATTATCGCTCCAGAACAAAAATAAAAGATAGATAGAAAGAAATAAAGTTTATTTGTCAAACCAAAAAAAGGACAAACAACAACTTACTTACATAAAATAAACATCTATACCATACTTCTTTTCAGACTAAAGGTGTATTTGAACATATTCGTTATGTATCATTTTACAAGTTTTACCATTATTTCAGTGAAATAAAATGAATAGTATGTGAGAATAACTTTTCATTTATTTCATGATATTATGTTTCAAGGGAAATCATTTGCTATCGGCTTATACGATGCAATTTCCTCTTGAGTGTTCATTACTGTACGTTGTCATAGGTGAATTGTGGAGAATTAATTGGCGTAAATCAACAAGAGTGATGTAGTGTTACTATTACAACCGACTTCGAAATAGAGGAGGTGGTAATTTCGTCCACTTTATACCCGTTCAGGAGGAGGGGGTGGGGTCTTCAGAATACCACGCTTGGTCACAGGTATCTTTCTTAGGTTTTCATCACGTAGTCAATATCTTCTAAGGAAAACTCGTGCTTTTTCGAGATATATTCAAATAAAGCGCGCAGCATTGAGCACTTTTTAGTTTTTTACGATCAATGCCTGACGTCCATACTCTTCTCGAGGATCCAATTCCAGGCAATCGTGTTGGAAAAACACCCCGCTTGACCTAGGAATCGAACCCAGGACCACCCGGTCCACAAATCTTATACGCTGCAACTAGTCCAAGGAGGCGACAATTATATAGAATAGCGTAAACACATTAACCAAACTTGTATATATTGAAGTGTTATAATCTTAAAAACCCATTGAACACAACTTCTGAAGTTTGTCGGTTGTCCGCAATTCCAGTTATTAACTAGAAGGCAATCGAGATGGGAACGTGAAATATTATTTGGTACAATAAAAGCTTTGTGTTGTTTCCGCGGAGGATACCTCGTATGGCTTGGTAACTGATAGGGTGACCACGATTTACAACAGAAAGAAAAAGAAAGAAAGACATAAACTTTATTCAGCCAATGTCTTAGGCAACAATAAGTGGGAGAACAAAAAAAAAAGAAGACACTATGTAACACTAAGAGGTAACAAATTTGTAATAGGACTTTTGTTTATTAAACAACAGCTTTGTCCGATTAGAGCCTAGAACCTCCCGATCCTCAGCACATATATGGTGCCACTATACAAAACATTCAACCAGTCAGTCAATAATTTAACATAAGTACATCATCATGCCTACATCATCATGACTGCCTTGGTGGCGTGGTGGTATTTCGGTACGACTACGGTTCTGAGGTCTCGGGTTCGATCCCCGGGTCGGGCAAAGTGATATTGGATTTTTCTATATCAGCCTGGAGTCTGGAATTTGTGCCCGATATGGCGATAGGCTCGCTCCCTATCACATCTGGGACGGAACTAAGCTCGGCGAAATGTGGGTGTTCTAGTTCGCTAGTGCGCCTCTGCCTACCCCTTCGGGGATACAGGCGTGAGCTTACGTATGTATGTATGTACATCATCATACATACATACGTAATGTATCCCCGAAGGGATAGACAGATGTGAACTAGCGGACTAGAGCACCCGCATTTCACCGAGTTTAAAATTTAAACTAACTTTAAAATTTGTGCCCGATATGGCGATAGGCTCGCCCCCTATCACATCTGGGACGGAACTAAGCTCGGCGAAATGTGGGTGTTCTAGTTCGCTTGTGCGCCTCTGCCTATCCCTTCGGGGATACAGGCGTGAGCTTATGTTATGTTAAAATTTAACAAAACAAAAGTCAAAAATAACAACAAAATCTTACTCTTTTTGGGGTCGATGCCATTCATTTGATTGGCCAATCCCAGCACCGATTCTAGAAAGTAAAAAAAATCTTGAGTTCAATTTTGAAGTGGCTTTTAGGTTTTTAACCCGTCGGAGGCGGCACATATATATGTTACATAAGCGTATAGGCCATCGGAGGCAAAGCCGCCCGTGACTTTTCAATAAACTTTATCCCACGTACAACTATGTTCATGGTAACCCCAGTCCGTTGCGGCGGTCGCTCGCTTACTTTCTCGTTTTTTACCCGCCGCCGTCTGTTTGTTTCCACTGCTACGTGTACTTATAACAATGAAACATGTATAACTTATTCGCCTGTTCAGCGGCATGAGCAGGAAAATTTCTGACAACCGTAAATGTATTCGAACTCGATGCGCGTCTATGAAATTTGTATGAAATATTAACCAAACGTCATCAGTGCGCAGCGAACTCGGATACATTTACATTTACATTAGTTTTTCGTGCTCGGGCTACAGTTCATGTATTGTGATATTAAGTTCTACGTAACATTGAGCACAGAATAGCTAGTCGTCGCTTTGGTCTAGTGGCAGCATATATATACTGTGGTCCCGAGTTCAATTCCTAGGTCGGGCAAAGCGAATTTTCTAATTTGCCTGGGACTGAATCCCCCAGAAAGGGGAATATTTCTTTCAGCAAAGAGGTGAAAGGACTGAACCTGGGACTGAATCCCCCCTTTCTGGGGGAATCCCTGGGGGATTCAGTCCCAGGTTCAGTCCTTTCTGCTGAAAGAAATAAAGAGGTAGAAAGTCATCGAGCACAGAAAGTGACAGTACAATCTACAATCTAATGCTCAGTCCAGTGCAGTCCAAAATCACCACCGAAAATCTCACTCACCGAACGAAACGCAAGCCACTTTATATCGGTTTTCTGTGAGACAGTGGTATCAAACCGGTCAAGCCGGCCAGTTCTGTAGACGTAACTGTCACAGCCTGACTTGCCACACAAAAATTAACGAAGCGCATAATTTTAAGATAATTATAAATTGTCCGATCTCAAATCTAACTAGCTAAAATGTCTCCAAATATTAGCCAAAAAGACTAGCTAAAACAACGACAAAGTTATCATCGTGAAAAATAAAACGAATTCTCTTTGAATGGAAAATGTGTCGTAATGAGAAATACTCCAGTCTTTTTCAGCTTCCGTTGGCGTTTAATTAACACGGCTGTGTGAGGGAGATGCAGATATGTAGAAGATATTGAATGGAGAGAGAGAGAGAGAGATGGAAGTTGTTTTTGAATGTTATAATATTTTGTGACAAATGTAAGCAGCGATAGGTCAGTTGGGAATGTTACAGACTGCCGATACGAGTGTCGGAGATTCGAGACCAACCCAAAAAGCATGCACCTCTAACTTTAACCTATTTTTTTTTATTTGCGCCCAATAGCTTCATTCAAATAGTCAAATAAATCATAACAAATATATCAATATGCTATTTCAAATCCATTTCATCCTAAAACCGTTTGGTAATGTTTCGTGCAAATGTTGGATTTAAGCCGCTTACGAACATCACGCAAGCTTGTCAGGCCTGCATGAACAATTGCATTCTGATTTATGGACGAAATTAAAATATAAACCCTATTAACTAGCCTGTAAAGTTATATACCTATGGTATTTCAGACGTTTTATATTTTAGAATTCCGTAGATAAATAAAAAACAGCCTTAGCGTGTTTGTCTATTCATCCACATGTCACAGCTTTTTAACTAGGAAAATAGTAGGTTCTATGAACCCTCTACTGGAAAGTGGGGATAAAGGTAAAACAGTGTTTATACATTGAAGGCTAGATTTTCTTGACAGTTTTTCTGTGACGAAGCATTTTTCCGGAATGGCATTAGAGTAAACATTTGGCGGAATCTAAATGATGTTTAACATTTTTTAGATCCAATAAATGATATCATATTCCGCAAACGAAGCTGAAAAAGTTTGTGTATTCATAAAATTAAAATACTTCAGACATTCTGAAAAACTCCGTATTCTCGATAACATCTTAGTAACATGCATTGCAGATAGAAACAAGCAATCTCTACATCTCATAACTCATACAATAAGCATAAATGAATATGTAAGCGTACACTCACAGCGGGGCCATATTTTAGTGATATCAACGGAGACTAGTCCCGTGTGTTTGCTTGCTTTGTGATCTTCTACTAAAATCAATTTGCATCTACTTTGATAGGTTCATGCTGTTTTTTGACGGGAAGTCTGGCAGGGTGGGCGTCGCTTGTTCATATTATTTCATATTATTCTACAGATGTGTTTCTTGTTTTCTTTCTCAGAAATGAATATTATTAGAAATTTGATCAATCAATAAAAAAAATCCAATCGCGACTATCAAGGACTGTACTCCATACTACTTCATCACATCTTGACCCAAATATGGACCACCCTTGGAATAAGCTCTATCGAAAACAATAAGAATCTTGAAAATGGGTCAGCGCATGTTTTTTTATTTTTTTATCCGGGCACGGCAAAGTGACATACGCCCGGTTCCAATAAACAATCTCAGTTCGAATGTGCAGATAGATTACAAAAATTAGCCAATAAGAACACAGTTTGAACATGACTTCGTCAAATGACTTGATTTGATTGGTTCATAATCGTGATCTATCTGCACTCTAAACTGAGATCGTTTATTGAAACCGGCCGTAAGTGTAGTCACTTTCACCATCAGATGCAGTGGCAAGACAGGCGTATGACCGAGGCACATAAAGGGAATTGTAAACCTCCTCCTTTAAAAGTCGGTTAAAAGCTAAAAATGATATATGACGGTCGATATCCAGATTGTTGCCAGCGCTATGAATTATTCAACGGCGGCGACACATCGTTCCATGCAACGAGATGCGACGCATTGTAATCTATGATTGTATGAATAAGCTTGATTTTGATGCTCACAGTCTGCTCTAGCCCTTGTACAGCACATCAACTTACGCTAATCTACAATGGCGATGGATACATAGAATACGATTTCTACCGGCTTACCTTTTTAAAACTTGTCAAATAGGTGGTTGACTGCATTTGTTGATGAAAAAAATATCGGCGGCCTAATGTGATTACCTTTTATAACCATCAATATATTTATTTATTTATTTATTTATTTATTCTTTATTGTACACTTAGGACAAAATACAAGGAATATGCACAAACAAATTCAGTACAAATGACGGTCTTATCGCACTAGGCAATTTCTTACAGACAACCATGGGATGGATATAAGCGAAAAAGAGAAAGAAAGGGCAGTCAGAAGTGTACATGAAGAGAGCAAGAGGAAATTCCTTAAAATAAAAATAAAAAAAATATGCATAATATATATTATTTATGTAATAATAGTAAATACATGCTAATATACTTATACATACATACAAATAAATAGGGGTATACTACATACATACACAGATACAATACATACCAATATATAAATACTATAAATTACAAGTAATGTCAGTGTGGTGTACACAAAGAAAGATAGTGATCTTTGACAAGTTTTTTGAAAGATGTCAGTGTTTGCGCTCGTCTTATCACAACTGGAAGTGCATTCCACAATCGAACAGCTTGGACGGTGAACGATTTGTCCATAAACGTAGTGGTATGCGCAGGCATTCTCAAGCTCAGGCTCTCCAACGACCTCAGGGATCTGGAATGTGATTCATGGAGAAATGAAAAGCGATCTTTAAGATAAGAGGGGCTGAGAGGATTGAATAAGATATTGTATAGAAGAGAAAGAATGTGAGTATTCCGACGAAGCCGTATGGGTAACCACATGAGCTTAGCACGAAACAAGGAAACATGAGGATATTTGCGTAAGCCAAATATAAATCTGATACAGAAATTTTGGAGACGCTCAAGTTTATTAAGTTGGTCTTCGGTGAGATCAAGATAGCTGACATCAGCATAGTCAAGGATGGGGAGTAGGAGGGTTTGCGCTAGCGAGATTTTCGTGGTAATGGGAAGAAAACTGTGTAACCTCCGCAAGGACCTGGCTGAAGCAAACAGCTTTCGACTCAATTCACGAAGCTGCGGACCCCAGGTAAAAGATTTATCAATTTGTAGGCCGAGATTTTTCACTGTATCACTGTATGGGATGGTGATACCATCACAAGAAGTACATGGAAGATGAGCCCATTCTACTTTCGATACCATTCTGGGGCTACCAACAACAATGACTTGGGTTTTGGATGGATTGACTTTCAATCCATAGGATTTGCTCCAATCACAGATGCGTTCGATGTCTTTGTCAACCCTTGCAATCGCGTCAATCATCTTGTCCAGAGATGCCTGTGTGTAAATCTGAAGATCATCAGCGTAGAGGTGGTAGGAGGAGCGAAGATGGTTAGTGATAGAGTTAATAAAAACTGCAAAGAGAAGAGGAGATAGCACGCCGCCCTGAGGTACGCCAGCACACATAGAACACCAGGAAGAAAATCTTTCCTCGACGCAGATGCGTTACCGGCGTCCATACAGATAACTTCGAAACCAATCAATTGCTATAGGAGATATGTTAAGAGAACCTAATATACCCAATAAAACATCAAAAAAATATATTATACCCTAGATGCACAGTTCTTTGCAAATATCCTCCTAAAAATGGTCTCAGAAATAAAACAAAGAAAACGATCACAAGTTGCAATTAAAACAACACAAATATAACCCTAAGCACGTGTTATAAAGTAGGTTTTTAAACGAAATGAGCAAGCGTTCTTTAATTTAAATTTTGAAATTTAGAATTCTATCGACGTCCGACTGTAGGCAAAACGAGTGCTTAAGCACTTTTTTGCTGTCCCATTTTCCGAGCGTCAACTGTGCATCTAGATATATAATATATCAATATTTATAACCGTCACTCTTCGCTACTTATACTCTGACTTAAACTGGTAAAGACACTACATACACAACCCTAAAATAAAGTTTGCGTGTTTGTCTCTTTCACCCTCAAACTAATTGAAGTAAGGAAGAAAGGGACTTGTTTTAAAGTTAAGTACTACTAGCTGGCTAGCTAAACCTAGAGTAGTACGGGTAATTGCGCGTGTACAATGTTTACAGGCGATACAACAGTTTGCTCTGCACGACAATGTAGCCTTCACAAAGACCGTGTTTGCAATAAAAGGAGGAGAATATCGTTAAAGCTAGTGGCTTGCTGTAATATTTATAAAAGTATGTTTATGTTTCGTGGTTCTTTCTTTTCGACCAACTTCTGAAAAGGAGGAGGTCCTCAATTCGTCTGTATTTTTTTATGTATGTTACGCAATATCTTCGCCAAATGTGGACTGGTTTTCAAAATTATTTTTGTGATCGATAGATTTCAAGGGTGGTCCCGTATAATTTTGGTCACGATCCCATTTGAAGTAGGTCTTTTAAGTTTTTAAACTTGTGGTTATAACTTGCTCTTATCCCAACACACCTTTGTAAGCAAGTTGTAAAAATGATTTGGCTTGGTTTTTACGACCAGCTGCCTGATGTCAACCCCCTCTAAAGCTTTATGTTTCGTAGTTATTGTAATGAATACTATTTATACGAAAAAAACAATAAGTTTTTAAACACAAATATATATATAATATATAAATTTTTAAATACAATGTCATAACAAGCTATCACTTCATGTGGGTTTTCTGTAAGATGGTACCAATCCAGTCGAGCCGGCTCATCCGTGTTACCGCTTGTGTCAACTGCACACCACAAAGTTAACCTTAAGTCTTATTTACTTATCGCCTTGTATTCCTGAAATTACTTCCCAAATATTAAGTAAGAAGTAAATATCACAGCTGTTATCTTACAGTCGTGTTCATAACAGACTTACGAGATTTTCTTTGTTCCAACATAACAGGATATTAAACAGACGTTGCGCATTAATATTTGTAATGAAATTATATTTTCTCGGAAATTTCTTTAGTGATTCACATAAGTTAACTTCTGTTGCGAACGTTATGTTTATATTTTGGGTTTATACCTTTAGCTTCAAAAAAATGTTGTAAGGGTAAAATGGCCCGGGGCCAACACATTCACCTGTGATTATATTTTTAATTATCTCTTGCTTTAACAGCAAAGGAATAACAGGTTGCAGAGAGATCTGAATCGTAGGAGTTAACTAAAAGTTTTTCATATATATATACAAGGATACATTGAAACTAAAGCCAGCCAATTCAATATAGCTGCTAGGCTAATTGTTAGGTTAAGCCAAGACATAGTCATGCATTTGAAAAACCAATAAGTTTAAAACTAAATGAACGTAACAAAAGCTATATCAGACTTTATTTCTTCTTGTTCCAGAATGTGCGATACGCGTCCGCGGCTTGCGGATGGGACGTGTCCACTCGGGCCAAGTGCCGCGCGCCCACGGCTGCCGCCTTCTCCTCCCGCAGCCTCCGCCGCGCCACGCCCTCCTCGTCGAGCTCCACAAACTCAACGTCCCCTGCTCGGCAGGCTTCATACGATTCGCCCCCAACACACCAACCCTCTGCGGGAAGCTCGAACAAGTCCCGTACCCCAACAGAAGGTTTCTGTACCTCTCATCCAGCAAGAATCAAGCTTTAGAGCTCCATGGCCGACCGATGTTCGCCGCGACCTACCGTCTCGTGGACCACTGTCACGACGTCCTCCTGACGGACAGGAACGGCTCGTTCGAGGTTGGCCCTACAGTCAAACTTCTTTGTTCCTATGTCATCCACCTTCCATATGGCAATCGAGTAGCTCTGCGTCTGCAAATGGGCACAGGATCCATGGAAGCTAGAGGCAACGACTTATCAAGCATTATACATGAAGATCTCCAGTCCTTGTGCAGAGGCATGGAACTAAGTCTTCAAGATGGCGAATCTAGGTGGAGGCACTGCTCTCAACCAGGAGATCCTTTGAGGAGTGTACAGATAGTTTCTGAGAGTAATTCTGTGAGACTGAATATAAGTGTTGTAGCTAAGAAGAATTCTTCGGCGATGTGGTTGAAGGTATGGTGGATGGATAAGCCGATCGAGGAGGTGGTGGGCCACTGCGAGTATGGATGGGTGCTGTCGGGGGATTTTTGTATAGCGGCCATGAGGGAGGCGAAGAGAGCGTGGAGACAGGCGGAGGCGGAGTGCGTGAGGCTGGGAGGACACCTGGCTAGCGTGCTCAATGAGAGGCAGCAGCACATAATGGACCAGATGTTAATGCATGCGTGAGTGCTATTTAGTTGTATTTGTTAACTTTGCGCTCGATATGGCGATAGGCTTGCTCCCTATCACATATGTTCGCTAGTATGTCTCTGCCTACTCCTTCGGAGATACCGGCGTGAGCTTATATTATGTCGACATAACTTTTGTTTAGATCTAGAATAAGGCATTGTACACAGAAAACTCTGACGTTTCACTGTTTCATTAGCTAGTTATAAATTAGCTACTGACACCAGGGAAGAGAAGCTTCGTTAGGAACTCTTTATATCTAAGAATTTTCCTAAAACCAAGTAGTCCTTATTACCAGTAATGGAAAACTTCGTTAGCAACTCTGAATTATTTTGTACCAATTTGCCAACCCGCCAGCGAAGTGGACTATCCTTTCAGTACTAAATTAATATTAACATATATATATTTGGGGGAGGCCTATGTTCAGCAGTGGACGTCATATATATAATTTGAATATGATTTGTTTATCATCAGTCCTGGAGGTGGTGTGGACGACGTGTACTGGATTGGAGCGACTGATGCCGTCCATGAGGGGGAGTTCCGCTGGTCTGACGGATTGCCCTTCTCCTACGCACGTGAGTAATTTAGCTTAACTAGTACATACTTGCACGCGAACAGGTGGGTCATCTAGTGATAAATGATATCCGGCTGCCTGCCTGACGTCAAACCCCATCTGGGGGACCCATCCCCGGGCAAATATTATTAGAAAACCATCGTGCTTGACCTGGGAGTTGAACCCGAAATCTTCCGGTGCATAGTCCATGTACATATACTGTCACTCGACCAAAGAAACGACAACTCAGTCAAAACAGACGTCCATAATAAAAATTGCGATACAAAAAAAAATGATAGAAAGGGAATATGAATTGGAAACGAGGACCATTGAATGAATGTAACAGCTGCAACTTTACATCAATTTTCTATGAGACAGTGGTATCAAACCGCTCGAGCCAGCCCCTATCAGCCCCTAGCCCAAGCACGAAAAACTAATGTAAATGTAAACTCGCTGCGCACTGATGACATTTGATTAATATTTCATACAAATTTCATAGACGCGCATCGAGCACGAATACATTTACGGTTGTCAGAAATTTTGCTACTCGGGCTGCAGATGTATGTTAAGTGAACTATGTAAAGCTGGATTAAAATAAGTTGAAAAAGCAATTTATTTTGTGGCACTGTAACAAAAATCCATTATAAAATATACCTGCAACGGACAGGCCAAAAAATATAATTTCATTAATGTAGTCAGAATAAAATTTAACTTTAAAATTCGTGCAATAAATTCGGCAACATTTCACTCAAAAACTGAGGTCCAATAAAAATACGTATTTTAACAAAGTGTTAACGTATATACGACTGCCTCGGTGGCGTGGTGGTATTTCGGTACGACTACGGTTTTGAGGTCTCGGGTTCGATCACCGGCCGGGAGTCTGGAATTTGTGCCCGATATGGCGATAGGCTCGCCCCCTATCACATCTGGGACGGAACTAAGCTCGGCGAAATGTGTGTGTTCTAGTTCACTAGTGCGCCTCTGCCTACCCCTTCGGGGATACAGGCGTGGGCTTATGTTATATTAACGTATATACAACCAAGATAATGTAAAACAAAATTCAGTGGAGTTTCTTCTTCTATCTATCTTTATTTTACTCCAAAGTTAGGCCAATCCGGTCGTCACGTCGGCACAATACACTTTTTCAATCATTTTTCCAAAATAAACGGTTTTAGTTTTTTAGACTGCCCGCCAGCCTGACGTCAATTCCCTCTAGATACTGGATAAAATATCCCCAAAAATATATGTGATAATAGAAAAAAAATATTACTTTTTATTGAAGGCAGCATGCTCAACGCATTAGTAAACAATTGACTTCTCGATTCGATTACTCATACGAAAGTTGTTCGTGCTAGGTTTCCAATTCCTAACTTATATATTAACAAATGATTTCGTTACGACTCTAGTTGGTTGTGGCTAGAGTCCACGCACTCAGACACTCAACTTTCGAGTGTCGACTTCACTCGACACTCTCGACACTACAGTCACGAATCTTGAAATTGATGGAGAGCTCTCAATCGACGAGGGCTTAACCAAACAATACAATTATTTAGGATGTAATATCAAAGTAATGAATGCTACGTACATGTAGTTTTGTAATAGTTTTACATTTTTTGAACCCTTGAATATTGTAATCATAAATCACCATTATTTATATAGTAACTAATAAATTAATCTGTGTTGTCACACAGAACTTTCAACAAAATAATGACACATCAATACAATAATTAAAAATCGGCTAAGTGCATGCTGCATATCTGATCGCGCATAACCGGGCTAGCATGCGTCTCACGATATATCTCGATAATCGACTGTCGAGAAACATCTTGACAGTCAGACAGTCAGTAGACAACAGTCTACAATAGACATTTGACAGCCTCCATGGCGCGGCGGACGAGCAGCCGGCTGTGAAGAGAGAGGCCGCGGGTTCGATCTCCGCACCGAGGCAAATATTTGTGCCACAGATATTTGTTTCAAGTCTGGGTGTTGTGAGACCGAAAGTCTCTCATAGTTTCTGATTCCTACGACACAAGACTCGATCTTAGTGTGAAGTCAGGACTATGTGTGGTCATTGGTGTTATTTATAAAAAAATATGAAAATAATCAAGGACATGACGTTAGTGTCCGTAGACAAATAGAGAAAACCGGTTATACACGACAAAAAGCGTAGACAAAATTTTCTCGTGGCATGCTTGCTAGGCGGGTATGGCGGGTATACCCGACACTTTGCCTTGCTTGAATAAAAAAATAGTAGAGGTATAACTAAAAAGGTACAAATAAATAAAGCTTGATTAAAACTAATAACACTCACCACATGTAATTAAATAAAATGACCCGACCCATTACCGCAGCGGTCGTCGAAAGTGCATTGTGTTGGATACACATATAAATAGACCAGTGTAGGTACCAATAACAATTTTAAAACCACAGTTTTCGCAGGCAATATTATAAAGTACTATGCACTGATTTATAGCCTTTTTGGCTTAATTATTAGTGGAAGCATATATGGGCTGAGATTATTTTGAGTGCGATTTCCAGGTCTCACAACTCTTAGTTTCGATAGTCAGTGTTGTTATTTCTAACGGGATTTACCATGGATTGGATACCCCATAAAGCGTAAATGGTCGTTAAACTAAGCTAAATATGCAACATGATTACTAAACACAAGTTTAACGGACCGACTTCAAAGATTATCCGATCGTGATGAATTGGGGACCTTCTCCTTTTACTAAGTCGGTCAAAAATGTGCTGCGCTAATCCCACATTCCTTCCTTCCTTCCTTCCTTCCTAGTTGCTACACTCTTGACAGAGTGGTCGTGGTCGTCACTCCGGGATTCGTCGCCACTCGTCACGAACAGCGGCTCTTCGGGTGCATTCGTTAAGGGAGATGTTTAGCGATGACTTCACCTGGTCAGTCCACCGCATAGGTGCCCTACCGCGAGTTCTAGTGCCTTGAAAATGTCCTTGTAGTACAAGGCGCTCCACGGACGTATTTCTTTTTCGCGATATATGCCCAAAGAAGATGAGAATACGATCATGAACGATGGAAGACAGACGCTGCTTGATACCGAGCTCTTGAAGGATAGACTCATTGGTCCTAAACTGAGTCCACGTTATACCCAGCATTTTTCTCCATTAAAATGGGATAAAGGCAGATATATTTCCTCATCAAAGTCCAACCAAAAACTACTGGAATCGCCGACTTTTTTTCCTTAAAGGGTTAACATTTGAGTTCAAAAGTATGAAGAAATAATAGAAATACGATGGCAAAGAGTCGCCACGTAGGCAGAACCATGAGGAAAAGTTAGTAAACTAAGTTATATATTGATTTATATTATCCTCCTATACCAAAGACATTCAACAGTACATAGAAGGGAAAACAGCATGAAACTTGAGATCCAGAAGTTATGACCTCGTGGTCAGAAATCATTCATTCGTATTTGAGACAAACGCGCGGAATGTCGTGCCAGCGTAGTAATGTTAAGACAACAAAATTGTCTTAGGTGATTCCAGCAGGGTTACCACGACGTCGTATAGCAGTATTATTACAATCGTTCTTCGTTTGTTTTGTATGGGAATCGGTACAAGTAAAATTATAATAATACTGCTATAAAAGTTGATGGTAACCCCCCTGAGCATTCTAGGATGTAAATTGTAATAAGTGCCTTCGCATTGTATTAAGTGGTAGATGGCGTTACTGGCGTTTGAAATCATTTTTTTTGTACGGAAACTTGCTTAATTTCCCCTATATAGTTAGTAATATTTAATCTCTTTGTCCTATACCAACAAGCTATAGTAAGTAGGATTATTAATCAAACGGAGTAAACTGACATTTCGAATGTTGCCACCTTTTTATGAAATTTAAATAGTGCTGCGGTAAAAAGATCAAGATTTTTTTAAACATTTCAATTTATTGAACCATTTCATTCTTTCATTTTCTAAAGTCCAATTCAAAGTCGTAGTTCCTGCCTAATGTGTTTAGTACTGCATTTCTATTGAATTATAGTCATAGTAAATTACTGCATGCTAAGTTATGGCATGTCTACTGGCATTATGGTTATGTTTAAACAAAACTGACAAAAGCTATGATGTGCCAAACGTAATTTTTCACAAATAAAAAAAGTAATATTCATAATTTTCATTGTTATCATTTCGCGTATCTGTTGTGATTATTTACGCAAAATTATTTACACAGACATTTAATCGAAGGGTTAAGCTGAAATTTCTAAAAACACGCAATAAAATTATAATTTTGCAAGCTAGTGCTGAGTTATTGTTTCTTTGAATGATAAAAATTTAAATAGATCAATCACTGTTTTGAAAGTAAGCAACATTGTTTTGGAAAGTGACATTTCGATCTGTCAGTTTACTCAGTTTAATTAGCAATGGGACTATAATTCTCATTCCAATAAATCCATAAAGCTAATGGAATCATCAAACACCATTAATGTGTATAACTTTCGCCATACAATTTAGCAACATAAAAGGACCATAAACATATTAATTACATCCCCAGAAGTTCCTATAATGTAACAAAGAAGCACTCGAGATAATTATTACGCTTCTTCGTTACTCGATTATTTGTTACGCCCAATGTTATTAAAGTAACGTAACAATAAATTATTGTCGCCCGTCGCCGGCGAGTCTAGACCGGCTTGGGTAAATCTGTGTATTTCGCATGACGTCATTTGTGTATCATTTTGGGTTACTATGGCTTAAGCTTTGGAAACGTCGGGATTTAAAATAAGATGAACAAAAGTTAAGAACAGTCTTCAAATCACATTTTACCAAAAAATGGGACTACCCACGGAGCGCGTTTTAACGAACACAAAAATAATGTTGAAAATCAGTCCATATTTGGCGGATATATCGCGTAATATTCGTACAAAAATACATTTAAAATTTGAAAATTCCACCTTTGAAAGTTGGTCAAACTTTCCTTTATTTCTTTCTACATGCCCTTATCCCACCTTAATGTGTGGTCGGTGTGGTGTGGGTGTGGTCGCAACATACTTTTTGAAGTATGTTGCAGAAAGGACTCGACTTCGTTTTACGACTTGCTGCCTGCCTGATGTCAACTTACTTAGAAGAACCAGTTAGCGATAAATTATTTACATAGAGCCTTCAATGAGTTAACTTCACATTTTTTTATATAGCAGAGATTGGCAAACGAGCAGATGGGTCACCTGATGGTAAGTGATCTCCACATAGACACCCAAGACACAAAAAGAATCATGGGTGCGTTGCCAACCTAAAAGGAGGGAATGGAAGGGGAGGGAAAAGGGATTGGGAAAGGGAGTGGGGAAATGGGCCACCGGAAATCTCGATCACCGAACGAAACGCGACAGCAAGCTGCCACTTTACGTCGGTTTTATGTGAGACAGTGGTATCTAACCGGTCGAGCCGGCCCATTCGTGCCATAGACGTTACTGTCTACAGCGTGGCTCTACCACTGAAACATAATTAAATGATCAATAAAACAATGACTTATTTGCCGAAATAATACACTGATTAATTAATGTGTATTCGATGCAATACATTTTAAAATTCCATTAAAATAAATGTCTGTGCGAGTGCATTCTGTTCGATTCATTCATTCACGAACGATTGAGTCCGCATACATAATGACCGAGTGAATGAAATGAGTGAAATGAGAGCCGTCTTCGGTGAAAAAAAGTACGTATTAAATAAAATATTTAACTTCAATCCTCTTTCATCCGCCTTATCCTACTTCAGTGTGGATCAGATTTGGCTCACATGAAACTCTTTGGGGGATCCTGTCAGGGATAAATTGCGTTAGAATAATCGGGGAACAAACATAAAAAAAGATTCCGAGGAATTGTTAACCTCCTTCTTTTTTGAAGTCGGTTAAAAATATAATCGTATAATCGTACTGATTTCTTAAGTTTACGTGAATATTATAAATTGAAATAAAACTATTCTTACGGATTCTATCACGATTATGTTTTAATTATTATTCCCGACGTTTCGAAGGCTTTGCAGTCTTCGTTGTCACGGGTCAGACTGAGGTGTCATTTGTCCAAAAAAGGTTAGTGTTACAATATCTACCATCATTAAAAAATTATACAAAATCAAAAAAGGTTAATTATTTGTGTTCCGATCTATGCAGTACGAGCTCACGGTGTCTTGAGTTCTGGCAGCTGGTCTTTTGGGTTCCGATTTAATAAGATGTATAATTGGATCCCAGGTTTGTGCAAGCTTCCAACCATCTTCTCTATTGAAATTAGGATGTTTTTTAATTTCAATAGCCTCGCGTATCATCCTAGGGAGGAATCGGTGTTCTTTGGCGAGGATTTGTGGTTTATCAAATCTAAGATAATGTTTGGAGCCTTCCTCTGAATGTTCAGCAACTGCAGACTTCGTAGAGCGTCGGTGTTTTACGTCAGCTATATGTTCTTTTACGCGGGTCCCTATATTCCGTTTTGTTTGTCCGATGTAAGAGAGACCACAGTCGCAATCAATTTTATACACGCCTGGTTCTTGCAGAGGTATGTGACACTTGACAGATGGTAAAAATTGACTAATCTTCTTGGGCGGCTTGAAGTAAGTTTTGATAGAAACACGCCTATCCAATAGCATAGCCAATCTTGTCAGTGACTCCTCTTACATAAGGTAATACGACCGGGACGCGTTCAACGGTGGCTGGTTTCATTCGGTTTCTGTGACGGCGCCGTGGGGTTTGTGAGCTTGTTGTCTGCACAAACCTGGGATCCAATTATACATCTTATTAAATCGGAACCCAAAAGACCAGCTGCCAGAACTCAAGACACCGTGAGCTCGTACTGCATAGATCGGAACACAAATAATTAACCTTTTTTGATTTTGTATAATATTTTAATGATGGTAGATATTGTAACACTAACCTTTTTTGGACAAATGACACCTCAGTCTGACCCGTGACAACGAAGACGGCAAAGCCTTCGAAACATCGGGAATAATAATTAAAACCTAATCGTGATAGAATCCGTAAGAATAGTTTTATTTCAACGTATAATCGTAGTCGAAATCGAATCTAGAGTCAAAAGTCGTGGGGCTGGACTGGGAATCGAACCCAGGATCTCCCAGTTCATAATTCATATTATTTACGCTGTCACTAGACCAAGGCGACGAATGTGGAGAAATTTGCTATACAAAGTCCGAAAAATCATAACAGATTTTCGGACTTCGTATAAAAAACATACATCATATTCGGCTATTCAGTCCGTATTTATGTTACTTTAATAAAAGATACAATACCATTGTATTGTAATAACAGTAATATTTTTCCATCTCTCATTGTTACAATGAGGCTTCTTACGTTCCTTGAGGCGAACTATTTGTTTACTAGCCGTCTCACTGGCCTAGTGGCAGCTTAAAAAGGCTGTGTATCACGAGGTCCTAGGTTCAATGCTAGGTAGAGGAAAGCGGTTTCTCTAACATGAGTTGTCCGAAACTGGATCCTCCAGACGGAGTTGACATCAAGTAGGCAGCGGATTGTAAAAACTAAACCGAATGCTTTGTGCATAAGTGCTCTCTTTTCTCTTCTCTTTACTCTTTCGCTTTCTTTCTATCGCCGACCTCACATCGGTAGTTAGAAAGAAAGGATATTTAATTTATGTGTGTTTGTCCGCCTAGACGTAGATATATTGCGTATGCATGACTACAGACTGACCTAAGGTCTCGGGTTTGATCCCCGGGTAAAGTAATATTGGAATTTTCTCACAGTATCAGCCTGGAGTCTGGACTTTGTACGGTACCAGAAACGACGATAGCCTCTCTCCGTATCACATCATGGGACAGTAATAAAGATCACCACTACGCCAGCGAGGCAGTTAAAATGTGTATGAAACATTTGTCGACTGCCTTGAAGGCATAGCGGCATTGCATGCGCGGCACCACCATAGTCCTGAGGTCTCGGGTGCGATCCCCGGCTCGGGCAAAATGATATTGGAATTTTCAGTATCAGCCTGGAGGCTGGAATTTGGGCCCGATATGGCGATAGGCTCGCCCCCTATCACATCTGGGACGGAACTAAGCTCGACGAAATTTAGTGAGCTTATTATATTGTTACAATAAGGCTTGTTACGTTCCGTATCACATCATGGAATGGAAACAAGCTTGGTCACTGTGTCAAAGCAACAGAATTATCTCTTAATACAAAATCTGGTTATTGAAATATGTACCCCAAATAACATCATAGAACGTCGTTATTACAAATAACGTCAAAGTACCTACGGGCTTTGTTACCATCAGCAAAATTGTACGTCAAGTATAACAAGTTATTAATACTAAAATCATAAAGCCGGTACATAAAGCGTACAAGAGTCGGCATTCAACAAGTTTGTGCCGGGCGTGGAACAATCCGCAGAATCCGAGACCCTTCTCCCTAGCCGAAAATTCACTACATTTCAAAGTAAACTTGGTGAATGCCTAGCGAAACAATATCTTTACAAACTGTCCCTTGCATGTTTTAATTTATTTCTTATTGCCTTTACCTCTTGGCCTTTAAATATTTATTGAAATTTAACTATTTTTACGAATTCTATCACGTATTTGGTTTTAATTTTTATACCCGACGTTTCGGAAGCTTTGCAGCCTTCGTGGTCACGGGTCACGAAGGCTGCAAAGCTTTCGAAACGTCGGGCATAAAATTTAAAAAATTAAAACCAAATCGTGATAGAATCCGTAAAAATAGTTTAATTTCAATAAATAACATTCACGTAAACCTAAGAAATCTTTAAATATTTTTTTATAAATACCCAACAGTCACACACATATACATACATAGTCCTAACTCCTGACCCCACATTAATCTTGACATTAAATAATATAACATAACACAACATAAGCTCACGCCTGTATCCCTGAAGAGATAGGCAGGGGTGCACTAGCGAACTAATACACCCACATTTCGCCAAGCTTAGTTCCGTCCCAGATGTGATAGGGGGCGAGCCTATTGGCAAATCGGGCACAAATTCTAGACTCCGAGCTGATATGGAAAAATCCAATAACACTTTGCCCGACCCGGGGATCGAACCCGAGACCTCAGGACGGTAGTCGTACCGAAATACAACCAGGCCACCGAGGCAGTCTTTATAATGAACCCGTTAAAACACTTAAGATTATGCATATACCCAAAGGCTGCGCAAAATGTGATAAAGATGACCCAAATCTCAATCACGGTCTATATGAAAAGTTATAGACATTAAAAATATATGCGAAATGAATGGTGCAACGTTTATCCCCTCCTTAGAGGTAGTTTTTGCGTGGTAGAGCCACGCTGTAGACAGTAACTTCTACAGCACGAATGGGCCGGCTCAACAGGTTACTGTCCACTGTCTCACAGAATACCGACGTAAAGAGGCAGCTTGCTGTCGTGTTTCGTCCGGTGAGTGAGATTTCCGGTAGCCCATTGCCCCTCCCCCCTTCCGCAATCCCTTTTCCCTCCCCTTCCATTCCTTCCTTTTAGGTTAGCAACGCACCCGTGATTCTTTTCGAGTCTTATGTGTCTATGGGCGATGGAGATCACTTACCTACCATTCGATTCTGCGATTCTGCGCTATAAAAAAATATAGTCTAGGGTTCTGGATTGAAATCCCATATTTGGCGATACGATATTGCAGTGGTAGAGCCACGCTGTAAACAGTAACATCTACAGTAGAATATTTTGATGCCACTGTCTCACAGAAAACCGACGACAGGAAAAAGGTTGATGAGTTTATCGGTGGCCCAAAACGCCCCTCTCCTTCCCAATTACGAAATTTAACATTGGAAACGCACCATTATTTTTTGGTGTCATGAATGCATAACGTGCATGCATAGCATGAATGCATAAATGGTAGACACTTATCATCAAGAAACCCAACTGATCATTTGCCGGACTCTGCTATAAAATCAAAAAACTGCTTATAAAATAAGTGTTATGACAGGTGGAAGCAAAATTTAGCACTGTTCATGAATTCAGAATTTGAAATAAGATAAATGACGGTCTATTTACGATCAAATGGTATTACAAAATGGGTTTTGCTATTCTAGAATATTCCAAACGAGCCCTGTTTGTAATTGGCGAAGTGTGCAATCTGTTTGAGTGACGTTTAGAGTCTAGACTGAGTATCCGTGCGCTAGAGAGCCTGTCGCTTCAGTTTACTTTTAATTCCGTCGTCCCATTTCACCTTGTATTGCAAGAATTATGTACTCTATGGTACATAAAATGATTAATAAAATGTTATAATGAGATAACTTTAATATTAAGTTTTAGATCGCACCGGTATTTTGGCGAGAAATAAAAAAGAAAGATACTTGAGTATGTATAATTATATACCTTTATAGTCATAGTGCTGAGTTCCTGTCCCCGTCTAACTATGTGTCTTGTGTCGTATACGGAACTACATAAAAAAGACGAGACAAATATTTAAACATATTATGTCTTGGGAATCGAACCCGCGGCCTATAGTTTCACATCACAACCCCTCATCTCAGGCAATCAAAATACCTACATTTGACAGCCTCCGTGGCGCAGCGGGCGAGTAGCCGCCTGTGAACTGAGCGGCCACGGATTCAATCCCCGCACCGAGACAAATGTCTGTGTGGCCCACAGATATTTATTTCGAGTCTGGGTGTTGTGAGACCGAAAGTCTCTCGTAGTTCCTGATACCCTCGACACAAGACTTCTTCATGTGTCAAGAATCTTAATGTGGGGTCAGCACTATGTGTGTCGGGTGTTATTTATTTATTTAACCAGTACCTCAGCTTCTTCTCCTGTACAGATTGGTTTCCCGGCTGGCGCAAGCACAGCAGCCAGCCCAACGACGACGGCACCTCGGGCCAGGACTGCGTGGAGGCCAGGCGGGAGTTCCCCCCGCGCCCGCCCCCCGCCACCCCCACGTTCATGTGGAACGACCGCGGCTGCAGGGAACACAACTACTTCGTCTGCGAGAAGCCTGGCATTGAAGGTGAGGTTTCATCCTGGTTTATATTCCTGAATAACTTACCGCCGAATGTTCACACTAAGGTCGCCTTATGTCGTTTAAGGCCGCCCTATCTGCCAAAAATGTATGGCGAAAGCAACGAGCCGTTAAAGTAAATAAATAATAAATAAATAAATACACCCATCAGTCACACACCTAGTCCTGACCCCACACTAGGTATAACCTGTATCGTGGGTATCAGAAACTATGAGAGACTTTCGGTCTCACAACACCCAGACTTGAAACAAATATCTGTGGCCACATAAACATTTGTCTCAATGCGGGAATCGAACCCGCGACCTCTCGCTTCACAGCCGGCTACTCGCCCACTGCGCCACGGAGGCTGTCGAAAGTAATTGTAATGTAAGAAGCTGTAAAAGTTGAGTAGCGTTTGACCATTCGGGCATTAATAGCATAGTTGTATAGCGTACGTGGTATGACTATCGGGCGGTATGATCGATGTTCGATCTCCTGGTCGGGTAGATATTTAGTGTTACTACATAGTATCAGCTCGGAATCTGGACTTTATACTCGATATAGCGAAATACTCGCTCCCTATACAGAGTGGCGCCAACATAACAGCATTAAATTTGATAATAGGTAATTTTTAAATTTTAATTTCAATATTTTTTTTTCAATAAAAAAACTGTAATATCAATACTGAAAAAAAAAATTTACAACAAAAAAAATATCAAAGGTTTGGTTACTTAATGCCACACCATTTATAATATGTAAAACAGGTATAATGCGCAAAAATCTAGATGTAGGTAAACTTCAGTAGGTACGCGGCGCGTGAATCTCGCATCCACGGCATCCCAGACAAGTCCGTTCATGTTTGTTATCGACAAATGTCTTTGACTGCTAATGTCAGCTGTTTAGGTCGTCCCTAACGTACATCATGTGCAAAAATTTACAAAACTAAAAATCTTTCCTGTATGGCGATAGGCCCGCCCCCTATCTGGGACGGAACTAAGCTCGGCGAAATGATGGTGTTCTAGTTCGCTAGTGCGCCTCTGCCTACCTCTTCGGGGATATAGGCGTGAGCTTATGTAATGTTATTTCTACATTCAATGCCTTAATATGGGCGACCTTGGTTTGTTTCAGGTTTGTATAAGTCCTTCAATATATAAGTTTCAATGTCACTAAAAGTTCGATCGAAAGCTTCATAAAGTCGTAGCGTATCAACTAACCTCAAAGCTCATTGGGAAAATTTTCACGTACACTCTCGTCGAGCTTAAAGCAGATCCAGCAATCGTCGTTGCAACAATAACGCCGTTACTGCCGTTAGAGACGCGATTACCGTTAGCGGAGTCGTTATCCTGCTACACAATTGAACTTTATACTGAACATTACAGTAAACATTTTATACAGTGTCTCAACAGTGTTTTCTGTATTACAGCTTTTATTGAAATAAGTATTTAATAATAATATAATATATAATAATATTAGCCCTGTAATATTACTGTCCCACTGCTGGGCACGGGCCTCCTCTACTAGTGAGAGGGGTTAGGCCTTAGTCTACCACGCTGGCCTAATGCGGGTTGGTAGACTTCACATACCTTCGAAATTCTTGTGGAGAAATTCTCGGGTATGCAGGTTTCCTCACGATGTTTTCCTTCACCGTTGTAGCAAGCGATATTTCACAATGAAAACACACTTAACATAGAAAAGTCAGAGGTGTGTGCTCTTTTTGGAGTTGGTCTCGAACCTCCGACACTCGTCTCGGCAGTCCGTACCATTCCCAACTGAGCTATCGCTGCTTATTAAAGTAATTTTAAATCTAAATTTAAATAAGTATTTATTTATTTAATATTCTATTTTTATTGTAGTCACTTGGTGTGTGTCTAAAAATTTAAAACATGAACTTCGTTATATAATACTTAACCGACAAAAAATTATGAGTTTATGTATCCACATCATATCCAGACTGGGTTGACGTCAGGCAGACGGCCGGTCACAAATACGCAAGCCGAATCTTGCTTGAAATAATATGATGCGCTTATTCCACAGTAGACTGGGTAAATAAAAAAAACTCTAAAACGAAACTAATTAAAAATTCATTTGTATAATAACAAACGTAGTTACATCACTGTCATCAGCTGCACTGTGTCCTACGTAGAGGAAACCCGTTCCTGCTCATAAACCCTTTGACGAGCATCTCGCCGCGCCGAGACGGTGAGATTACAGCATCTCAACACGTACCTATTATAATAATTTAGAGTACTTATGAACACCCACTCAATATAAAACTTCAGTATTTAACAAAAACTTAAAAACAGATTGAATTTCAATGACATCAATAATTTCTTAAACTCTTTGGAATCGGTATATTATGATTTAATTTTCATTGGCACCAGCAATCTTGACTAAAATACTATACTGCAGGGTTACCACCATCTCTTATAGCAGTATTATTATAATCGTGCTTCGTTTGTTTTGTATGGGAATCGGTACAAGTAAGATTATAATAACATTGCTATAAGGGGTGGTGGTAACTGGGTGGTAATTGGAAAACTTTTAACGTAAGCTGCTATATCGAACTAAATAAGATAATTTCAAAACAAACAAAAGAACTGATTTAAATATCGTGTTCTGCGGCCTGAGCAGGAAAATTTCTGACAACCGTAAATGTATTCGAACTCGATGCGCGTCTATGAAATTTGTATGAAATATTAACCAAACGTCATCAGTGCGCAGCGAACTCGAATACATTTACATTTACATTAGTAAATATTAGGTTAATATTTCATACAAATTTCATAGACGCGCATCGAGTTCGAATACATTTACGGTTGTCAGAAATTTTCCTGCTCAGGCCGCTGATTTTAAACATTCCCACAAAGAGAATAATACATTATTCGTATAATCCACACAAGAATTAAAAGCACATAATTATCCCGACCAAAAACGTCCAAAACACAAGTGACAAAGTGATTTTCGTATAGCATTCCACTGAATGTCCAGAGTATACTGATCTCTCAAGCTGTGACATTGCAAAAGACTCGTAGCTCTACGTATACTGGTGATTCAGGTGACCTGGTTGCTACGAAATCGTTTGTGCCTATATCATGCATCGCCAAACAGGTGCTTTTACTAATAGTTATCTACTTTTACCCGACTACGGAGAAGCTAAAAGGAGGGTTATGATTTTTACAAGCCAATCATAACATAAGGTCACGCCTATATCCTCGAAGGGATAGGCAGAGGTGTACTAGCGAACCAGAGCACCCACATTTCGTCGAGCTTAGTTCCGTCCCAGATGTGATAGGGAGCGAGCCTTTTTTTTTTTTTTTTTTTGTCGCGGGGAAAAGTGTTTTACCACTGCCGCCGCGCCCGGGGGGGTGGACGCGGCGGGTATGTCGGGTTCGCCGGCCTTACGACCCAGCGCCGTGATGCCCGGGAGAGATGGTCGACATCCGGGCGACGCTGGGCCGCGTCCCTAACAAATGCCCTACACCGGCAATACCGACTAAAAACCCCGCGGTGGCCTACTTCGGCGCATGAGTGGGGGCGGTCCCGGGGTATCCTGAGATAGCCTCGGATTGCTACCGGAACCGCCCCTGCGCGGTGCCGCCTTGCGGCCCGTCTCCGATTTGGGGGGGGCTCAGAAGCCCCCGCCGCCGAAGGACGCCCTCGGCGTCTACGGCAGCACGAGGCCGACCGTCCGTGCTGCCGTCCGTCTCGGGGTCGCAAGTACAATAGTACTATAAGGGGCGCACAGCCCCCCGCTGCACGCCCGCGACCCCGGAAGGCCCCTATTAGTCGCCTCTTACGACAGGCAGGGGTTACCGTGGTGGAATTCTCCAAACGCCCCCATTCCACAGGGCGGGAGACGCCGGTCAGTCGTCCACCCGGCGCCTCCTACGTCTCCTTTGGCGGCGGGCGGGATCGCTCTGCTCACGATCCCGCTCGGCGCTCTCCTTCCGCGAGATGGCGCGCTCGCAGAAGGAGACCATCGCACGCCATGACCTCCGGCTGCCGACCATGGCGGACACCACGGCCGGCAGCGAGAGGTCTCCTCCGACGACTGCTATGAGAGCGCTGCGCTCCTCCACCCAGGCTGGGCACTCCTCAAGAGTGTGTTGGGCCGTGTCCTCGCGGCAGTTGCCACAATGGTGGCACACGGCGGACGCCTCTTTTCCGGCTATGCGACACAGGTACGCACCAAAACACCCGTGCCCCGTCAGTACCTGTGTCAGCCGGAATGTAGGCGCACCGTGGCGCCTGTCCAGCCACTGTTCGAGGACAGGTCGCACTGCCGCGACGGTCCTCAAGCCCGCACTCGGGCTCTCCAGCCTGGCATGCCACTCCTCCACGGCGGCTCTGCGAAACCTGGCCGCAATCTCCCTCGGGGCAAGTCTCTCTCGTTGTTGGGACGCCCCCTCCCGCCAGTGGAATGCTGACGAGAGCGACCGGGCGTCCAAGTCCCAAGGGAGAGTGCCGGCCAACAAGCAGGCCGCCTCGTGGGAGACCGTGCGGTAGCCCCCGATTATCCGCTGCGCCACCAGACGCTGCGGTTTGCGCAGCAAGGTAACGCAACGGGCGTTCAGGGACCCGGCCCATACGGGTGAACCGTACAGGGCCATGGACCGCACGACTCCGGCGTACAGACTCCGGCAAAGGTTACCGGGACCTTCGAGGTTCGGCAGCAGGCTCCCAAGCGCGCCCGCTGCCCGCACCAATTTCGGCGACAACTTCTCAAAGTGGGCGCGGAAGTCCCACCGGCCACTCAAAATCAACCCTAAATATTTCATCGTAGTGCCGATGGGAATCCGCACCCCCTCCACAATGATGTGGGCCCCTGAAGGTGGCCTTCGCCGAGGCCCGTGGAAGAACAGGGCCTCGGTTTTGTTCAGGGCCACCGTGAGGCCCAGTCGCCGAATCCTGCCCACCACCTGTTCGGTTCCGAACGAGGCGAGCAGGATGGCATCCTCGAAAGTACCCGACGTCACTGTCACCAGGGTGTCGTCCGCGTAGCAGACAACAGCGACGCCTCGGGGGTTGGTACCACGGAGAACCCAGTCATAACCGATGTTCCACAGTAGCGGGCCCAGAACTGAGCCCTGTGGAACACCGGCAGACATAGCCCTCCGGTGCCACCCAGCGGCGCCGGGATACACTACATACCTATTAGATAGGTACGAGTGCACCAGACGACGCAAATAAAGTGGCACCATGTGGTACCGCAGTGCCTCATGTATGCAGGCCCAGGGCAAGGTGTTGAAGGCGTTGGCGATGTCGAGCGACACCGCCACCACCACCTTACCCCGGGCAACTGCATCCTCCGCGTGCGCCTTGACCCGCAGAATCGCATGCACCGTTGACCGGCCATGCCGGAAGCCGAACTGGCAATCCGCCAGGTCCGGCCCGGCCTCCTCCAGGTGCTCGACGAGGCGAGCGTGCACGATCCGCTCGAAGAGCTTGCAGACCTCGTCGAGCAACACGATGGGCCGGTAGGCCGATGGCGACTCTGCGGGTCGACCGTCTTTCTTGAGCAGGACCAGCTTGCCGGTTTTCCACCGGGATGGAAACTGGCCCCGCTCCATGCACGCGGAGAAAAGGCCGCGGAGCCTCGCCCCCAGGTGCTCGACGGCTAACACCCATGCGCGTCCGGGGATACCGTCGAGACCCGGGGCGGTTTTCTTGCCCCGCAGCCGAAGCACCGCCACCCTCATTTCCTCGGGTGAAACCTCCGAAATAACCCTTGCCGAATCCAACGACGACGGCGTCGACGAACGCGACGCCATCGGTGGAGGAGTAACATCCTCTGTGGCCGGGAACAAAGCCGCGACGACCTCCTGAACGAGGTCGCCCCGGAGACTCTGCGTCAGCGGGGGCGCCCATGGGCGGAGCTTTCTCAACGCCACACAGTATGGACGCCCCCACGGGTCGCTGTCGAGAGTACTCCGGAACTCAGTTTGAGCCGCAGACTTTGCCCTCGCTATGGCCACGTGCAGCGCTCTCTTAGCCTCCCTGTGGAGGCCGTGAAGCAGCCGCTCCTGGTCCTCGTCGCCGAGAAGACGAATCCGGCGACGACGGTGTCTGGATAGCCTGCGGAGGGCGGCAACGCAGGACGCGCGCAGCCGCGTGAGCTCCGCCGACCACCAGAACACCTGGCGCTTCTCCGGGAGGCGCCGGACCCGGGGCATGGCTGCGTCGCAGACGCGCGACATCGCCGCCCCGAACCACTCCGCCTCCTCGTCGACCCGTACCGGCCCGTCCAGCACGGGCACCAGCGCCTGGGCCAGAGCGGCCTCCTTCAGGGCCTCAACGTCGAGGCGACTAACGGCCCAGCGTGGGCCGTCCGACCGCGGGACGGTCGGTCCCCCACCCGACCGGGTGGTTGAGGACGAGGCGACGTCGAACCGAATGTATCGGTGATCCGACAACGTCTCCTCGCCCACCAGGACCCTCCAGTCCCGGACACGGCGTGCTAGGGCCGGGGTGGCGAGCGTGATGTCCACCACCGAACCGCCGTTATGCCTCACGCACGTGTCCGCCGTCCCGCGATTCACGACGGCCAAGCCGGACGAGATCGCCCATTCCTCCAGGGCCCTGCCCCGTGCGTTAGTCACCGACGAACCCCAAGCCAAGGACTCGGCGTTGAAGTCGCCGGCGACGAGGACGGGGCGAGGCTGACTGCCTTGCACCACCAGGGCTCCCAGTCGAGTGAGGAAGTGCTCAAACTCAGGCTGGGATCTGTTGGGGGAGAAATACACTCCCACAATCCAGACCCCCCCCAACAGAACCGCCACACATCCCGAGCCCTTCGCTACTTTTTCAAAGGGCTGGGAGCCGGCGGCGCCCCGGGTGATGACGGCCACCAAGCCGTCCAGGTCCCCCGCCCAGTCGTCCCTGGGGGGAACAAAGTACGGCTCAGCGACCACAGCCACTTGTATCGACCACTGCGCGAGGCTTTGGACCAGCAGGTCCTGGGCCCTGGCGCAGTGGTTAACATTCGCCTGGAGGAATCGTTGCGCCATATTATTGGGCGATCTCCATGGGTGCAGCGCTGGTGGACGAGTCGAGCCGCGTCACAACCGCCGCGCCTCCACCGCGATTACCGCGGCGGGGACGAGCGGAGGCGACGCAAGCCTTAGCGCCCACCTGGTGCCCCGCGGGTTTGCCTGCACCTGCACAAATCGTGCAGTGCGGCTCCGCGGAGCACTCCCTGGCCTTGTGGCCCGACTGACCGCAGCGATAGCAGATCCCGCTACGGTCACATTCGTCACTGCAGTGCAACCGTACGTGTCCCCTAAAGAGGCACCGGAAGCACCGCATGGGCCTAGGCTCAAGGAGCTGGACCCTTGCCGACACCCATCCGATCAGGACGCGCCCTGTCCTGATCACTTTGTCCGCGGCCTTGCCTGGGCACCGCACCCAAACCGAGCCAAGACCGGAACGGTCGGGGCGGATCTCCCCGACTTTAATGTCCACGGATGAACATCCGCCCGCCCCTGCGAGGGCCATCGCGATCATCTCCGGGTCAGCGGACGCGTCTAACCCGGAGATGCGCAATTCCGCGGTCTTACATGGGCGGGAGACCCGAACGACGGTCTCCAGCTCCGTGCCGCAGAATACGGCCCTCATGCGCTCGGCGAGGGTGTCCGCTCTCGCCTCCGTCTCATAGGGAGCGAGCCTGCCATATCGGGCACAAATTTCAAACTCCGGCTGATATGGAAAAATCCAATATCACTTTACATGACCCGGGGATTGAACCCGAGACCTAAGGACGGTATGCGTACCGAAATACAACCACGCCACCGAAGCAGTCAACAATTATCAATCCATGCGTTGCATTTACTTACTTTGCAATGGTTGCCTAAATGAGATCGCTTTTAGCGATAAGACCGCCACTATGGCACAGTTGTTACATAGTAAAAAATTAAGAAAGCTTCATCAATCCTTAGGAATGGCATAGGTTACTTTCGTCCCAAAAAACTTTACAGAGTAAATGAGCACGACAGTTTTTCAGAAGTGCCTAAGAATTTTCTACCGACGTACAAAAAGGAGAAGGTCCTCAATTCGTCTGTATTTAATGTATGTTACGCGATATCTCCGCCGAATGTGGGCCGATCTTCAAAATTATTTTTGTGTTCGATAGAGCTTCTTTCAGGGGTGGTCCCACATAAATTTGGTAACTATCGGATTTGAAGTCGGTCCGTTAAGTTTTTAAACTTGTGATTATTATGCTCAATTACGCAAATCTACAAAATAAATAATAATAAATACACCCAACAGTCACACACCTAGTCCTGACCCCACACTAGGTATAACCTGTATCGTGGGTATAAGAAACTATGAGAGACTTTCGGTCTCACAACACCCAGACTTGAAACAAATATCTGTGGGCCACACAAACATTCGTCTCAATGCGGGAATCGAACCCGCGGCCTCACGCTTCACAACCGGCTATTCGCCCACTGCGCCACGGAGGCTGTCAAAACCAAAATTATTTCTAGGTAGAGCCGCCAGCAAAAGCTAGTGTATCGCAATAAGATTTCAACTTATCAAGCCCTGCAAATAAAAAAGAAATTTCTAAAAATTCATTACCGAAAAAGTTAACTTCCTTAATAAAATTTGACAAGATTGTTACGATCCGTAATGAGTCAAAGGCGATGAAAATATCACAATCAAACTTTTTGAATGACCTTTTCTACATTATTCGGTTGAGAGCTTTCATTAGTAAAGTTTTGTCTTTGAAACGTTTATATTGGTGGAATGGCTTCGCGCCCACTTCGACTTCAGCTTTTAAGAAAGTGTGTTTTGAAAGTCACTTGGATTGGAAAGTGTTTCGAAGAGGAAGAACAATTGTAAGGGTTGGTAAACTTTTCATTTTAACGTTGGTATTAATATTAAAGATCTTTAACACTTAAGATAATCGTATTAGGGAATTATGGTTTTTGTCATTTGGAAATTCGAATAATTTTCATTGGTAGTTTTGATGATAATGTCCATAGATGAGCATTTTTATTTTTAAACCGACTTCAAAAAGAAGAGATTCTGACAATGGGTGACCCGCATCAGCATATACATCGACACCGGCATCATCACCTGCAATGCTCTCTACTTTATTATACCTCTAGTTCCTTTATATTTATTATCATCATGTAATGACTTTTTAGTCTCTTTTAATATAAATTTTTATGTATTGTTCAGTTGTATTAATTATGATTTTGTTACGTGGTTGCTCGCTTCGATTAAGGGCGACTTGCAGCGCTATTAATAATGTAGGGTTAAACCTAAAAACGATTTATCCTACAGCTCACTCCTATCTTTAAATTAAGATTTGAGATAAATAGAGATTTATCGCGGAGCTACAAGAGGCCCTAAATACTTAAATATAAGTAAACATATGTTTCCAAAGTTAATCTCAAGCCTCTCGCCTTTTTCTCATAGGTGTAGGCAGAGACAACGGATTTCCACTTGCTAGGATCATTAGACTACTAAAAATACGTATAAATTTTATATTTTGAGATGTGCCCTTTTCAAAATTGCCCATTCATTTGTATTCTACGTTTAATTTAATATATTTCAACTATAAAACATAATATTAAACACGTCATTCTTTATTGCACGTTACACGTGACATTCTAATAAATTTCATCCATCACGCGAGGTTATAAAACTCGCAATATGAATTTCATATGACACATGCACCCCCCTCCCCGTTCTCCCCCTCCTTTCAGCTCCTCGCATACATTGCAATGGAATAAATTTGGGGTTAAGGCACGACCACGACCTTATTACAACATCACTTATTTTACATACCATTACATGATATTTTGATTATGTTGTAGTATATTTTTATAGAAGCAGCGATAGAGGAGGATTTTGACGGGAAGTCCGACAGGGTAGGCGTCGCTTGTTAAAAATTATTTCATATTATTCTCTAGAGCTGTGTTTGTTGTCTTTAAGTGGTGTGGTTTAATGCATCAAACTTCAAGTAGTGAAGTAGTACGTGAAGTCTACCAACTAAGGCCTAACCCCTCTCATTAGTAGTGGAGGCGCGTGCCCAGCAGTGGGACAGAAATATTACAGGGCTAATATTTTTATTTCGGTTTTTATGACTGTCTCGGTCGTGTGATGGGTGTACGGTACGACTACCGTCCTGAGGTCTCGACGTCGATCTCCGGATCAGGCAATATGGCGATATGATATGGCGATAAGCTGACATGCTCGAGTTCGCTAGTTCCTAGTTTCCTTTGGGGTAACGGCGTGATTTTATGTATATATCTATGTCATTTTAAGTGTCGAAATGATGATAACCCACAAAAGGTTTTTTTTATAGCAGAGTCTGGCAAACGGGCAGATGGGTCACCTGATGGCAAGTGATCTCCACCCAAGACACATAAAGAATCATGGGTGTGTTACCAAACTAAAAGGAAGAAATGGAGGGAAAAAGGGATTGAGAAAAGAAGGGGGAAATGGGCCATCGGAAATCTCACTCACAGAACGAAACGCGACAGCAAGCTGCGTGCGTACTGCATACGTCGGGTTTCTGTGGGTTTGAAGCCAGACAAACATCCGGTCGTAGAAATCAAGCCAAACCTTTCTCAAGCTAAAAAAGATACAACTCAAACTGGCCTATTTATACTTCAGTACTTTACTTACAGCACTACACTTTACTGGTATATCAAAATCGATGAAATGCATCTGTTAGCAAACTTTTTAGGAATTTAAGTAAACAATTCAGCATCCGCATTTAGCGAACCGGCCCAGCGCCTGAGTCAGGCTTTAACCTTTGTATTTTTTGCCAACACAGTGGAATAATTTAACAACTGACGCTCTAATATTGTAGGTTAAGTATTGCAAATCCGAATAGGTCGTTTGTTTAACGTTTCATGGCGTGTACAAAACCCTTTTTAAAAAATAAAAAGCGTAGAAATGATACTTTTGTAGAGTAACAATATTTTTCTATTCTAAGGGCCTTACCTATAAAAACAGTTTAACTGAGCAAATGGTAAAGAATAGCCTGTCCCTTTTATTTTCAAACAATGTGACACAAGGAAAAAAGGGACAGGCTATTCTTAGCCATTTGCTCAGCTAAATTGTGTTATAAGTAAGGCCGTAAATGTTTAGCTATTTAAAATAGAAGTGATTTTTATTGTAGTTTACTATATTATGGTATCAATCAAATACGTTTATTTGGAATAGCTGTTTTCGTGGAGTTCATAAAGGCAAGTTATTTACTCTTTCTTTCAACTCTACATTGCATTCAGTTATTTAAAACTTAACGGATCGACTTCAAAACTCATCTGATTGCTACTAAATTTATATGGAACCATCCTTGGAATAAGTTCTATCGAACATAAAAAAATCTTAATAATCATAAGCTTAAAAACTTAACAGACCGTCTCAAATCCGATTGTGACCAAATACAGACGAATTTAGGACCTTGTCCTTTTTGGAAGTTGGTCAAAAATGCCACTGCGTACCTATTACTTTTGTATTCGGTAGAACTTATTTCAAGGATGGTCTCATATAAATTTGGTCAGGATCGGATTTGAAGTCGGCGACTTTTTGCTTTTCCCACCTCAATGACGTAATTAGATAGATAAAGAAATCAAGTAATAACTAATAAAAAAGTCCTTTTAAAAAGTCAACAAAAATAGTTACTGATTCAAAACGTATTTACCAAAGACAAAACAAACAAAAGAGTACAAAAACCGTTTTGCACCGTCATTTACCATCATTATTTTAAAATCTAAAACCGTTTAAACGTGAGCCAAATTTGAATTTAAAATTGGAATATTAGTGCGAAGCTGTTGACCTACATGCTAAACAAAACGGCGAACTCACCCGAATAGACGGACTCCTTGTAAGTGGGCTAATATGAAACAAGAAAGTCGATTTCCGAGCGGAATTTTAAATAAGGAATAATGTGGGTAGTTTTACGGAACAGAAAGTTGTTCAGAAAATAGGACTGTTGTAAGTAAAGGCACGCGTGTTACATCTTTATTCTCATTTTGTTGTAGAACAAAAAATGTTAGATTTTAATATAACGAATAGTGAATTAAGTGTTCCAGCGAATAGTTGCTCTGAACCGGTAGGCTCTGAGATAAAATCCCAGATTGGGCAATATTTTTGTTAGTTTTCTCACATCATTTTTCCGAGACCGGTTGCCCTAGAGGTGGTTGACGTCAGGCAGGCAGCCGATCGTAAAAACTCAGCCAAAACCTTTCTACAACATGCTTAGATACATACATTGCAATAACCGTACATTGAACTTGGCAAAGTGTAGCGAAAGGTGAAAAATTTCGAAATCTTATCTTACTTTTATTTTTAGTTATTCGTAGTGCCTACTTGTACTTTGAAAATTTGCAAACTTAAGCCTGTAGAAATCATCCTATATGTACTCTTCACCACTTTATTATACATACATACATAAGCTCACGCCTGTATCCCCGAAGGGGTAGGCAGAGGCGTACTAGCGAACTAGAACACCCACTTAGAGAGAACACGCCGAGCTTAGTCCCAGATGTGATAGGGAGCGAACCTATCGCCATATCGGGCACAAATTCCAGACTCCGGGCTGATATGGAAAAATCCAATATCACTTTGCCCGACCCGGGGATCGAACCCGAGACCTCAGAACCATAGTCGTAACGAAATACCACCACGCCACCGAGGCAGTCAACTTTATTATACCTATTTAGATTACTCTAAAAATATTTCTAAACCCCAGCTGGCCTATGAAGACTTTAAGATGTCTACTATCTTGACTTACTTTGTATCTTGGAGATCTTTTTGACCTTAATACGCGTAAAATTTCTCTACCTTGGCAACACTAAATGTCCACCAAATGACATCACGTCTACTATACTACTACTTAACTACCACATTGGACACCTCAACTTTAATGTAACACCTCAAAATTATAGCCACACTAGTAAGTTTAAAACTTTCAACACTATGAGAGTGTAATGCCAAATGGAGTTTTGGCGGGAATTCTGACGGCGCGAGTGGTCACGTATTATAAGGATTACATAATCTAGTTTAAAGTTGACTTTATTATCCAAAAGTGATGTGAGTTGGACGAAGAGTTGAAGATGGACAGTGTATGGAGGCTTTGAAAAAAGTGATTTTAGATGCTTTTTCTTCGGACGGTCGATCGACCGTGATCGATTCCTCCGCTGCGAGAAAATGGTCTAAAAAGCATCAAACTGGAAGGAATTGACGCCAAAACTCAAGCAGAGGCTTGAAATCGACCACATCAGATTTCATTGTACTTGCGAAAACTTAGATGTATGAAAAAAGTATAAACAATATTAAAAAGTATACGGCTGAAGGACTTTGTATCCATAGCTATGAACAATAAAAAAAAGTTCAAAATATATGAGAGTGTAGCAAAATGATGTCTCTTTAGAAGTTTAGAGGATCACGGAATACGTTAATTGCCTCTAACGCCTCGCTTTTAGGAGCAGACATAAACACGGATAGACGAGCTTTTATCCAGCTTAAATACACAATGAAAATGCACTCTTGTCGCGTGACGTCTTTAGACACTGGGTTATATAGTTTCTCCTCCCTAATGTAATGTTCCCTCTCTTAAATAGTTTAAAAACTTAATGGACTTTAAACTCCATCACATCTTGACCTATTTATATGGACTACCCTTGGAGTAAACTCTATCAAACAGAAAAGAGCTTGATTTTATTATCTAAACTCTATCAAACAGAAAAATATTCTTAAAATTCGGTCGCTTGTTTGCTGGAGATAAAAAACTGACGAATTGAGAACCTCCTCGTTTTTTAAGGCGGTCGATTCGTACTTCGAATCCCAGGTGGGCAAAAACTAAACCTAATTACTTTCTGAGACATGCTAAAACGTTATTATAAATGCATAATTTTTTCTGTAATAAAAATAATATTGCAAAATACGTATATTTAATTACTGTCCCAAAACATGATAGCTAAATATATAATTAATATCACATAACTTGAAAATGCAAACCGATAGTAATGTTATTAAATAAATCCTTACATAAGCTCACGTCTGTATCCCCGAAGGCGTAGGCAGAGGCGCACTAGTGAACTAACACTCACATTTCGCTGAACTTAGTTCCGTCCCAGATGCGATGGGGGCGAGCCTATCGCCATTACTTCCAGACTCCGGAATCCTTCACTACTGAAATATGTCTTTAAGTTTCCACTTGGGTCATATAGTTTGATGTGAATGTTATAACAGCGAAGTACTTGCCACTCACTTTGCACTCAAGTAATAATATTTTACACGTCACAGAAATAATGCAATATTTCAATGTTGTTGTCATAACAGTAAATAGACGTGAAGATTAATATTGTATGAAGTCGTTGAAACCATGATACACAGTTTAAAATTGAAGCGAAAATTTTCGTCACTGCGTTTTTGATACACGATCTGACACGGGCATTAAGCATTGAAGTATATCTGAAAATTAATGACAGCACAGCTTAGTGCAGGAACAACAAATTTTGTCGCCTCCTTGGTATGCTTGGTCTGGTAGCAGCACATATGGGCTGATTACCAGAAGGTCCTAAGTTCAAATCCCAGATCGCGCAATGCTTTTGATAACACGATTTTCTCGGGACTGGATCCCTCAGAAGGAACCTTAGATAGGCCTAGTCATAAAAACTAGGCGGAATCCGTTCTGCTGCAGTCTTAAAAAACGTGTGTTGCACCTATTACATAACATAACATAACATAAGCTCACGCCTGTATCCCCGAAGGCGTAGGCAGAGGCGCCCTAGCGAACTAGAACACCCACATTTCGCCGAGCTTTGTTCCGTCCCAGATGTGATAGGGGGCGAGCCTATCGCCATACCTATTACATATTAAAGTAGAATTAGTTACCCTTACGCCTAGATATTAGTGCCACAGTATCTTGTACCACAGGTACAAGTCATAATAATGTTACTCAAAAACAGGTAATCTTTAGAAACATGCCCTATTTTTTCAACTCCCGAGGTATGACAAGATAGCGGGCTTAGTGATGTCACATGTAATACGTGTCCCGGCCTGTCCCGGGATCAAGGACGTCTCCGTGCTTATGACGCGACAAATCCCGTCTAATATATACTATCATCGCTTCCTCGGACTGGGTTGTGTCCCTCAAATGTCATTCTTTATGTAGGCTTTTTCTTAAAAAAGATATTGTTTTGATCTTTATCTTTCTAAATCAGGAATAAGTTGGCTCGACCAATCCAGCTAAGTTTAGTTTAACCCCTGGTCATACCATTGTCTCACAGAAAACTAAAATCATAATTTGGCTCATTTTACCAAAGAATCTTGAAAATCATTATATAAAAAAATAATATACATTAAAAAATATATCGACGAATTGAGGACCTTTTTTTAAGTCGGTTGAAAATAAATAAGTCGTAGCTAATTAAGTCGAGCGCGCCCCGAAGTGCGAAAAAAATGCAATTTAAAATTAAAACTATTTATTAATTAATAAAACTACAATTAAAGTTACAATTAAAAGAGATGCCTAATGGTCGATGCTAGAACCAAGAGTGGCGTCGGTCCGAAGAGCGAAGGCTTCGGTGGCTCGGCCGATGACGCAAATGCTGGGCACGAGGCGCTGCATCAGCAACTCGTGGTAGCTGTTCGTTGCGCTGCGTCGGCGATTCGATGGTTGCTAACCCGATTTAAAGTTGATTGCGTAAACGAGTCGAGTCAGCAATATCCGTGGGTTACCAATACGTAACACCTCCCCCTTTAGTTCAGCGACTATTTCAAAAATTATTTTGGCAGAGTCGCTGAGATGATCCTGGGATTGATGCTTATCTCAGATGGATGACAACCGGCTTCATTTATCTCCGAGTAGGTCTCCTTTGAAGTTTCTGTTCCTAATGCGTGGCTCTCGACGATGCGTTTTGTTCGTAGACGCCAGTATGTAAGGGCTATAATGAGTGCACCTGTACTTAATAAGATTATGTAGACTGGTATTGTTGTGTGATATATGCTTGAGTCGGTGATCTCATCTAGCTGCGCTGGAAGTTGTAGAGACATTTTCTCGTTAATAGCATGTAAATTTTCGAGATTTACTGAGTTCAAGATGATGGATGAGTCTTCTTCTCGTGTTTGATCTCCATAGGTAGGTAATTCCGTTATCTTTAGTGGATGGCCTTTGACGCGATCGTTGTTATTAGAAATAGTGAATTCTGGGGTTTTAAGATAACAGTTTAATGGAATTACGACTAAATAGCTGCCTCGAAGAATTCTGTATTGTTCTTGACCACAGGATGTTCTGATCTTCGTTTGATTTGGGAAACTCATAGTATAGTGTTTGTCATCTAGTTGTTCCATGGCTTCTCTTATGAGTATAACTGAAGTCAGCTTGCATGATGAATGAAGTTCCTGTTTCGTGATCAGCTGATGGATACACTCGGGGTCGTCTCGAACATTGTAATTAGATTTGCGTTCGCAGATGTACCATTCTTTGACCTTCGGGCATTCAGCCTCTATGTACCAAGATTCTACTCCAGAGATTGCTATATAAGGTAGGGTTGGTAAAAGGATCTGACTGTATTTATTTGGGACAATGGATAATTTATATAAGTCATAAATTGGAGGATAGGCAATCGGTATCTTATATACTATAACTATTTCATTATTCGTATAGAAATATCCTAACTTAATTATATCATAAAAATATCTTACTTCTATATCAAGGATCTCACTTTTACTATAGAGAGTCCTTAGTTTTCCTAAAATCTCCGTCACATCCAATGTATTTAGTATTGAATGGGGAGTTCCTGAAACTCTAATAAATGCTAGAGTATTTTCTAATTTGTATAATTCTTCCGACAAACTGTCTATGTTATCGCCTAAAATAATAAGATGTTGCGCGAGATGAGCGTATTTAATTAATTCCATCTCCTTTGTACTATCGCTATCCATTATGAGATTTATAGTTTTAGTAATTTTTTCCTGGTTAAGCGTTATATTCTTCAATAGCTGTGAATTCTGTAAAACCCATTCTTTATTTAAACTTATATGACTATTAATTTCGGTTTCTAGTTTATGTTCATTGCTTCTGAGAACTTTAATGGCATTATCATATTTTATCGAATCTGTATAATCTAGGTTACCTGAAATACTTTTAATCACTGAACCAAGTCCGTCGATCAATCCTCTCTTTTTACGTTTCAACTCAAATGTACTTAACTGTTCTGAAATCCTTTCTAATTTAGCACTAAGATATCCTATATGCGGGTCGTATAATGATAGAGTTTTATTATTTAATTGAGGCCTAATATCGTATAATTGAGATTTTACCATAGTGATTTGTGAATGGATGTTATCGAGATTAATGTAACTGAGAAACGAATGATAGTGCGATGTCATCTTTGCGGGTCCTAATTTAAATGGTAGTAGTCCTGGTCCGTCTTGTAGAGAGTCAATCGTTACATCTTGTCCTTTGGTCAGTTGTAGCAGAGGCGGTAGTAGAGCCAGTAGCATCCTGTAACAATACAGGACTACGCTTAAGGCGTGACTTAGCGACGGGACCACGTTTCTTTTTTGTGTAAATGTGTATGGGTAAATCTGCCAGTACTGTATCTTGAGTATATCGGGGTGCGAGTTTTTGTCGGTTGGCCATAGGGTTCCGTACGAAAACTTGTTGGTCAGGTGTGTATGTCTTTTCGGGTTCACGGTCTTTGTTCCTATTCTCTGTCAGTTCGGTCCTATTATGCAGTGAGGTGTCGTTGATCATGTCATATACTTGAGTCATTCGTTTTTTATGGTCTTGTGAATATTGTTGGAGCAAGTGTTCAGTTAAAACTATCTGTGTCGGATCTCGTGGGTCAAAATGTCCTGTAATGAGGTCGATAGGACGGCATTTCGTAAAACTGTGAATGGAGCTGTTATATGCCAATACTGCGTAAGGCATGAGATTGATCGTGGGCTCGTTTTTCTTTTCTAATTTTAAGATTCTTAGGTGTTCAAGGATAGTGGAATGGAAACGTTCTACAATGCCATTATCATTTGGTGTATGTGCTAGGATTTTGTGGTGCTGTATGTTGTGTAACCGAACAAATTCTGAGAAAAGTGCGTTTGTGAATTCGGTTCCTTGGTCAGTCACAATGGTAAGAGGCATGCCATGATGAGTGCTAAACATAAGAAGAGCTTGAATTACGCTTAAAGCTGTTCCATCTCTGAGATGGTATGCTTGTGCATATTTCGAGAAGGCGTCAACTAGCGTAAGGAATTTCTCGTTTTCGGCGGTAAATAAATCGAGATGAAGTATTTCGAAAGGTTTAGTCGGTGGAGGTACTATTGCGAATCTTTGTTTTATGGGATGACGATCATATTTAGCTTGACCACAAATGCTACATTCGTTAATGTATTTTGTGATCGACTCTTTCATCTTGGGCCAATAATATCGGTGAGATAATGCTAAGAAGCATTCCGTAATACCACGGTGGTTCGTTTTACCCTCGTGATATTTATTTATAATTTCTTGCTGTCTTAAATATTCCTTAACATTCTCTACTTCAATCTTAGTTAAGACTAAATTCATGGCTGAACTCTTAAATTTGTCTTGCAATATGGGGATAATCTTATACATGGCCAAAGGTGGGTTAATTAAAAGTCCTGTCTTCACTTTAGGGTTGACGTATTCTTTCACTGCGTTAACGACATCGTCCTCTAAGCTAGACTCTGATACTTGAATTGTCGTTTTCGTGTGGGTTTCAAACGGTTTAGTAACAGTCGGTCGTTTTTTAATGTCACCTACTACCACAAAGCATATTTGTCTATTGAACTTATTTAATGGATCGTCGCTAATGGGAATCTCTAGGATTGGATTTTCTGCACTAGTGTGGGCGGTAAGAGTAGAAGACCCTGGTGCTGATGGTTGTCTTTCAGATTCAGGCACATTAACCGCGATGGAGCTCACATCTTCGTTATTGATCTCGATGCGAGATAGGGCATCGGCGTTAGTATTAAACTTGCCCTGCTTGTATATAGGAGTGAAGTTATATTCGCTCAATTTAAGTCTCCATCGTGTTAATCGCGAATTGGGTTCTTTGACATTCATAACCCATTGTAAGGGCTTATGATCTGTAAGAACTTTGAATTTCCGGCCGAACAAATAAGGACGGAAGTATTTCGTGCCCCAAACAATAGCTAAAAGCTCCTTTTCGATGGTGCTATAATTAATTTCACTAGAGTTTAGTGTCCTCGACGCATATGCTATGGGTCTGTCGCTACCTATGGGTCCTTGCGATAGTATTGCGCCAATGGCGAAGTTGGATGCGTCAGTTGTCAAAATAAATTCTTTGTCGAAGTCAGGGTATTGTAAAATAGGGTCGTTAGTCAGAAGAGTCTTACACTTTTCGAAACATTTAATGTAGTCACTATCACCGGGTGTTATCTTCGATCCCTTCTTAAGACATTGAGTCATAGGTTTCGTTACATGAGCAAAGTCAGGTATAAATTTACGGTAATAACCTAACAGACCTAGAAATCTCTTAATCTCAGTAGCGGTTTTCGGAATTGGAAATTTCTCAATGGCTTTAATTTTATCAGGGTTTGGTTTTATGCCATCTTTACTAATGATATGTCCGAGATAGGCGGTTTCGAGTTTTAAGAACTCTGATTTATTCATTTGAACTTTAAAATTTGAATCTCTTAATCTTTTGAAAACCTTTTCTAAATTGACCATATGCTCTTGTAGCGAAACGCTAAAAACGATAATATCGTCAAGATACACGAGACATATTACGTTCTGCAAGTCTCTAAGGACGTTGTCCATTACGCGCTGAAACGTAGATGGAGCGTTCTTAAGGCCCATTGGCATACGTAAAAACTCGAAATGTCCGTGCTCTACATTGAATGCCGTTTTTTGGATGTCTTCTGGGCTCATCTCAACCTGATGAAAACCACTGGCCAGATCTAACGTGGTAAAGTAATGGCAATTACCTAATTTGTCAAATACGTCAGTTATGTTAGGGATGGGGTACTTGTCGTCGATGGTCTTGTCATTTAGTTTTCTAAAGTCTACTACTAAACGCCATTTAGTTTCCCCAGACGCATCTGTTTTCTTTGGAACAATCCAAATCGGTGAGTTCCAAGCGGACTGAGAAGGGCGAATAATTCCTTGGTCAAGCATTTTATGAATTTGATCTTGTACCTCCTGTCTGTGAACAAACGGGTACCTATAGCTTTTAGTGTACACCGGTACTTCATCTGTTGTTCGAATTTTATGCTTAACTTGGTTGGTAAAAGTCAAAGGTTCACCTTCTATATAAAAGACGTCCGCATATTGCGAGCAAAGAGATTCTAAATTTGCACGTTCCTCGGGGTTTAAATGGTCAGTGCGTAATCGCGACAGTACTTGCTTCGCGCGCTCTGTTAGTTGTCCGGTGCGCGTGCACTGAACGTTAAATATCTCTGCACTAACAGGGCGATCCATTGAAAAAACTATGTCATGGCGGGTTAAATTTTTGACCTCTATGATTCCCCGATTATTTTTAATCGTGGTAACACAGTCTCCAATTAAACAATTAGATATATATTGCTCTGGTATGTATGCTTCTCCGTCATGAAAGTTCACAGGGACATTAACTAATTTGGATGTTTGAGCGGGTATAATGTCTTCATATAAATTACAGTTTCGCGAGTCATACATTAAAAGTGGGTTAGTTGAATGTCTAGTCACTAATGTCTTATTTTTCAAGTCAATGTTAGATTCCCATTTTTCAAGTAAATCGAGACCAATTAAACCATCGAAATAGTTGTGGAATTTATAAATGAACATAGTTATGTCGTCATTTTCATTAATTTCTCGAAAACACGGTATGGTAATAGAATACTTTTCACGTGTAGTGGCATGAATGTTCGTTACTTCAAAAGGGTCATAATTACACGGTATATGCGAATAAAAGTGCTGTACTGAGTCCGGACTAATAAAAGACTGATTAGCGCCGGTGTCAATGAGTAATCGGAGCGGTGGATCTAATATCTCTATATACGGTAATTGTCGTTGTGTCTGTAAATTCACCTCTATTTTAATTTGTCTGATTTGGTATCCTTCTGAAAATCCTCATTTTCAGATTTAGGAGTATCTGTTGGAGTCTCCTCGATACAATAAATATCGGAAGGTGGTGATTGTTGGTTGCACAAAAATTCACAAGCATAGTCGGGGTATTCGTTATAGTCATAATATGTATAGTCATAGTCGTCATAGTAAGTCGTCGGTTCGTAAGATTCATTAAAATTCATTTCTCTAGTTTTAAAATAATTTGAAGGTGGTGGATTACCAGACTTACTCCAGTCGTGAGGTTGACGCGCAGGGAATGGTTTGGTCACATAATGACTTACACCACTCATAGGCTGTGGACCGGCAGGCGCTGCATTTCGCGGTGCTAATTTAAATACGTTACTGTGAGGTCTATAATTAGGCGGCGGCGCGGCAAACATCTGCTGCGTCCGTGAAGGTCCTCTCATTTGAGGAGCATTAGGCTGCCAGATTGGGACCGATTTTTGTGGCTGCGCGGTCGTTTGGCGGGATGGTCCAGGCATAATAAATGGTCGCGACGGTTGCGCGGCAAACGGTCGCGATGGCGTAGTGCCAGCGTGTGTAGGTTTGAATCCATATTGAAATTGAGATTGACTAACCTGTGGTTGAAAATGCTGCTTTCTCTCGGGGATATGCTCGCTGCGCTGCTGCATATACAGGGTGTTAACCTCCTCGTGCACGAACTCTAAAGCCTGTTCAATTGTATCAGGTCGCATGCAACGGATACGAGATCCCAACGGGTCGCGCAACCCGCGTAGATATGACTGAAGCGTTAGCTTCTTATATAATGATCTCTTGGATTCGATGGTACTCGGGACCGTTTCATGCAGACTGACATATGTCATGATAGTGCTAAACAAATTTTGACATTTTTCATAAAATTCTTGCGGAGTCGTAGAGCCTTGGTTCAGTAACGAGAGATCGTTGTATAAAGACGTTTCGTCCCTCTGATCCGCAAAACTATTAATTAGGGCAGATCGAATGCCATTCCAGTTCTCTGGGACACCGTTCGTGTTAATGAGTCGCGCGGCAGGCCCGGTTATTTTATTTAAAATGCCGTTTAATAAAGCTAAATTACTCAGTTCACTACCTGGCTCATTTCTAACGTATTGTAAGACCAACTGGTCACAAAGGCGAATAAACCTCGTGAGCACATTGGAATTTCCGTCAAACTCGGGGAGTAAGCGGAGCGCTTTGTAAATTTGATCTACAGTTACGTTCTCGGTCATGTTACTTGACTCTGACGAACAATTATTACTAATAGGTATTTCTATATTTCTATTTAAATCTTGCGATCTCCTACGGCTATCGCTATCTAATCTAAGAATCCGATTTTGCCTTGGATGGAAAATTTTGGATTTTTATATTAACACTTATAGGATAGAAAAGGAAGCAACTCTAGATAGAACTAAAGTACTCACATAATATGCATCTTGATTTCTGCGAGATCGATGTCTTGATCACTTCTGGACTGCTGCTCTTCTAGGTTCAGGATACCCGATCGCACGCGCGCGGACTGCGATATTACACGTGGAATAATTTCGGATATCCTACCGACTGCGCCAATTAAGTCGAGCGCGCCCCGAAGTGCGAAAAAAATGCAATTTAAAATTAAAACTATTTATTAATTAATAAAACTACAATTAAAGTTACAATTAAAAGAGATGCCTAATGGTCGATGCTAGAACCAAGAGTGGCGTCGGTCCGAAGAGCGAAGGCTTCGGTGGCTCGGCCGATGACGCAAATGCTGGGCACGAGGCGCTGCATCAGCAACTCGTGGTAGCTGTTCGTTGCGCTGCGTCGGCGATTCGATGGTTGCTAACCCGATTTAAAGTTGATTGCGTAAACGAGTCGAGTCAGCAATATCCATGGGTTACCAATACGTAACAAGCTCTTGTAGCACCGTAGCATTCATAATACGTAGTTATGTAGCACTATCCGTAGCGTCGTAGACTGTATCGTAGCGTTGTAGCCACTCCCGGACTCTGCCATTAATTATGTACTCGTAGGACAGGGTTCGTGGCCTCATTTGTTACAGTTTCCGGGACTCGATCCTTCGGGAATTACCTATTTTCCACGCGACGTGCACACGTTTAGTCGTTAGTCATATTAGCACGTGACTTCACCTGCTAAGTTTTAAGAACATTTGTAGCGTAATTCTCGTTACATATTAGATAGTTTATCTTACACAAATAATCTAGATAATTATAATTCTCGTAATTTTCAAACTATGTACGTGAACCATTAAAGTAATTTCATACATAACATTTGTCACTTTGGTTCAATTTAGACCATATATAACGCAATAAAGGTAAATATACAACCAGCCAGTCTTAGTGTCCCCATACTTCCATTCATTCCAAACGGTGGAACTTTGAAAAAAGTTTTCTTTTGTCCAGGCCGATACTCAGCTGTTCTGTTGTTTATTTTGAATATGACGATGCGGATCGATAGCTCCGTGTCTGCCCTGAGTGGGCCTGAGTCGTGTTGTCTTATGATATGCACACACGTATTGTGTTGCAGAAACAATACGATCCGTCGGAATGGGTGTTTCAGTATTTCATATAACGGTAGATTTTACAAAACAGTTTTCATAAATTTTTTGGATGTTCTGGAAGAGAATATGAGAGACAATGGTCTCACTGTAGAGGATGCTCAAGAACGAGCGAAGTGGACGCGTCTAAGTAGGAAGACGGACCCTGTCAGAAGGCTGGGATAACGCCAGGCAAAAAGAAAAAAAATCATACATTTTAAGGCTTCAAATTTTTTTTCGGGCAGTTTGAACGTTGCCCCGGATAAAAAAACTGTGACTCGTGTGGACTTAAAATACTTTCTAAACACAGTACATTAATTAAAATCATATAGTTATATTTACACCATGTTTACGAATTCTTAGATTTGGGTTAAACAATCACACCTTACTTTAGCATCTTTTTACGAGGATACTATCATCAAGAATATGCTTCGGTCCTTGTCATCCCTATGACTTAATATATACTTCTTCAAATGAGGTTTTATAAATTTTTACAGGAAGCATCGGCTTAGCCCGTGTCCCTGGCATTACTGATGTTCACGAGTTTTACGATACCAAAATGGCGACAAATAAGACTGCCTCGGGGGCGTGGTTGTATTTCGGTACGGCTACTGTCCTGAGGTCTAGGGTTCGATCCCCGGGTCGGGCCAAGTGATGTTGGATTTTTCCATATCAGCCCGGAGTCTGGAATTTGTACCCAATATGGCGATAAGCTCGCCCCCTACTACATCTGGGATGAAACTAAGCTCGGCAATATCTGGGTGCTCTAGTTCGCTAGTGCATCTCTGCCACCCCTTCGGGGATACAACTGTGAGCTTATGTATGTGTATGTATACCGTAAACTGCTTGAAGCAATTGGGTACTTGACTGTGTTTGATTTTATACACATTTTTATATTTCATCATCATCATCAGTCATAGGACGTCTACTGCTGAACATAGGTCTCCCCCAAAGATTTCCTATGTATGTATGTAAGTATGTATGAATAAGCATAATTCAGTAATTAATACTAGTTTTTGTTTCAGACCCATACACAGCGTCGAAGATCCAGTGCAACGAGACGATCCAGCTGTCGCACGCGCAGCCTCACGCCACGGTCTCCAGCCCGGGGTTCCCGCGCCCCTACCCTGACGACGTGGAGTGTACCAGCGACATCCGAGCGCCGCCTGCGCACACCCTGCGTCTGCACTTCGAAGAACTCCTGACTGAGCATGAGCCACAGTGAGTACAGCTTTATATACATATACCTCTATATATTTGTAACAGATACTGGCATACGAGCAGATGTAACCTCACAGTAAGTCTCCACCGCCCATAGACACCCAAGACACAAAAAGAATCATGGGTGCGTTGCTAACATAAAAGGAGGGAATGGAAGGGGGAAGGAAACAGGATTGGGAAAGGGATGGGGTTAATTCGGCCACCGGAAATCTCACTCACCGAATGCAATGCAACAGCAAGCTGCCACTTTACATCGATTTTCTGTGAGATAGTGATTCAAACCGATCGAGCCGGCCCATTCGTGCTGTAGACTTAACTGTCTACAGCGTGACTCTCCCACTCTCAAATTTGATATAGAAATAGAAACTGTTGTCTTAGCTTTTCTTAAATGTAAATAAACATCTTTAAAAACATCCACACACCGTAACTAAGCATTTCTGTGATAGAAAAATATATTATTTTTACTATTAGATATGTCAGCTCATATCACGCTATAATTTATTATTTTGTGCCACGTGCACCGCCCCAAATGTTTGCCGTATATAATCTATCACATCAGCACAAAGCTGATGTTAAATCTAGCAAAATTCGCTCCAGAATATTTATTTAATACTTACATTTGTTCGCGAATCTGCCCGTGTGAACATCTCTTCTATAAATAAGCTCACGCCTGTATCCTCGAAGGAGTAGACAGAGGCGCACATCTAGCGCTAGAACACCCACTTTTCGCCAAGCTTAGTTCTGTCCTAGATGTGATAAGGGGCGAGTCTACCGCCATATCAGGCATAAAATACAGACTCCGAACAGATACTGAATTTAAAAACCCAATATCACTTTGCCCGACCTGGGGATCGAACCCGAGAACTCAGGACGATGGTTATAACGATATACAAGTACACCACTGAGGCAGTCATCTCTTCTATCATCTTTGATGAAATAGACAACCTCTGTGGCGCAGCGGGTGAGTAGCCGACTGTGAAGCGACAGGCCGCGGGTTCGATCCCCCCACTGAGACAATTAGTGTTTGTGTGGCCTACAGTTATTGGTTTCGGGTTTGGGTGTTGTGAGACCGTGCATCTCTCGTAGTTCCTGATACCCACGACACAAGACTCGATTTTAGTGTGGGGTCAGGACTATGTATGTGACTGTTTGTTGTTATTTATTTATTTATTATTTTTATTAAAAGGCTATATCACTACGCATTAAACACTTTATACAATATGGGCCTTATTTATAAAAACAGTTTAGCTGAGCAAATGGCTAAGAATAGCCTGTCACTTTTTTGAAAATAAAAGTGACAGGCATCAATATAATATACCCTAGATGCACAGTTCTTTGCAAATATCCTCCTAAAAAGTGGTCTCAGGAATAAAACAAAGAAAAAGATCTAAGTTCTAATTAAATCAACACAAATATAACCCTATGCAAGTTTTATAAAGTAGCTTTTTAAATGAAATGAGCAAGCGTTCTTAAATTTGAATTTTGAAATTTAAAATTCTATCGACGTCCGACTGTAGGCAAAACGAGTGCTTAAGCACTTCTTTGCTGTCCCATTTTCCGAGTGTCAACTGTGCATCTAGGTAAATAATATATCGATGGTGACAGGCTATTCTTAGCCATTTACTCAGCTAAACTGTTTTTATAAGAAAGGCTCTACGTGTGTGAAAAAATTACGTCAGTGTGTTCCTTGTTGTAAAAAAGCATTACAAACCAACAAACACACTTTCTCTATGTTAGTTATATGTAATGTAAATAAAATCTTATCAAGAAAAAATAAATTTCTCCAGAGAGTATCTGGTGCGGTTTTTCATCAATTTATATCTCTAACATAACTCCATTTAACACCGCTATAAAATATCTGAAATCCTCCGATTCGCCACCTACAGTTTACGATTATGACCAAAAGGTGGTTATTTGATCTCGATAAATTACATATAAATTTATATCACAAACATTTGGGAATTGGTCGGGCAATAAACATTGACGATGCGTTAAAACACGTAACTCTGGGGACTGCCAACTGGCGACAAGACCTCTCACAATAAAAATAAATAAACGATTTTTAAAAAGCATTTTTTAAACCGCTTGAAGCAATTACTTTCGTGACGTGGACGAGTAGCTATGTAGCTAACTGTAAAGCTGAAGAACGTGGGTTCTACGTATTAAAACAAACGGTTGTGGACTTTCAAAAGCGCGTCTCCTGCACCTTTTTTTCTCGAAACAAAACACAAAAACACCTACACAAAACAATGTTTTTGCTGTCTCCTGCTAATAGAATAATGAACAATTGTCTCGGTGCGGGGATAGAACCCACGGTCCCTCGGCTCACAGCCGGCTATTCGCTCCCTGCGCCACGGAGGCTTTAAGCTTTAAGTCATAAGCCGCCTATTGCTTACATAATTTTTTTGGTAATGTTTTTTTTTCTGGTGTACAATAAACAATTATCTATCTATCTTTGAAATAAATAAATAAAACACTTAACAAAATAAACGACTAAGGCTCAATTGCACCACTATTATTAACCTAGAGTTAGTCCTAACCGCAAGTGGTAGAGCCAAGCTGTAGACACTATAGCACGAATGGGCCGGCTCGACCGGTTAGATACCACTGTCTCACAGAAAACCGACGTAAAGTGGCAGCTTGCTGTCGCGTTTCGTTCGGTGAGTGAGATTTCCGGTGGCCCATTTCCCCACTCCCTTTCCCAATCCCCTTCCCTCCCCTTCCATTTCCTCCTTTTAGGTTGGCAACGCATCCATGATTCTTTTTGTGTCTTGGGTGTCTATGGGCGGTGGAGATCACTTACCATCAGGTGACCCATCTGGTCGCTTGCCAATCTCTGCTATAAAAAAAAAAAAAAAAAGTTAAGTTACATGTCTTTCATACATTTTCTGTCAATTTAGCTTGGGGTTAGGACTAACCCTAGGTTAATAATAGTGGTGCAATTGAGCCTAACCGTATAATTGAATAGACGATAAACCAAATGCTTCTGTTTCCACATTACAGTTTAATTTAACGTCGTCGGAAAATGTGTGGCGTGCGATTGTGTACTAATCTCAATTTATATTAAAGCGTGAAATCTGCCTTTATTTCGATACTTTCATTTTAAACCCGACGTTAGAGCTCGCGCACACTATGATTATTATGAGCGATACTTTTAATGGTAAAGCGTGCTTAAATTATACTGTTCTTCTGAATTCATTTCACTGGCTGTATAATTTACATAAAAAACATTTTTCTTTACATCATTCGACATTTCATTTCATCAACATTTATTATTACGTATCCATAAAAATAATGAAATCATTCAGACAATTATATATTTTTGGCACCCGCCGCGCCGGACAAATATTTCAAAATACATACTTTAAAAGTATTACAATTACTATACAATACCACTATATTTCATCTCAGTGTTATTGCCAGCCTCCGTGACGAGCAGTCGGCTGTAAAGCGAGAGGTCTCGGGTTCAACTCCAGCACTGAGACAAATGTTTGTGTAACCCACAGATATTAATTTCGATTCTAGGTGTAGTGACACCGAAAATCCCTCAAAGTTCCTGATACCCACAATACAAGTTAAACCTATTATGAGGTCAGCAGCCCGAGCAGGAAAATTTCTGACAACTGTAAATGTATTCGTGCTCGATGCGCGTCTATGAAATTTGTATGAAATATTAATCAAATGTCATCAGTGCGCAGCGAGTTTACATTTACATTCGTTTTTCGTGTTCGGGCTACTGGACTATATTGTATGTGACTGAAGGTGTTTTAAATATTATTTACTTTAAATTTTGAGAAAAAGAAATGCATCATGGGAATTATCAGAGGCGCACTAGCGATATAGAACACCCACATTTCACCGAGCTTAGTTCCGTTCCAGATGTGATAGGGGGCAAGCCTATCGCCATATCGGGCACAAATTCCAGTCTCCGGACTGATACTGAAAAATCCAATATCACATTTCCCGACTCGGGGATCGAACCCGAGACCTCAGGGTGATAGTCGCCTTGCGCACGCAATACCACCACGCTACCGAGGCCGAAAAATATAATAGGCGGGCAAATATATTAAAATATTAACTCAATTTTATAACCATAGTACGCGCTAGCCCTTATTGAGACCAAACAAAGAGCTCGCCCGACGTACCGTGTAATATTTCCAACATTTTCGTGATTAAATCAAAACATTGGGTTGATTCGTTTACATCGTCGGATGTGGTGTGTTATTAGTACCTGTTTCCAATTTGTGGTTAATTTACTCATTGTTGTTATATTCTGTAGCCCGTGTACGAAAAACTAATGTAAATGTAAATGTATTCGAGTTCGCTGCGCACTGATGACGTTTGGCTAATATTTCTTACAAATTTCATAGACGTGCATCGAGTGCGAATACATTTACGGTTGTCAGAAATTTTCCTGCTCAGGCCGCTGAGACTGAATAATATCGTTTTATTCTATATTCCTATTACACTGATATAAAAATATATTATTAAAATAAGGTTTATTATGAGGCTTTATTTTCTTTTATCCTTGCTATGTTCAGCGGTGAATATCATGAGATTGATGACGATAATGTCAATAAATGCTTCTTTCTTTCTTTCTTTTTTTCTATACATACATACATAGACTCAAGCCTTTTTCCCATAGGGGAAGGCAGAGACAACGGGTTTTTTCTACAGTATTATTATTATCATCGTAATCATCGCTGTTGGTTGGTATTTATATAACAGTCACGCACATAGTCCTGACTCCATACTTAGAAACGAGTCTTGTGTCGTCGGTATCAGGAACGAGAATTTCGGTCTCCCAACACTCAGACCCGAAACAAATACAAAACATACAAACATTTGTCTCAGTGCGGGGATCGAACCAGCGACCTCTCGCGGCCGGCTGTGCGCTACGGAGGCTGTATAATGAATAAGTTTCACTGACAAAACTTCTAGCGACCTAAAATATAATAACAAGTTTAAAAAACTTAACTGATCGGCTTCAAAAGGTATCCGATCATGACCAAATTCATATCAACAACAAAAAACCTTTAAAGTAGTTTCACATTGCGTTTTAATTTGCAACAATACTACTTTTATATCACGCATTGTCTGTGACCTTGGAGAGGTTGAAGTCAGGGAAACAGCCGGTCGTAAAAACTAAGTCGAATCCGTCCTGCAACTCGCTTGAACATTGTTTTGCGCAAAGCCCACTTTGAAATGGGATAAGGGAAGGTGGAAATAAATAATACCTCAGATGCTCAGAAATTGTGTTAGTAAAATGGCTCCCCGTGGCATGAACGCTGGCAGGTGCTTAAAGCTTATCAAGTTCGTACTACAACAACTAAACTGTGATCGTCTAAACTAAGCTCGAAAGCTCTGACGATCGAAACAAAATTTGAATCAAAGATTTATTATGTTGACAGGAATTTTAAATTAAATATCCGCCTAGTTAAATAGTCGCCTCTTTGGACTAGTGGCAGCATGAATCAGCTGTGGACTGAGAGGTATTTAATTTGCCAGGGACTGGATCCCTTAGGGGGGGTTGACGTTAGGCAGGCTGTCGGTCGTATAAATACAGACAGATACACACAGACACAGACACAGACACACACACAGACACACACACAGACACACACACACACACACACATGCACACACACACACGCACACGCACACGCACACGCACACGCACACGCACACGCACACGCACACGCACACGCACACGCACACGCACACGCACACGCACACGCACACGCACACGCACACGCACACGCACACGCACACACACGCACACGCACACACACGCACACGCACACACACACACAGTGTTGTTTGTTTTACAGCCAACTACTCGCTCGCTGCACCACTGAAGCTGTCATTTATTTTTGTAATTTATCTATACTCTAAGTAAGATCGTTTATTGGAACAGGCCTTAAAACATTACCTTGACCTGAAACAGAATTAAACCGAAGGCCGTTGAGAAACCTTAATTCGAAACTAATCAAACACAGCACTCGTGAAGTTCCCAAAATGGCGGCTACCATGTAAACACGTGATTCCTTAGCTCTATGACAAATTATAATTCAATACCTAGGCCAATACGATACGCTAATGAATTTCAAACACGAATTTGCGACTCTGTGTCTATTCATATAGAGGTGATATTTACGGTTGTTGATATTACAGCAACTTAGCATTCAAAATGCAATGCATATTCATAATGTTTGCGTTGTACGGTCTATGTTCAAAGATTTTGGCGATTTTCATCAAACTTTTTGATACTTGAAGGAAATTCAGTTTCTAAAGCTTCACTGAAAAAGCTGTCTCGATGGAAAAACAAGTAAAATTACGCGACTCCAACGATTTTCTGACAAAAATTGTTTATGGCTAAGAGTTGCTGTTGCATTTCATAGGATGTAAAAGTCACATCTACGTAGGCCTCAATAGGCCTCTTTCTAATTCTCATCCCATTCCTTTCTATGGGCGGCAGCATCATGCCTACTCTGACACTACCGAACTCCATGGATGTCAATTACCACATACCATACTATGGTCTGCCCACTTGTGTCTCAATATTTCTGGCTGGTAATATCTGAGCCTAATGGCAGGGTCCGCTCGTCATTACGCGTTAACTTGAGCTTCCTTCATAATCAAACCATTAGCTCTCATCTTTCTCTAAAACGTCTAGTCAGCGCTTTTTGAACTGTCAAGGATGCAAGCCTGGTAGAATCGTAACTCAATTTAAAAAATCGCGACCGTCTATAGCTTGAAGCTGCGGATCCCAGAGAGATAACAGAGCGCGCTAATTACACCCCACAAACTACCCCCGTTTACGTTAATAGTTAAAAGTTAAAGCCCGACCTGAACTCGGCCCGTGTTAGTAATTGTATTCAATAATGCATGCACTTTTGGAAGATGTACTGAACATGTGTTTGAAGGAGTTTGAGGTTATGTTTATCGTGGTTCAGATGTAGCTCGTAAAGTTTAGCTTTATATTTTGGTGTGGTAAATGTCTAGGAACTTCAGTGCTGACAGATTATTTATAGTAATATCGGCATTAGAACATTTTCGACCGATTTCCAAAAAGGAGAAGGTCCTCAATTCGTCTGAATTTTTTATGTATGTTACGCGATATCTCCGCCAAATGTGGACCGATTTTTAAAATTCTTTTTGTGTTCGATAGAGCTTATTTCAAGGGTGGTCCTATATAAATTTGGTCACGATCGGATTTGAAATCGGTCTGTTAAGTTTTTAAACTTGTGATTATCTTAATACAAGTTCAACCCATAGCTGATTATCCCTAGGTGGATACTCGTATCCGCCCGGATAGCGACCACATATATACTGACTGGATAGTATATATGGTGTTAAAACCTGCCACAGATCCACACTCCTTATGTGGTCCGCACTCCATGATCAGTCAGTCTATATACAATTCTCTCCAGGGGCTTGCGACGCAACGTGATGTACCCCCATACACATGACAAACAAACATCACGTCATGCTGCAAACCCCTTGAGAGAACCAGAAGTACACTGGCTGATCCTGGAACGCCAACCCCACAAGTAGTGTTGGTCACTATGGCAGGTTTTAACACCATATGTACGATGATCGTCATCTGGTTGGTTATTTTTTTATCCGACAAAGTTACTACACTACACCTGATGGTAAGCGTAGTGCAGTCCAAAAAACGACCATCGATAAACATAGTTCATGAATGGTCGCCAGAGTTATGCCGGCCTGCATAAATGCTTCTTCACGCTAAAATGTAATTTCAGGTCTCTACTAAATTCAGTGGTATCCTTGAGTGAGGTTTTCTAAATCCCTCAGTGTCGTGTGACGTGTCCCTCAACTCACTTGTCACTGGTATCTGGGGCTTGTATCCGTCACTCAGACAAATCGCTTTTTGATGTGACCCTACTTTTACCGCGTTGCCCTAGTTACAACGACTTCCTTTTAAATAAAGATAGCTTTAATGTTATTGTCGGAATGAGTTATAAATGGTGTTACGTTAATATGGCATAAATTATAATTAATATTATGTTTTGGGGGTATGGCTCTGTCTTTTGGGAAAATTCTTCTAACATAAAGTATGACAAATACACGTCAGCCAATAAAAGTTTTATTTTATTTAGTGATCAGTCTGAAATGAGACCTTCTAATATGAATGTTCTACAATAAAATGAAAATTATATTCATATACGATAATATTTTGTAGCAGTGTCACATAAAACATTAAAGTCTGAAAGAATGAGCCAACACTTGTATAATTTAATCTTTCTACTTGCCCTTATCCCACCTTAATGTGGGGTCGGCGCAACAAACTTTTTCAAGCATGTTGAAGAAAGGATTTCGCTTAGTTTTTGCGACGGACTGCTTGCCTGACAGCAACCCTTCTCTGGGGGAGCTAGTCCGGGAAATTCAAATAAAAAAAGCGCTTTGCCAGACCTGGGAATCGAACCCAGGATCTCCCGATCCACAGCTTATATTATAATATTCTGCCGCTGGACCAAGGAGGTGACTGGTATAAATTAATACAAAGGTAAATTAATAAAGCATACTCCACTCTATATACAGCTTAGTTTGAGTCGTCCGGAGTTTGCCATTTGACAACAGAACCTTAAAAGCTCGTTTGTTGAAGTCAAGTGAGCTTGTTTTCACATGCACAAAAGCGGACGTGATTGCTTTGAACCAAAGCTAAGACACCAACGAAGGGAGCTTTTTAAAATAGACAACTTAAAATTGGCTCCGAAATAGAAAGAATGTTTTAAAGAGCCCCTAAAAAATGGGGCCTCTTCGACTAATTAGTGGAGGTAGACCTTTATCCACGGCCCACAGATATTTGCTTCGGGTCTGGGTGTTGTGAGACCGAAAGTCTCTCGTAGTTCCTGATACCCACGACACAAGACTCGATCTTAGTATGTAACTGTTGGGTGTTATTTATTTATTTTTATTATTTACAAGTACCCACATACCAAATTTCATCAAAATCGGTTCAGCGGTTTAGACGTGAAAACGCCACAGACAGACAGAGAGACAGACAGACAGACAGAGTTACTTTCGCTTTTATTATTTAGTAAGGATTAGCAGTATGACCTACGATTCCATCAGTCGTGCAGAAAGCGTTTTCTAAACTACGTATTTTCGTATGTTGCACAAAAACTCTTTATCTACGAGTAAATGAGCCTTACATCCTAAATCGTCCTTCGTGTAAAGAAATAAGAGACAAAGGCCCATTTGTCTAGATGTACCTTGGGTCAGGGCTACCCGGTCACCTTCTAAGGCCTATCCACAGACAGGCCTATCCATTGTCGGAGCATTAAAGGATGTCCGTCTGGAATTATTTATTATATACATTGTGATTACTTTGCTTTGTTTGTACTAAATACAAATTGAGAATTATTTACATTTTAACATAACATAAGCCTGTATCCCCGAAAGGGTAGACAAAGGCGCATTAGCGAATTAAGACCCACATTTCACCGAGCTTAGTTCCGTCCCAGATGTGATACTTTTTTTTTTGTCATATCTGGCACAAATTCTAAACTCCGGGCTGGTACTGAATTGCCAAAAAAACAATATCACTTTGCCCAACTCCGGGAGCGTACCCGAGACCTCAGGACAGTAATCATACTGGAATACGACTACACCACCGAGGCAGTCTTTTTTTAAGAGATCAAATCGCTTTGCTCGTCTGTGGATTCGAATCAAGGACCTCCCGATCAATATAGCCACCGCCAGACCAAGAAAGAGACTTCAACAAATACAACTATTGACAACAGATCGTATCAGATCTTCGGAACGGTGTTGAAACCGGTTAGTATCCGGATAAATACAATAAATCACCGGTATTACCGGTTCGCAATAACGATAACGTCTATTGTAAATCGATGGTTATTTGTTACAGTTTATCTGATTGTGATTTTACTTTTGATTCTATGGTAAATAGATACGTGCTTTTACTTTAATTTACATAAAACATAAACATAAGCTCACGCCTGTATCCCCGAAGGGGTAGGCAGAGGCGCACTAGCGAACTAGAACACCCACATTTCGCCGAGCTTAGTTCCGTCCCAGATGTGGTAGGGGGCGAGCCTATCGCCATATCGGGCAGAAATTCCAGACTCCGGGCTGATATGGAAAAATCCAATATCACTTTGCCCGACCCGGGGATCGAACTCGAGACCTCAAAACCGTAGTCGTACCGAAATACCACCACGCCACCGAGCAGTTACTGGAATTGGGTTTTATAAAACTTAACGGACCGACTCCAAATATCCGATCGTGACCAAATTTATATGGGACCACCCTTGGAAGCTATACCGAACACAAATTTTGAAAATCGGTCCACATTTGGCGGAGATATCAGGGAATATACATTAAAAAAATACAGACGAATCGAGGACTATTTTTAACTTTGTCACAAATATGGGCAATTTAAAGCCTGGACGATAAGGCAAAAAGAAAAAGCGAAGATTGACGCTTTTGAAATGTGGTGCTGGAGGCGTATGTTGCGTATCCCATGGACTGCACGACGAACCAACGTGTCCATCCTCAAAGAGCTCGGAATCATCACAAGGTTGTCCGCTATGTGCTCTCAGCGGATACTTAACTATTTCGGACATATTGCTCGTAGAAATCCTGACTCTCTGGAAAAGATGCTGATAGTTGGCCAGGTCGATGGGAAAAGACCACGGGGTCGTTTACCTACCCGTTGGACAGACCTAATAAAGACGCTCACTGGTATGCCAATACCGAAAGCTATTAAGACCGCCGAAGACAGAACCGCGTGGAAGAGGATAGTGCATCGAGTGATACAACTTCAAGCTAGACACGACCTTCAGCAATGAAGATACCGACTAAGAAGAAGAAGAAGAAAGCCTCTCAATTTGCTTCTTCTCCCTTCGGAGTATGAAGAAGGATAGGCCGACATGATTCAGGTGACCATCGATAAACCCAATGTTTGTCGGTGGTGGCTGGCTTTTAAGCTATTGCATAGCTTCTATCGCGGGCCGGAGCGTGGAGACCGAATCCAGAAATTCCGTAACGAAAATAACCTAACACCCCCCACTCCGATCGGCACAGCGGTGAACTTTTTAGTTTTGCCATCTATCGATGAATAGCAGAACTTTTAATGACTTTTTTGAAATATCACACTTGTCTCTTTAGTTCCACAACTCGCCTCTAGGTGGCATTGGTTGTATTGGCGTTACTGCGCATGCGTAATCCCCCTCTTCGACCCGCAATCTGGTGACTCATGCCTGCTTAGAGTTTCGGCGTTAGGGCATCTCTTCTTTGTATTTACTTCATGGTACGACTCTACGAAGCTCGCATGAATCGAGACGAGCTGCTCCGAAATCGGACGAATACGTAATCAGCTGTTTGTGAGAAAATATATAGGTGTATTGATTTTGGATGCTATACAATAGCTTTACCGCGGCAGTCCCCGAGTGCCACACGTTTTAATTTTTTTTGGACTGAACTTTGCTTATCATCAAGTAGGCTGTCATTTCGCCATGCCCGGATCAAAAATTGAACTATAGAGGTAGGTATTTTATTTTAATTGTAAACTATTATTGCCTCGATGACCTAGATGTATTTCGGTACGGCTACCGTCCTGAGGTCTCGGGTTCGATCCCCGGGTCGGGCAAAGTGATATTGCATTTTTTCAATTGAGTATCAGCCAGAACTCTGGAATTTGTGTCCGAAATGGCTATATGCCCCCTATAACATCTGGGACGGAACGAATCGCGGCGAAATGTGGGTGTTCTAATTCGCTGGTGCACCCTCTGGGAATACAAGCGTGAGAATGTGTGAAGACGATACAAGCCATCGAGACGGCTTCAGTGGCAATTCGATGTGTCACTCCTTTGGGGCTGCTTTGTGAATACATTGTTACATGTTCAAACTATTCTTTGAATAAAATATTGTGAGTACGTTTTGATAGGGGAAATAGAGACGTTAAGGGATGTTAGGGTTTATTTATAAGTTCACGACGATCCCCTAAGGAGTAAGCAGAGATGTAACGAATATATTGGAAATACAGTACAATATATTAGAAATAGAATTACATAGACAGCCTCCGTAGCTCAGCAGGCGAGTAGCCGGCTGTAAAGCGAGAGGCTGCGGGTTCGATTCCCGCATTGAGACAAATGTTTGTGTGGCCCACAGATATATGAAATTCTCTCATAGTCTCTGACATCCACGATACAGGTTATACCTAGTGTGGGGTCAGGACTAGGTGTGTGACTGTTGGGTGTATTTATTATTATAGCTTAATACAGTAGGTAGACAGGTATGTCATTTTATTTTTGGAATAATATGTTTTCGAAATATCTATGTACATTTTATCCACGAAAGAAAGGCACTTTGGGCGTAAAACACTTGAGAAATATATCCACTATCCAAGAATAATATGGGATCCTTTACGAAAGGGATGTACTGAGTATTTTAGTAAGGGGGTCACGGATACACGGATCAAACATGTGAATATACAAAATACTCTACATACATTTTATGGATTAATTCCGAAAAGATAAACGTAGTCTTTTTCACAATTTTCGACAGACTTCTAAAAAGGAGGAGGTCCTCAATTCGTCTGTATTTTTTTATGTATGATACGCGATATCTCCACCGAATGTGGACCTATCTTAAAAATTATTTTTGTGTTCCATAGAGCTTCTTTCAAGGGTGGTCCCATATAAATTTGGTCACGATCGGATTTGAAGTCGGCCCGTTAAGTTTTATATATGTCTAAAGATTATAGGCGACTATAGTTTATAAAGTGATCCGTGGTACGGTATAAATAGCTTAAATAATAAATAGGTTGATTTATTATTTGGGAGACTTTGTCCAAAATTACTTACTTAAAACAATTTCATCAAAATGAGTACCCCAATCCACAACAATCTCTATTTTAAATTTAATGCAATTATAAAACCATAAGTTAACAATTACGCCTTAGTAATAATGAGGATCTACAAAAGGTATAAACGATCTACAATTTAACCGATTCCCAAACCTCAAATAGGAGCCTGGGGCTGCTAAATAGGCCTTAGTATATATATAACAATTAATATAACAATTAATTGGTTTAAATAGTTTGATGATGATTACGTCGAATTCCTTACTTTAATCTCGGGGGGCATACCCCCATTACCCTTTATTGCTACCCTGATCAAATTTATACGTTATATTAAGGGGGCAAGGTCGCGAGTGCTTTACTTCGTGTCGTTATAGTTGATGGGTGCTATTATAAGTTGAACAGGTGTCGCTTGAAATGTTTTAGTCCTTTATTGGTACTTGTGACGTGGCACGAGGAACCAAAATGCCTCCAGTCCGACCCGCGACCACGACCACGAAGACTGCAAAGCCTTCAAAACGTCGGGAATAAAAATTAAAACCAAATCGTGATAGAATCCGTAAAAATAGTTTTATTTCAAAATGCCTGATACAAAACTCGGCGCCTTGTTCTAGTGGAATATATGAGCTGGGAACTAGGAAGCCCTGGGTTTGAATATCAGATTGGCAATGCAGTATTTCTTACACTGTTTACCCTGAACGTCATGACGTTACGCAGGCCTATCGCAAAAAAAAAATTAAAACCATATTCATGAATTACGTGAAAACTAGAGGGGGAGGGGGGGGGTCTTGGAATATACTACGGGTGGTCACCGAGGGGGGGAAGAGGTATAAAAATTGCCAAATATCGGTCATGTAATATGTACATTCCCTTAATTGGTAGAAGAGGTATAAAAATTGCAAAAAAATCGATCATGTAATATGATGTGAAGTGGTAGAGCCACGCTGTAGACAGTAACGTCTAACGACATAAAGAGGCGGCTCGCTGTTGCGTTTCATTCGGTGAGTGAGATTTCCGGTGACCTAATTCACCCCTCCTTTTCCTAATGCATATCCCCCTCCTTTTAGGTTGATTTCCCCCATGATTCTTTATGCCTTCTTTGTCTATGAACGGTGGAGACCACTTACCATCAGGTGAACCACCTACCTGTCAGTCTCTGCTAAAAAAATGTTAAAAAAAAGCTAAAAAAAAGTGTTATTGGATTTTTCCATATTAGCCCGGAGTCTGGAATTTGTGCCCGATATGCCGATAGGCTCGCCCCCTATCACATCTGGGACGGAACTAAGCTCGGCGAAATGTGGGTGTTCTAGTTCGCTAGTGCGCCTCTGCCTACCCCTTCGGGATACAGGCGTGAGCTTATGTTACGTTAAACGAACCCACTTTGTCGATGTAGGAATGGTCGGTTTATATATGAGTCACTGTGGCGTGGTGTCGGTGAGCCAGCCGATTTATAGCCATCATTCTGGACCGTACCTCCGATAGAATGGGCTAAGGTCAAAGTGCTTCGGGACTATTTCTCGGGTGTACTCAAGTTTTGTAGACTTTTTTACGTAAGCTCACGCCTGTATCCCCGAAGGGGTAGGCAGAGGCGTACTAGCGAACTAGAACACCCACATTTCGCCGAGCTTCCCACATTTCGCCGAGCTTTTTTACTCCCTTTATTTTTTACACAGAGGAAGCGTGCTGTGTCCATAACCTAATCTTAATTAATGGCTTGATGTAGATATACCTACCATTTATTCTTTTTAGGGTTCCGAAGCCAAATGGCCCAGTCAAAGAAGGAACCCTTATAGTTTCGCCATGTCCGTCTGTCTGTCTGTCTGACCACTATATCTCAGAGACTATAAGTACTAGAGGGCTGTAATTAGGCACAAGTATACATATCTATCAAACTAAGAAAGTCGTGGAATAAAATCTTGAAAAAAAAATTTTGGGTGCCCCTCCTACATGTAAAGTGTTTTTTTCTCAACTATTCTATGGTGTGGGGTATCGTTGGATAGGTGTTTCAAAAATAATGCTGGTTTTCAAAAACCATTTTTCGATTAGAGGCTAGACTCTAGCCTTGCCGACCACTAGGCTAGAGGAATAAAATCTTGAAAAATATATATTTTATAAGTATAAACTAAAATTAAAGATTTGTCTATTGAACGAATTTTAGAATACTTGTTTATAATTATCGGAGTTTCGTTGTTATAAACCACTGTATAAAATTAATATGGACGGTATTTCTACGCGAACAATTGTCACAAAGTCCATTACAATGAAAGCTTTTTTGTTTTATTTCCATGGATGGTTAAAACCATGTTGTTACAAATATCCCCATTTGTAAAGATATGTTTGCCAAGCTATACAATTAAATATCAATTATTCATCGCCCCGACCCGTCGCAGGATTAACCGTAACACCTCCGTTGATTAATAACACACATTAATAATAACACATAGTTCCATGCTAACGTACGACATCATATAATGTATCATACGGACCATTAACACGAAGCAAAGAGATATAATATTACTAGCTGGTGGTAACTCAGAGTGGTATAGCCACGCTGTAGACAGTAATGTCTACAGCACGAATGGGCCGGCTCGACCGGTTAGACACCACTGCCTCACAGAAAACCGACGTAAAGTGGCAGCTTGCTGTTGCGTTTCGTTCGGTGAGTGAGATTTCCGGTGGCCCATTTCCCCCCTCCCTTTCCCAATCTCTATCTCCTCCCCTTCCATTCCCTCATTTTAGGTTGGCAACGCACCCATGATTCTTTTTGTGTCTTGGGTGTCTATGGGCGGTGGAGATCACTTACCATCAGGTGACCCATCTGCTCGTTTGTCAATCTCTGCTATAAAAAAAAATAACTATAGAGGGGTTATCAAGTAAGTTTCCATACAAAAATTATCTCATACATCAGTAACGCAAACTATCACTTATTACAATGCTAGGGCGCTTTTTAAAATTTACACCCTAGATTTTTTTTTATAGCAGAGACTGGCAAACGGGCAGATGGCTCACCTGATGGTAAGTGATCACCACCGCCCATAGACACCCAAGACACAAAAAGAATCATGGGTGCGTTGCCAACCTATAAGGATGGAATGGAAAGGGAGGGAAAAGGGATTGGGAAAGGGAAAGGGGGAATTGGGCCACCGGAAATCTCACTCACCGAACGAAACGCGACAGCAAGCTGCCACTTTACGTCTGTTTTTTGTAAGACAGTGGTATCAAACCGGTCAAGCCGACCCATTCGTGCTGTATACGTAACTGTCTACAACGTGGCTCTACCACACACAATCAATATAACTCTAGAATGTTCTGTGAACGTTCAAGAATCACGTAAGACAATTGTATTATATAAACATTATTAGGTACGCTGGCACGACCTTGCGCGCGTATGTTTCAAATACGACTGAGTGACTTATGACTACGAGGTTACAACTTTTGGAACACTTTCGCGCTGTTATCCTATCTATGTACTGTTGAATATCTTTAACCGCGTTTCCTGCACGTATTTTTCTCGAAACAAAGCACAAAAACACATACGCAAAACAATTATTTTAGTCTCCTGCTCATACAACAATAGACTATAGATAACGATGTGTAAAACCATGTTTGTGTAGGTGTTTATGTAATGTTTTATTACAGGAGATACGCCTTTAGATAAACAACCACTGCTTTATTCTTTTCTTTCTATCTGCCCTTAGCCCACCTTAATGTGGGGTCGGCGCAACACACCCTTTCAAGCATGTTGCAGAGAGGGTTTGGCTTAGTTTTTACGACCGGTCGCCTGACGTCAACCCCCTCTGAGGATCCAGTCCCGGGCAAATTAAATTAGAAAACTTGCTTTACCCGATCTTTGAATCGAACCCAGGACCTCCCGGTCCACAGCCTCTATATGCTGCCACTAGACCAAGGACGACAACCCTTATTCAAACACGACAATATCGCTGCTATATTGAAGACGCTATTTTACAATATTTGGTTCTGTTATGCTGACGCATTTTCGCTGAGTTCATATTTCAAAGCTGCAGCTTTTAGCGGCTCGCCGTTAACCGATATGGAGTCAATATTTCTCAAATAGAGCTGCCATCGTCACTCGCCAGCCCACTGTGCACCGAAATCAAACTACATAGCTACTGAAACCCTCGCTTCAAAGTTCAAACATGATATTTTTCATGTTTATCTAAAAATGAATTGATAGATTTTGCTTTGGTAAATGGGTTGTGTTTTTTCTTTGTTGTATTCGGAATGTATCAAACAGTTGGTTTTTTTACAAAACTGAACTGCCAAACTGCTGATTTATGCCATAAAAATGAAATAGGTTTGAAATTTGGATTACAGTTATTTAGTATAGAATGTGGCCTGAAGCACATCGGTGATAATATCTGCCTCGGTAGCGTAGCGGTATTGCATGCGCAGTACGGCTCTCGTCCTGTGGTCTCGGGTTCGATCCCAGGGTCGGTCAAAGTGATATTGGAATTTTCAGTATCAGCCCGGAGTCTGGAAATTGTGCCCGATGTCTCTACCCGATTCGGGGATTGAACCCGAGACCTCAGGAGGCGAAGCCACGAAGGCTGTATCGCAGTGAATACATTATACAACTACGCTAACAGGCCGTGAAGATGTAACTTGTAATTAAGGATGATGAAGTACAGCCTTGTTCCAGCTGCAGCTACGACTTCCTGGAGATCATCGAGCTGAACGTGGAGAACAGCACGGAACAACTCGCGCAGGGGTGGCCCGCTGAACATCACGACATCTTCAGCTCGGAGAATGAGGTACGTTTGAACAAAATCGTAACTCGTTATTAATTGGGCACTAAAATATTTTAGAAAGACCGAGGCTATGAAAAAGCATCAAAAATAAAAAAGTTGTAAGCCTTTGAAGGTTGACCAACGACTTCATAAACGCAGGAAGTCGTTGGATGCAGGCCGCTTCCAACAGGTCGATCTGGAAATCTTTGGGGGAGGCCTATGTTCAGCAGTGGACGTCCTATGGCTGATGGAGAAACCTGGAAAGAGACTCAAACAACAGAAAAGAGAAGCATTAGTATATTCACGTCACAGCCATAGGGTGTGGGCGTTGGAAAGGGATAACAAGATATCCCCACTCTTGTTCAATGCAATATTTAGAATATGCAATATTTACAGAAGGGGTTTTTGTCATATTTGCTATTATATAAAGTAATGTATAAAATCGAACATAATCAACTCAATTATAGATGATCATCAGCGTATATCCATCCACTGCTGGGCATAGGCCTCTTTTCTGGCACGCCCAATGTAACGGCCGTGTGCATCTTACAGCCATAAATATCCAGCATGGTCTCACCACAGAAAAGGCCAGTAGAAGTAGTAGGAGTCAAAATTAGTATAGGAACTGCTATCGTCAAACACATACTTATCTTTAAAGTTTATCTACCAAAATTGATCATTACTCAAACGGTCATTGAAAAAAAACTAGTTTTTACGGATTCTATCGCGATTTGTTTTTATTTTTAGCTCCTAAACAACAACAAACCGCCATAGAATCCGTTAAACTAGTTTTATTTCAATGTATAACATTCACATACATAACAAATCGTTATTCAACCGGTCGTCAATATGACCCTTCACTACAAGTAGCCACGGTAATATTTCTCTGCTATGTTGAATACAAAGCAAAGACGGATCGTGTTATTAATCATGACATTCGCTAAGAACCTTCGCGTGATGAATGGTCTGCAATTCATTTTGCAAACCGAAGCTCGTTCTTATACTGTTATTTTAGTTGGGGAATATTTCATTGTTATTTTGAGAAGTGCTTTGGAAAATATCATCTGCATAATCATATTAAATTACTGTATCTTGCTTTTTAATATAACCCTCTAATATTAGTGTCCCACTGCTGGGCACGGGCCTCCGTTACTAATGAGAGGGGTTGGGCCTTAGTCTGCCATGCTGGTCTAATGCGGTTTAATAGACTTCTTATACTTTTAATATTCTTGTGGAAAATTCTCAGTTATGTAGGTTTCATCGTGATATTTACCTTCATAGTTAAAGCAAGCGATAATTCATAACGTACACTTAGAAAATTTTATATAATATTTCAGATAATGTGATAGGTACCAAAAAATCATGAGTGCTCTGTCAATCTTAAAGAAGAAGTAGAGAGGAATTGGGCTACCAATGAAAGTCAGAGTGTTTTAGTGTTAGTTTCAAACCTGCGACTTTCATCCCACATACCACGTTAAATTGAGCTATTACTATTGTTCCCTTCAAATAGATATAAATCTAACAGGTATGGGAAGAAACTGAGAGTCTCCTCCCGGAATCGGACACCATCAGCGCCGGCTGGTCGAGGGAGACCCACTCCAGCCACGCGCGACGCCTGTGCGGAGACTGGAGTGGCAAGCTGAAGTTACTCCGCTACCAGTCCCGGGGAAACGCCATCAGGCTGCGGTTCAGGGCGGACCACTCCAGGCACTTCGCCGGGTACAGAGCCAAGGTCACTGTTGCTGATGGTAAGTGAAAAAGATATGTTTATTGCCATGCAGCGTGCACATGATATTAAATATTGAATTAAAGTCCTGGGTTCTGTGGTTCGTACTGTACAGAATTAACTATAATATAAATGCTTGTTTACTATTCATTGAATACTGCGGAATCCTAGCAAGCTGGAGTAAGCGATCTAAGTGAAAATAGAATTATTATAATCAAATAATTTAGAGGATATTCATATTCGATCGGATAGCAACAACCGTACCCATCACGGGAGTAGCCAGGGGGGTTTTGGGGTCCAAACCCACTCCGAAATATCCAAAATATTACACTAGTAATATAATAATATCAAGAGAAGCGAGGAGTATGATTACATTAATATTTTTTTTATTTGCCACCTGTCGCCGATGGTGTTTTATTTTCTTGTAAATCACCCGATACTAAAACCTGGCTATGCCCGTGGTACCCATGGTGCATCCGTCATTCATCAGAGCCCCTAGATTTTCTTCTTCCTGCTTCGGATTGTGAAAACATTCTGCAAGCTTGAGGCTGGCATGATTCTAGTGACGATAGTAGTCGACGGTCGCTGGCTTTTTCGAATGCACTGCGCTTACCATTAGAAATTATGTACTTACCATACCGTGCTCGGATAAAAAAAACTTAGTGTAGGCCACGGACGTAAAAATAATTGGACGGAGCGCTAGGAACATTGAAAGTGAAGCAGGGTTTACTGCCCATTCAATCTATCGACACGTAATGGCGGTGACTGAGTGTGTTATGAGTTTAAATGTGTGCGTAGTGCACTTTTGTACAAAAGCGTTTGTGTGCGTGGCTTATCTGTGGCGTCCATTTAACTATAGGCGAGATAGGGCCTTACTTAAAACAGCATTTTTAGCTGAGCAAATGCTTAAGAATAACCGGTCACTTTTTTCCTTGCGTTACATTGTTTAAAAATGGAAGGGACAACCTATGGTATAGAGATACGCAGCGCTTAAATATTTTTATAAGTAAGGGGCATAGTGTCCTTCTTTTTTCTACGTCCGTGGTTTGCCCCCAACTTTAGTAAAGTTTGAACTCTGTGCTCTATTGAACCGACTCTGTCCACACTGTGAGAAACAAGAAATAAACTGAATATAACAAACCCGTAAACAATGGCGCACAGTTTTCTATTAGTCGCGTATCTTTCTGTTTGAACGCATTCACGGCGGGAGACGGATGGACGAACTTTCGTTGAATAACCACACAATGAGTATTTTATTTATGCTTTTTTATAGCAGAGACTGGCAAACGAGCAAATGGGTTACCAGCCCGCCTAGCATGCGCGACACGTGATATCGCGATAATCGACAGTCGAGATGTTGTCGTCATGTTGTCTACGATATTGTGTGAAAATAAACGAGGGAGCATGTTAGTGTCTGTCGACAAATAGAGAAAACCGGTTATAACAGGACAAAAAGCGTAGACAATAGTTGTCGTGGCGCGCATGCTAGCCGGTACATGGCGAATCTACCAGCTAGGTTTTTTTTATAGCAGACGCTAGCAAACGAGCAGGTAGGTCACCCGATGGTAAGTGATCTCCACCACTCATAGACACCCAAGCCACAGAATCATAGATTGCCAACCTAAAAAGTGGGAATGGAAGGGGAGGAACAAGGGATTGGGAACTTAATTGGGGCACCGGAAATCTCACTCACCGAACGAAACGCGACAGCAATCTACTTTACATTGGTTTTCTGTGAGACAGTGGTATCAAACCGGTTGAGCCGGCCCATTCGTGCTGCAGACGCAACTATCATTCTCGCTTGCGGTACTAATATCATCACGTCTTTATTTCCATCTGTCTCACTCCATTGGGGCCGGCGCAGCTTCAAGCATGTTGCAGAAAGGATTTGGCTAGTTTTTACCACCTGCCTGACACAATGTCGGCTAAAGTGTCCAATCCAGCCCGCCTAGAATGCGCGCCACGAGTTATCCCGATAATCGACAGTCGAGATGTTGTCTACGTGATGTCTACAATATTGTATGAAAAAAAACGAGGACGTATGTTAGTGTCCGTAGACAAATAGAGAAAACCGGTTATAACTGGACAAAAAGCGTAGACAAAATGTTATCGTGGTGCGCGTGCTAGGCTGGCTGGACAAGTCATGTTAGATAAAACGTGTTGACTGACCTAAAAATCGAATCCAGGACCTACCAGTCCATAGGACATTTAAGCTACTACACCATGTAAGTAATACTTTAGGTGTATGAAGGTACCCAAAAAAAGATTTTCAAAATTTAATTTTACCTCTTTGTCGGTGTGTTTAATATATTAGCATGGCCGTAAAAAAAGATGGACGGAGCGCTAAGAATATTGAAAGTGAAGCAGGATTTTTGACCTAATTGATCAGTCGCCACCATTACGTGTTGATATATAGAATGAGCCGAAAAGCCTGCTTCATTTTCAATTTTCATAGCGCTCCGTCCATCTTTTTTCGACCGACTTCCACAAAAGGAGGAGGTCCTCAATTTTTCTGTATTTTTTTTATGTATGTTACCCGATATCTCCGCCAAATGTGGACCGATTTTCAAAATTATTTTTGTGTTCGATAGAGCTTATTTCAAGGGTGGTCCCATATGGTCACGATCGGTAAATTGGAAGTCGGATAGTTGTGATTATTTACGTTCAAGTATATGTATATTTAGATAAACTCATGCCAAATTTTGCCACAGCTTTCTAGTATTAATAGTCTGGGTTAAACCGCGGCCATACAGACGGACAAAACAAAACTATAAGGGTTCCTTTTTTGCCATTTGGCTTCGGAACCCTAAAAACTAGTTCACACTGCGCGCATTGTTTACAGTACTAGAGTTCATTAGAAGTTGTTGCCCGTAGTTTTAATTAGTAGCCACAGCAAACTTTCCTGTTCCAGTTGTTTTTCGCGTCCACAGATAGTTTTTGTACAAGCAGCTTCTGAAACGGGTCTGTTTTTGCCGGATTTTAGGATTCTGGTAGTTTAAATACATCGTGCTGTTATAACACGCGATAATCTAGCCTGAGGGTCCAACAGGGAAAATGGACAATGCATACTTTTCCTACAATCGGGTTGTTTCTTTTATGAAACTACCGGGTTTACAATATTAAACAAGGTTTTCGTAATCTTTCTTTCTGCCTTGCGTTATTTCGGCCTAGTGTCAGGGTCCGTCTTCCTACTTAGACGCTTCTACTTCGCCTTGAGTGTCCTCGACAGTGAGGTCATTGGCTATCTTATCTTCCTCCAGAATGTATAGGCATTGCTTTTAGGGCCGTCACCGGGAACGCATCTGCGGTACGATCTGGGCCAGACTGCGACCGACGTAGTCCTGTTGTTTCTTCTAAACGTTGCCAATGTTCATACCTAATATTATAAACATACTTAAGCCCACGTCTATATCCTCGAAGGGATAGGTAAAAGTGCATTAGCGAACTAGAACACCCACATTTCGCCGAGCTTAGTTCCGTCACTGATGTGATAGGGGGCGAGCCTATCTCCATATCGGGCACAAATTTCAGATATATAAAAAGATATAGATATATAGAAAAATCTAATATCACATTGCCCGACCTGGGGATCGAACCCGAGACCTCAGGACGGTAGACGTACCGAAATACAACCACGCCACCGAGGCAGTCTCAACTAATATAAACCATAAATTTAATAAAACAAAGTATATATAATATAATCTAACAGACATTAATTGTAATATGATGAAACCTTATATCAAAGGTGATACAGATTATCGCAGAGGTGACGTGCACTATTAACTGTGAATAATCCGTCGTGACACCGGTTTACTCGCGCTAAGGTTTCTATCGAAAACTAATTAGTAGAAGTTCACGCGTGGCTTTGCTTATAAAGCAAAGTGACTCGAGGTATAACATAGTACATAGACTCGATGCCCTTACCCCCGAAAGAGTAAGCAGAGGCGAATTAGATAACTAGAACACTCACATTTCGCCGAACTCAGTTCCCGCCTAAATATGATAGCCTATCATCAAATAAGGGCACACATTGCAGACGGCCGACACTAAATCTCTATATCACATTGCCCGAACGGAGATCGAACCCAAGACTTCATGGCGGTAGTACTACTGCAATACAACTACGTCACCAAGACAGTACATTCTAATAAAAACAAAAGAACTTCTACTAAAAACACATAAAGACCCGTTCTAGTTAGATTTATTTGATTGCCAACCAATAATGTAGATGGCCTCTAGAAACCTCTCGATCCCTCTCAAGCCCTCTCTGAATAAGTACGAGAAGTTATCTTGCACCCTAACCGACATACATGTGAATGGGTGAAGAAATGAAGTGGGATGTGTGGTATTGTCATACTTTCTTTCTACCTGCCCTTATCCCACCTTAATATGGGTCGGCGTAACGCTTTTTTAGGCATGAGAAAGTATTTGGCTATTTTTTTATGACCGGCTGCCTGCCTGACGTCAACCCCATATGGAGGATCCAAAATAGTGTTAGAAATACACTACGCCCGACCTGGGAATCGAACCCAGGACCTCCCGGTTCAAAGCCCATATACACCCCCTCTAGACCAAGGAGGCGACAAAATGTCATCTCATACTTAATTATTTTCTTAACGATGATTAAACAAATAATAAATAACACCCAACAGTCACACACACAGTCCTGACCCCACACTAAAATACGAGTCTTGTGTCGTGGGTATCAGGAATTACGAGAGACTTTCACAATATAAGACCCGAACCTTATTATAATCACACAAACATTTATTTTGTCTCAGTGCGGGAATCGAACCCGCAGCCTCTCGCTTCACAACCGCCTACTCGCCCACTGCGCCATGGAGGCTGAGGATTAAGAATCTTCTTTCCTTTCATAATTTGATACATTTTTTCCACTTGCCCGTATCACACACAAGGCCGCGGACACGAACTGAGCCGGCTTGGAACGGCGGCGATGGCGGCGCGGGTTAGGCGCGTTTCAATGCATAAATTAAAATAGAGCCTGTTGTTCTGTTGTGTCTGTTGGGTGTTATTTATTATTTATTTATTATTATTTGTTTCTGTTCTATATTTTTTACGCCGTAAATTTAATATAAAATTAATTTTAAATAATAATTATTTATCCAATAGGTAGTATAGGTAGTGCCTATACTATTTATCTTCTATTTTAGAAGTATATTAATTGCGCACTCGATGAAGTCACTCGACTTGCCGCCGGAGCATGTGGAATTCTAAGCACTAGTGATTGCAGCGATTTTTTTTCGGCCACGATTCGGTTGTGGTACTATATGTTAATACTAAATTCATTACATAATAAAAACATACTGATATTTTGTTTTTATCTCCCCGGTTTGGCACACAAGAATTTATGAGTTTCTATTATGGTATTTAATTAATTAAGAAAAATTAAGGCATTTAGTAGTAAACGAAAAGATAAATTTAAGTACCTGAACTTTGTATCTGTGAAACATCGACTATTCTGTTCATATTTGTAGATATTACTACATTAAAGCTGTTAAATTAATCGTTTATAATGCAACTAATTGGATTCGGTAGTTGCGCTTTGAGGCTCAGACGTAAGCTGTAAGATTGTCACGGCTTTATTCTTTAACGAAGCCATTTCGGTCTGATCGAGCGTGTCATCCGCTCGTAGAATTATGGATGAACTATGGATTTTTTATGATACAAAACTGTCAAATTTAAACACAATGAAAAGATAAAATTATCCATCAGAGTAATAAATTTATATTATTATAATCAGAGATGCAGAGGTGCATTAGTGAAATCTTCTTTCCAACCTACATTGATGTGATAACTTATAATTTCAATTGGAGACACAAAATCAATGAAGTTAAGGTTTACAACATACCTATGCTTATCCCGAATCGAATTCACGTACGTGATTACCGATCTTCAGATACAGCTTCAGTCATTCGGCTTCGGCCATCACGATAACATCTCTATTAATTCGTTTAAATTCAAAGAAATATCCGGCATACAGAAAAAATAGTTCAATAGGAGGAGATCGCGAGATAGAATCCCGTTTCATTCGCGAACGAATGAACGAATGAATGGATGAATGAAAGTTGTTAACGAGGGACGGTACTGGTCGTTTTTACGTGGAATATTTTTTCGTCGACCGGAATGTTGATATGCGAACCATTTAAATTAACGAATGGGTTGTATGTAAACTACGCTTTACCTGCGAATCTGCTTTCGGAAATTCATTTCATAATATCTGACTCTTTTTTGCCATATGGGCCCATTACAATGTAGGGTCGGCGCAATACACTTTACCAGGATGTCGCAGAAAGGATTTGGGTTATACTTGTCTTCAATACCCTTTTTGAGGATCCAGTCTCAAGAAATCGTGTTAGAAAAATCACTTTGCCCACCCTGGAATTCGAACTCAAGGCGTCTGGTTAAAAGATATACGCCGCCATTAGAACTTTACCGACATCTCCCCCGAATGTAGACCGATCGTCAAAATTCTTTTTGTGTTCGATAGAGCTTATTTCAAGGTATTTATATAAATTTGGTCCCGATCGGATCCGTCGGTCCGTTAAGTTTTTAAACTTGTGATAGCTTAATAGCTTTTGCCAACTAGTCTGAGGCCAGCGTTTTACATGTCGTTTTAAAGTATGACTATATTAAAAACAACAATTTAATACATTACTGTACCTTTTCAACTACAACTCTAACCGGTACAAACAAAAAACCAACTGAAAAAATTGTATAGAGGCACACGGCGTTTCATTAAATTGAGCTGTCGACAATCGAGGCGGGCCTTTGCACCGCTCTCACTGTCAAGTGAGTTGTGTTCAACACAACGACACTTTCCGGAAACCCCAGGGAACATGCAACTTGTGCACAACCTGAGTAAATTATCAAGGGAATTTAACATTTCATTTGGAAGTGTGACTACGACTTTCATTTTGACCAAAATTGGTCGAAAAATTTCTTGATTATAGGCATTTATATTTCTTACTAGATCCCTCAGGAACCGTATATTTTTCTTGTATAAAAAGTAGTATACACTATTCCGGACTCTAATCTATATCTGTGCCATACTGTGAGCAAGGAGGTCCTGGGTTCGATTCCCAGGTTGGGAGGTGGTGTTTTTCTAACACAATTTTTTCGGGACTGGATCCCTCAGATGGAGGTTGACGTCAGTCAGGCAGCTGCTCTTAAAAACTAAACAAATCCTTTCTGCAACATGCTTGGAAAAGTGTGTAGTCTCGATCCCATATTAAGGTGGGATAAGGGCAGGTAGAACGAAATCTATCTCTGTGCCAAATTTCATCCAGATCTGTTCAGCCTTTCTGACGTTATATCAAATTCTCCCGAATTACAAATATTTGTGAGTCTGCTCTCGAGGTATTCTTTTCCCAAAATACATAATAAGTTGATGCCCAACAATCACTCACATAGTCCCGTGTCCAACGCCACAGTATGATTCCAGTTTGTTTATCATAAATTTCGAGATATTACAAAATAGCCTATTATCAAATATAGATTTCTTCAATAATTCCAACTAACTATTTAATTTTATTCTAGTTGATTAACTACACAGATCATCGCGGACCGATATTAGTCCACGGCGTGATTTTCCTTACTCACATCTCCAATCAAATCCTACAAGCTTCCTATTTTATTTTCCCGTCAATTCCCTGCTAGCATTCCTGCCATATCTCATTCGTTCCCTTTCCTACAAATCACAACCATTTATCTAAGCCCCATCCTTGTTTTGTGTTCATACCTGCCTGCTTGTTTTCTAAATTGATAGTGTTGTAACTTGATTATTATTATATAAATGTATCTAGACCTTGTTGTGACCTGTCATAAGTGCATTTGATGTGCCTACGTGACCAATAAACATTTTTATTTTATTTTATTTATTACTTTATCCAACTCATCATAATATCACAAAATAATATTCCTAATTGAAGCAATACGTCCCAAATCCATATTCAAATTTACAAGTGAAACGTACACGGAATGATGCACGCGATGATGCGTGAAGTACCTCATCTCGCTTCATTCACCTTTTCGCGCCGCCTTCAGCAGTACGGTTAACGCTACCGAATATTGATGGCCGAGTAGATCTGCGGCCTGAGCAGGAAAATTTCTGACAACCGTAAATGTATTCGAAGTTCGAACTCGATGCGCGTCTATGAAATTTGTATAAAATATTAACCAAACATCATCAGTGCGCAGCGAACTCGCATACATTTACATTCGTTTTTCGTGGTCGGGCTACTGATTCATGTGGCAGACTTGCAAGTTATACGAGGAAATGCCGACATTTCGACGATTGTTACAAGTTTGTTCGTCTCACGCTATCCTTTCGACCGACTTCCAAAAAGGAGAAGGTCCTCAATCCGTCTGTATTTTTTTTAATGTTACGCGATATCTCCGCCAAATGTGGACCGATTTACAAAATTCTTTTAGTGTTCGATAGAGCTTATTTCAACCATGGTGGTACCATGGTTGAAATAAGCTCTTTAATTTGGTCACGATCGGATTATGTCCGAAGTCGGTCAATTATGTTTATAATTGTGATGACTCCTATTGAATGTCAACATTATAATCAAAAATACTTAACGGACCAACTTCAAATCCCATCAAATTTATATGGGACCACCCTTGAAATAAGCTTTATTGAACACAAAAAGAATTTTGAAGATCGGTCCACATTTGGCGGAGATATCGCGTAACATACATAAAAAATACAGACGAATTGAGGACCTCCTCCTTTTTAGAAGTCGGTCGGAAAATTAAAGATTGTTTTTTTTACTATGGGTATATTCATTATGACTTATAAGCCCATAACCCACTCCATATTTTTCTGTACTAAAAACAGCTAGATACATACAATATAGAGGTACAATCAACACATATCAATCGCTTGACTCCTGAGCAATTCAATCTTGAGCAATTGACTGCCTCCGTGGCGTGGTGGTATCTCGGTACGACTACGGTTCTGAGGTCTCGGGTTCGATCCCCGGGTCGGGCAAAGTGATATTGGATTTTTCCATATCAGCCCGGAGTCTGGAATTTGTACCCGATATGGCGATAGGCTCGCCCCCTATCACATCTGGGACAAAACTAAGCTCGGCGAAATGTGGGTGTTCTAGTTCGCTAGTACGCCTCTGCCTACCCCTTCGAGGATACAGGCGTGAGCTTATGTTATGTGTGTTATGTTATATCAATCGCCAGTCCCGATTCCCGTGCTAAAAATATAGAGGTAACCAAAATTCTACTGTCATTCACATGAGACAGCCTCCGTGGCGCAGCGGGCGAGTAGCCGGTTGTGAAGCGAGAGGCCGCGGGTTCGATTCCCGCATTGAGACAAATGTTTGTGTGGCCCACAGATATTTGTTTCAAGTCTGGGTGTTGTGAGACCGTGCGTCTCTCATAGTCTCTGACACCCACGATACAGGTTATACCTAGTGTGGGGTCAGGACTAGGTGTGTGACGTTGGGTGTATTTATTTATTTATTTATTATTTTTTTAATTCGTGACTCTTTGTCAATTCCGCCAAACAAGGTAAAAAGATGTCGATGATTTTGTATTTCTAGTACAATTATAGACTTACTAGCTGACCCGCGCAACTTCGTCTGCGTATGAGAGAGAGGGTTGAAAGAGTGAGTCGTAGGCACCTATAGCACAATAATTCTAAAAGAGGTAATGGGATGATTTACTTCGGCCGTCAGTCACCCCGTCTCTCACACCGTCAGTCAAACCGTCTGTCACCCCGTCTCTTACCCTGTCAGTCACACCCTCTGTCACCCAGTCGGTCACCCGTCTGTCACCACGTCCGTCACCCCGCCTGTCACCCCGTCTGTCACCCAGTCTGTCACCTCGTCTGTCATCACATCCGTCACCCCGTCTGTCACCCAGTCGGTCACCCTGTCTGTCACCCAGTCTATCACCCCGTCTGTCACCACGTCCGTCACCCCGTCTGTCACCCCTCCTGTCACCCCGTCTGTCACCCCGTCTGTCACCCCGCCTGTCACCCCGCCTGTCACCCCGCCTGTCACCCCGTCTGTCACCCCGTCTGTCACCCCGTCTGTCACCCCGTCTGTCACCCCGCCTGTCACCCCGTCTGTCACCCCGCCGGTCACCCCGTCTGTCACCTCGTCTGTCGCCCCGTCGGTCACCCCGTCTGTCACCAGTCTGTCACCCCGTCTGTCACCACGTCCGTCACCCCGTCTGTCACCCCGTCTGTCACCCTTCTGTCACCCGTCTGTCACCCTGTCTGTCACCCAGTCGGTCACCGCATCTGTCACCCCGGCTGTCACCCAGTCGGTCACCCCATCTGTCACCCCGTCATTCACCTCGTCAGTCACTCCGTCCGCCACCCCATCAGTCAGCCTGTCAGTGACCCCGTCATTCCTCACGTCGGTCACCCCGTCAGTCATCCCATTAGTCACCCCATCAGTCACCCCGTCAGTCACCCCTTAGTCACCCTACCATTCATCCCCTTGGTCAACACTCAAATATTTTTTCAAATCGAACCAGTAGTTTCTGAGATATAAAATTCCTCGCTAGCAGCATTTTTCATTTCTGCTCCGCTTCTATTGGTCATAGCGTGATGTTATATAGCCCATAGCCACCGTCGATAATTGGGCTATCCGACACAAAAAGAATTTTTCAATTCGAACCAGTAGTTTCTGTCAGAGATATAAATGTTCCCGATTTGGTAACATTTTTCATTTCTGCTCCGCTCCTATTAGTCATAGCGTGATGTTATATAGCCTATAGTCACCCTCGATAATTGGGCTATCCAACACAAAAAGAATTTTTCAATTCGAACCAGTAGTTTCTGTCCGAGATATAAATTTTCCCGATTTTGCAACATTTTTCATTTCTGCTCCGCTCCTATTGGTCAAAGCGTGATGTTATATAACCTATAGCCATCTTCGATAAATAGGCTATCCAACACAAAAAGAATTTTTCAATTCGAACCAGTAGTTTCTGAGATATCGCCTTCCCCGTTTTTAAACATTTTTCATTTCTGCTCCGCTCCTATTGGTCATAGCGTGATGATATATAGCCTATAGCCACCGTCGATAATTGGGCTATCCAACACAAAAATATTTTTTCAAATCGAACCAGTAGTTCCTGAGATTAGCGCGTTCAATCAAACAAACAAACAAACTCTTCAGCTTTATAATATTAGTATAGATTTACATATTTATTTACGTTTGTGATCTAAGCGCTTGTGTTTATTTTATGTGCAGCTCAATCGTGCATGGATGTGAAACAAATGCTGTTCAACGGACACTGCTACCTTTTCTCCGGGTATCCAAAGGCGTCCTGGACAACCGCTAAACAGGTACGTACGTACTAAGTAATCTCTTAACCAGTCGGAGGCGGTACATATATATATGTTACATAAGCGTATGGGCCACCAGCCGAGCCGCCCGTGACTATCTACACAAGATAAGGGAACGTACCCATACTACGTGACCCATTTTTTACAATTTTTATACCTCCTCCCCCCTCGGTGACCACCCGTAGTATATGGGAAAACCCCGCCCCTCCCCCACTAGTTGTCACGGAGTAATTTATAAAAATGGTTTGAAATCATAAACGCTGTGCGCCATATTTGAATACAGCTCGAAAAAGCACGAGATTTTCGTAGAAGATATTGAGTACGTGACGAAAATCTAAAATCCCCCCATGTAACCAAGCGTGGTATTTTGAAGACCCCCTCCCCCCCCCTGAACGGGTCACGTAATATGGGTACGTTCCCTAACATAAGCTCACGCCTGTATCCCCGAAAAGGCGGACACCAAAATAAAAAATCGAAATAAAAGCTCACATAAATTGTGATGGCATAATCTGAGACTTAAACCCAGGACCTTACAGTTCATGAACCTTTCTATTTCACCGTATTTAGGTTACAGAATTCATTATCTTGCCTATTAAAAAAATTGGAAATGTAATTCCAAAATTTTAATAACATCCCGACGCTTCATATTTACATAATACAGAATAACTTATCACATGTACAGGATAATGGGATTATGCAAATGTGCCAAATTTAATTTCTAGAAGCTCTGCCGAAGATTAATTCTCAGAATATTAAGTATGCCTTCATGAGATGACTTTTAATTGTCTGTTAAGACGATGAATATGTAAAGGTGCAATTAAACAATGCGTGATAGATCGAACCAATGTGACAACCTCCATTCCGAAAGTCTGCGGGTTCGATTCCCGCACTGAGACTAATTTTTTTTTATATCAAAGACTGGCAAACCTTGATGGTAAGTGATCTCCACCGCCCATAGACACCCAAGACACAAAAAGAATCATGGGTGCGGTCCCAACCTAAAAGGAGGAAATGGAAGAGGAGGGAAAAGTGATTGGGAAAGAGGGGGAAATGGGCCACCAGAAATCTCAGTCACGAACGAAACGCGCCAGCAAGCTTCCACTTTACGTCGGTTATCTGTGAGACAATGGTATCAAACCGGTCGGGCCGGCCCATTCGTACTGTAGACGTAACTGTCTACAGCATGGCTCTACCACTCACATATTTGTGTAATAATAATAATAATAATAATAAAAGCATTTATTGCACACATATTACATACAATGTTTACAATGCAGTTTAAAAAACGAGAAAAAAAAAATAAAAGAGTTAAAACTAAATACACATTTCTTCGGTACTTGGCGAAGGAAACAAGATAATATGGTCGGGTGCATTGTTCCGTATATCGTGGTGTGTGTGTGCAAATGGGCCTATTCAGCACGGAGTCACGGACGAACCGAGACGGCTGATCTTCCATAGGCCCGCCGTATTGAGAGCGCACGGACGTGTTGTTGTCTCGATTGTAATAATATTTAATTATAATAAAATTGTAATACACTAAATTTGTTTGGAGGCTGGGAGTTGACGGACCATAAGTCCCTCGTAGTTGATTCCCACGACACAGATTCAACCTAGTGGGGGGTCAGGACTGTGACTGTGATCGGCTGCCTGCCTGACGTCAACCTCTTGAGGGATCCAGTTCCGGGCAAATTAAGTTAGAAAATTCACTTTGCTCGACCTGGGAATCGAACCAAGGACCTCTTGGTCCACAACACATATATGCTGTCACTAGTCTAAATAGGCGACAGGAGCGAGTCCTATTATAATATTTTCGACCGACTCCCAAAAAGGAGAAGGTCCTCAATTCGTCTGTATTTTTTTATGTATGTTACGCGATATCTCCGCCGAATGTGGACCGATCTTCAAGATTCTTTTTGTGTTCGATAGAGCTTCTTTCAAGGGTGGTCCCATATAAATTTGGTCATCGGGTTTGAAGTCGGTCTGTTAAGTTTTTAAACTTGTGATTATAGTACCTATGTATAACAGTATACATATATGGGTATCTTATTCCTTAGGTGTGTGAAGGTCTTAACATGCAGCTGTCATCCGTCCATTCGGCCGAAGAGGAGCGGTTCATAGTGACCGGCATCAGGGAGAGCAGCGACTACAGCGCTAGATCAGTGTACTGGCTCGGGGCCCGTCTAGTGGCCGGCGAGTTCAGCTGGGTTGATGGAAGCGCTGTATTGTACCAGGGCTGGCCTCCGTATAATGAGACCGAGGATTTGGATGACGCGTGTTTGGGTGTTCAGGTGAGAAACTTTTTGGACCGAGTTCCAAAATGGAGGTCCTCAATTCGTCTGTATTTTTTTTATGTATGTTACTTTATATCTCCGCCAAATATGGTCCGATTTTCAAAATTATTTTTGTGTTCGATAGAGTTTATTTCAAGGGTGTTCCCATATAAATTAGGTCACGATCGGTAAATTAGAAGTCGGTCAGTTAAGTTTTTAAACTCGTGATTATATAGATCGCTTTTGAGTGCTAAACACAGCAGTGCCGTGAGTACGAGGCACGAGTTCTTCTCGAATCTCCATTTATTTGACTAGTGGCATATCGGAAACTGGAATGAAGTTAAATAAACGTATGGAGATTTCACGATTCCTATCATCGTTATCGAGAAGTAATAACTCGTAATAAGAATACAGCAGGTCGAATCTCTAAGGTTTCATTTGTGAAAACAACGGTGCGACATCGTTGCGGCAACGTCTTTTCATTTTTATATTCAGCAAGGTACAAAGCGCACGGACTAGCTCTATGCGTGATGACGGCGCTTATGCGAACTAGCTCTCTCGAGCGAGGCGTTTGACATAAATGTATGGAAAATGGTATTCTCTAAGACCCAACAACGTTGAACACTCCGTCGATCTCAACGATGTGCGCTGCGGGAACGAGGCGTCGATCGCAACGTTGTGGCGTTTCTTAAAGAATCGACCTGCTGGTCATGTCTAACAAACAGCGGAGTAAAGAAGTGAAGTGTTTACTTTAACTAAAGTGTAACTTAAGGCGCGTGTACTGCACCTTTTTTCTCGCAACATAACATAAAAACACATACCCAAATCAATGACTTTTGCTGTCTCCTACTCATAGAACAATGGACCATAGACAAACATTTTTATAAATACTGTTTTGTGTAGGTGTTTTGTGTAATGTTTTAGTGCAGGAGACACACAGAAATGCACATGTCATTGGGACCACATATTTTTATCAATTCGCTGCATTTGGCTTTCTCTTTCTCAAAGAACTTTAATGTTTATTCTCGTTCCTTCTGGAATATACCTCCCATAGACACCCAAGACACAAAAAGAATCATGGGTGCATTGCCAAACTAAAAGGAGGAAAGAGAAGGGGAGGGAAAAGGGATTGGGCTAGAGAAGGGGGAATTAGGCCACCGGAAATCTCACTCACCGAACGAAACGGACAGCAAGCTGCCACTTTACGTCGGTTTCCTGTGAGACAGTGGTATCAAACCGGTCGAGCCGGCACATTGGTGCTGTAGACGTAACTGTCTACAGCGTGGTTCTACCACTCAAAATCCTAATTCATATACACATATACATAATTGGTCCGCGTACGACACTTTAAACTGTTTATTCATAAATTTTTGATGAACCTATATTTCTTTTCAATTACGCATTTAGAATATTCAAAAATAATTCATTTCTAATTGCTCAATTTATATTTCCCCGAAGGATCCTATGGAAATTTCGTCCCCTAATTGCTTTCTGTCAGTTTCCCTTGATTAATTTTTGTTCAGGTGTTTTTTCTATAAATCAGTACGCTGCTGAATATTTAAGTTACGAAATCGGTAAAAACATTTATCATTCTGTCTGAAACGTGGAAAATGGGTTTCAAAACACCGTATAAGTTACATTTATTACAGAATCGGAAATTATATTTTTTGCTGAGCTATAACACATTATTCTAAAAGAAAACATACATAACATAAGCTCAATCCTGTATCCCCGAAGGGGTAGGCAGAGGCGCACTAGCGAACTAGAACACCCACATTTCGCCGAGCTTAGTTCAGTCCCAGATGTGAAAGGGGGCGAGCCTATCACCAAGAAAATTTTATTTATATTTAAATGTCTATTTTAAATGTACATACATACATACTGACGCCTGCATCCCATTGGGGTAGGCAGAAACAATTGAGCGCCACAAGCTACGATCCTGACATACCTCTTTTGCCTCGTCCACATTCATGCATCATTTCATATTAAATCTTTATTTCTAGAATGAAAGGTTTATTTTCTCATGCCAAAAAAGGACAGGCAACAACGGTAAGCAGCGAAAATCGGTCCACATTTGGCGGTAATATCGCGTAACATACATTAAAAAAATACAGATGAATTGAGGACCTTCTCCTTTTTGGAAGTCGGTCGAAAATAAAATAAAAATAAATGGGAATTTTGAATTTAACCCGACTGCCTTGAAACGAGCGTAATTAGGTCTATACTGACGAAGGTGCAGAATCCCAATCATTGTTTCTGATAGCTGATGTAGTCCTATAAACATGTGAAATGGGAAATTCAGAATTTTGGAAAAATTCTAATGTCTACCCATATTAACTTCACAGCCTAATGAAAACATAGAAATCTCTGACGATTCCTATATTTAATGAAAATAAGCATGGCAACCTTTAACTAGTAAGTATGATGACAGCAATCATCATCATCATCAGCCATAGGACGTCCACTGCTGAACGTTGGCCTCCCCCAAAGATTTCCAGATGACATGTTGGAAGCGGCCTGCATCAGTGGCAGTGGGCAGGCACATATCTCGTAAAACTAATAGCCGATGGGGCAGAAAAGTTCTCGAGTGGAGACCATGTACCGGCAAGCGCAGCGTAGGACGTCCACATACAAGGTGGACCGACGACCTGATAAAGGTCGCAGGAAGTAGCTGGATGACAATAATCTTCTTAGTCGTGCACTCTTGGCAGAGGGGTCGTGGTTGTTGAGATGGTGGTACATGGTAGGTCGTCAACGTCATTAGTCTTCTTGGCGGCAATAATAGAACTTGTAATTCTTCTCCACATTTGGCGGATGATAACAATAATGACAATCAAAGTTGGCAACACTCAACAGTCATCTGGTACTAAAACAAAAAAAATTCACAAATCCTTATTTTTAGACCTATAATATCTATAACTTTATTTTATATGCCGTATTTAACAAGAAACCGTCCTATTTAAATAATAATCCATCAATATTAATTAGATTTTTTTACAATATGCAAATATAGAACTATGACAATGACAGTGACAATACAGTGCAAATGTAATAATTCAGTTTTACAAAGAAATAAAGAAGAAAGAACTAAAAATGTACCAAGATGATGATGTTACGAGCTAGGACACGCGCACGCAGAAGATCCCCCATCAGCTCGTCGAGCTCCGCGTCGTGGGCGTCGGCTTCGGAGGTGTTCGAGCCGTCGCCGGGTAACGACGCGTCGAGCCTACGCGACGAGCTGCAGTCGTCCCCGCCGCCACAAACACCTGCGCGGCGAAGAGGACGACGACCCCCTCCTCCGGCGGGCTTGGGACCAGCGGGGCCTTGTGTCCCGCCTACGGCCCCCGCTACCGGTGGAGTAGTGCGCCGCATGCGATGGACATCTAGCATCAATGAAAATGTCATGCGGGCCTACTTTGGGGCGACAGAGGGAGGAACCAAACTCACAGCGTACCGTGCCAAAATGCTTGCTCTGTTTCAGACCCTGGAACCAACGCTTGATGTATCGACTCAACGTTTATCGGATTTAAGGTTCATCCAGCGGCGTAAGTTGTTGGATGATGCCGTACTTGAGCGGTTGCGCGCAAACTTACATAATATTGTCCAAGTTCCTATCTCCACGGCTCCTGTTGAACAAAGAACAGATTGCACACCTATATGCACTTCTAACACAGGTCCTGAGTTGATGGACAATTTGGACAGTACAGTAAGTTCCCAAGATATACAGTGTTTGAGAAGGGCTTTGGAAGATGCGATTTTGGAATTTAATTCTGTTTCTGCGTACAGTAGACCTCGGATACCGCGTTTACCAACGCACAGACGTAATTTGGCGCTAGTTGGGGCACTAGACTCCATTCTTTCCACATACATGGAGTCTAGTTGCGACCTTGTTGACACTCATTCGATCCTGTACTGCGCAGCCGTCGCGGTATGTCGTGTGGCTAACGTAAAGTTTCCCAGTAAAAACAGAGTCACGCGGGATACCGTGATTGTTCCTGCCTGGCAGCGCAGGATCGAAGAACGTATCGGCAAGGCCCGAACTTTAATCGCCAAATTAATTTGCTTCAGGGAAGGCAATGATAGGCCCAGAGTCATGCGTTTTGTGACACACGCCTTTTCTGGGACCAACATCAGGCCCAGAGATTATAGGGTTTGTGTCGCAGAACGCATAGATTTCCTGAAGCAAAAAGTCTGTGCTTGGGCGAACCGTATCCGACGATTTAGGACGCGCTGGGATAGATTCCAACAAAATCGCACTTTTCAAAGAGACCAGAAAAGAGTGTATGGATGTTGGGAGCGCTCTCATGTTCTAGGAGATCGGCGGCCGCCGGATGTGCTTGATATGCATACATATTGGGCAAGCATTTGGTCGTCGCCGGTCTCTCACACTGAAGGCGCCTGGCTCAGTGTCGTGGAGCGAGCCTGCGAATCGATACGAACTATGGAAGCCGTTTCAATTAGCCCAGAAGACGTTTTGTGTGCAATCCGTCCGTCCCACAACTGGAAAAGTCCCGGGCCGGACGGCCTGCACAATTTCTGGTTGAAATGGCTTCCTAGCACGCATGCTCGTTTAGCGACGCAGTTCCAGGACGCACTTGAGAATAGATCTCTCCCATCATTTATGACGACGGGTGCCACATACCTCTTATATAAATCTGGTAATACCACTGACCCAAAAAATTATAGACCTATAACTTGCTTGCCCACCATCTACAAATTACTGACCTCGATTATAAGACTGAAAATATCCAACCACATTAATAATAGCAACATCATGTTTTCAGGTCAAACAGGCTGTAAAGTTGGGTCACGTGGTACAAAAGAACTCCTTCTCGTAGACATGTCCATATGTCAGCAAGTTCGTCGCAACAGGAGGAATTTATCGGCTGCTTGGATCGACTACAAAAAAGCCTACGATTCGGTGCCTCATACATGGCTCATGAGGGTGCTGGATTTGTATAAAATAGATACAAATCTATGCGCCTTTCTGGGGGCTTGTATGAGGCAGTGGACAACGGTTTTAAATTATCCAGGTGGTGCGAGTACTCCTAGTTGTGATGAACCAATTAAGATTGAGCGGGGTATATTCCAGGGTGACAGTCTGAGTCCCTTATGGTTCTGTCTGGCCCTGAATCCTCTTAGCACTTTGCTGCTGGATTCCGGACTAGGCTACCGTCTTCGTAGAGGGGGCGAGCCAATATCCCACTTACTTTACATGGATGACCTCAAGCTGTTCGCACCCAAGAAAACTGATTTGGTGGAGTTGTTGAAAATAACTAAAAGTTTCAGCAACTCTATCAATATGGAGTTTGGTGTGGATAAGTGCGCGGTTATTCATGTGGAGCGTGGTGGGAATATAGTCTCTGATGACATCCATCTCTCAGAGACTATACAGCTTAGATCTCTCTCCGAAACGGAAACCTATAAATATTTGGGTATGTCTGAAGCGTTAGGTATATCGAGTGCAGATGTAAAACAATCAGTAAGGGAACGTTTCTTTGGCCGCTTGACAAAAGTGCTTAACAGTCTTTTGTCAGGTGGCAACAAGATTCGTGCCTTTAATGGTTGGGTTATGCCTGTACTGGTGTACTCTTTTGGCATACTCAAATGGACTCAGACCGAGTTAGATACCCTGGATCGAAAGGTCCGGACTCTACTAACTGCACACCGAATGCATCATCCACGATCGTCTGTTATGAGATTGTATATCCCGCGGAGATGCGGGGGCCGAGGTTTACTTAATGCCAAGGACCTGCATAACCGCGAGGTATGCAATCTCAGGAATTATTTCCTCCGTAGCGAAGTGGTGATGCATAAGGATATGGGCTTGGTAGACAAAGGATTCACTCCGCTCTCACTGGCAAATGAGAATTGGCGGGCACCTGTGGCACTGAGTACCAGGGATCGCAGGGAGGTATGGAAGAGCAAAGAGCTTCACGGACGATTCTATCGAGCTCTCAATGGGCCCGATGTCGACCAACTTGCTTCCGTGTCTTGGCTACGTTTCGGTAACCTCTTTGGGGAAACCGAGGGTTTTGTCTTTGCAATTATGGACGAAGTTATCAAGACGAACAACTATAGGAAATACATCATAAAGGACGGGACGGTCGACATCTGTCGAGCATGTCACCGACCGGGAGAGTCCATTAGGCATGTTATTTCCGGTTGTTCGTATCTTGCTAACGGCGAGTATTTGCATAGACATAACCTAGTAGCCAAGATCATACACCAGCAACTTGCTCTTCGATACTACCTTGTGACTTCTGAAGTGCCATATTACCAATATGTGCCCCAGCCAGTTCTTGAAAATGGACATGCAACACTGTATTGGGATCGATCTATTATTACGGACAGGACTATTGTTGCCAATAAGCCTGATATTGTGGTAGTAGATCGATTGGCGCGCCGGGCAATACTTGTTGATGTCACCATTCCGCATGATGAAAATCTCGTTAAGGCCGAAAAAGACAAATTGTCCAAATACTTAGATCTGGCACACGAGATTTCCGACATGTGGGATGTGGAATCAACAATCATTGTCCCGATAGTCGTTACCGCTAATGGGTTGATAGCAAAGAGCCTCGACCAACACCTTAAGAGGCTCTCAATCGGGCGTTGGGTCAAGAGCCAGATACAGAAGGCAGTGTTATTGGACACGGCACGCATTGTGAGGCGGTTCCTCACTCTGAGCCCCTAACCACCGGTGGCTTGGGTCTCAAGCCTCGTCATCGGGAGGGTGATATTTTTTTATATTTTTAAATGTATTTTTTATTACTTATATTTAAAAATGTAAGAAGAAGATAAGTTAAAATAAAGAGAATGACAATCAATTATTCTTAATTTAGTGGAAGTCAACATCGATACAATCTCAGCCAAGCGGTCTGTACTGGACGCTGCACAAGTGTGCCGTGACCGGAGGCTACGTCTGCAAACGCAAACTCACTCATGAACACATCGTCAAGAACAGAACGGTTGAGGGGACGTCTGGTAAGATATATACCTCTTTCTTCATTTCCACCTAACTGAACCATTTTAGTGTGGGGTCAAAGCATGTTGTAGAAAGGATTAGGTTTCGTTTTTACGACCGGCTGCCTGACTCCCGTGAACCTCATTCTGGGGGATCCAGTCCTGGACAAATGGGACGTGGCTCTATTTAGTTCCTGGTGATGCTGAGCTGGAATATAGTGCCTCAGTATCTGTTTTTATTTAATGTTTCGATGGGGTTGCATCTGTTCCTCGCTTATCATCAAATATCACGGCAGCTTCCGTGGCGCAGCGGGCGAGTAGCCGGCTGTGAAGCGAGAGGCCGCGGGTTCGATTCCCGCATTGAGACAAATATTTGTGTGGCCCTCAGATATTTGTTTCAAGTCTGGGTGTTGTGAGACTGAAAGTCTCTCATGGTCTCTGACACCCACGATACAGGTTATACCTAGTGTGGGGTCAGGACTAGTTGTGTGACTGTTGAAAAAAGCGGTTTAGTGTTCTTGTCATTAGACCGCAATAAAAAAATGATGTTCTTTCATCTCCGTATCTCCATTACAGCATTGATCATACATACATACATAGACTCACGCCTGTATACTAGAATGGGTAGGCAGAGGCAAACTAAGGAACTAGAACACCCACATTTCGCCGAACTAATTTCTGTCCCACATGTGATATGCGAACCTATCGCCATATCGTCCACAAATTCCAAACCCCAGACTGATACTGAATGGAAAGTCCAATATCACTTTGCCCAACCCGGGGATCAAACCCGAGACCTCAGGACGGTAGTCGTACCACGCATACCGTACCACTACGTCGAGGCAGTCGATTGCAGCATTGAAGATTGATGAAGTTCTGTTCCAGGAACGTTATCGAGCCCGAATCATCCTGGAGTGTATGACCCAGATTTGGATTATTGGGTGCATGTGCTGGGACCTTCAGAGACGAGGCTGGTCTTCGTCTTCCACTCCGTCGACCTTGAGTACCAGAAGGACTGCCTGTATGACTTTGTTGAGGTAAGTTTGTATAAAGTGATTGACAGCTTCCCAGAGGGTGCTTAAGGCGTGGGAGACGTGGGCCATTTCCTACAGCTTCGCGGTCCAAAGTATCTTGCGTCTTGACGAATGCAACGAAAAAAATATACGTCATAAAACGACAGCTAAGTTGATATACCAATAATGGCTCAAAATTAAAATGGCAATAATGGCCTCGCGAAATATAATTTTTCCCACATAAAATGAACCTCTTGCCTCGCCACTGCACCTACCTTTGTGTGGTAGAGCCATTCTGTAGACAATTACGACTACAGCGTGAAGTGCAAATGTAAAGAGGCAGTTCGCTGTTGCCCTCTCCCTTTCCCAGCCCCTATTCCCCCATTTCAGGTTGGCACTGCAACCATGATTCTTTTTGTCTTGGGTGGCGGTGGAGATCACTTACCATCGGATGACCCTCCTGCTCGTTTGCCAGCCTCTGCTAAAAAAGCTGTTATTACCCCTGCTGCCGCTGCCTACCGTGTTATGGAAAGAGATAGTGGTTGGGAAGTAGGGATATACGAAATATCGCACATCATATGAAACGCAACAGCCTGATCGGGCCAGCCCATCCATGGTGTAGTCAAAATTGTCTACCACATCACGATTTGTTTTAATTTTTATGCCCGAGGTTTCCAAGGCTATGCAGTCTTCGTGGTCACAGAATTGGGTCCGATCGGAACACAAATAATTACATTTTTTATTTTGTATAATTTAAAAATGAAGGTAGATATTGTAACACTAAAATTTTTGAACAAATGACACCTCAGTCCGACCCGTGACCACGAAGACTGCAAAGCCTTCAAAACGTCGGGCCTAAAAATTAAAACAAATCGTGATAGAATCCGTAAAAAATAAATTTTATTTCAATACCACTTAAACTTTCTACCCTAAGTATACACTAGAAGTAAAATTACCGAAAAATATAAATTGAGTGCAAAATAATATTCGGTACGTAAAAGTGTTGTTTCTGGAGTAACCAGCGCTAAATTCCGGAACGTTTACAATTTTCCGCACAATGACGCCATTTCCGAAGCTATGCTTCGCCGTAAGCCGTTTAGTGAAATTACCTTATTAAAACATCATTTGGCTCTATTGACGTAAACAATATATTTCCGGGCTTAGTTTGGCAGGGATTTGAAAAAGAGTGGAGTATGTAAAGAAATAGTCATGATCACTGACTGGAGTGACTGTTTAATCAACCACAATGACGCTACTTTCGCATTAAAAGTTAAAATCGGAGACGCTGAGCTTTTTAACGTTTCTCGCTACGAGATTTATTATCCCACCTTAATGTGGGGTCAGCGCAATACAATTTTTCAAGCATGTTGCAGAATCAATTTGGCTTAGTTTTTACGACCGGATGCCTGCCTCATGTCAACCCCCTCTGAGGGACACTCACCAGTGACTAAGTAACTTAATTTGTATGGTATGATGATTATTTAGTAAATGTTAATGCCACATGTTATCGCCAGAGACGTTCAGGTGTTTACAATAACTTTTAAACCGCTAGATGTTCGACATAAAAATTGTTTTTCGTAGTCGCTACCGTGGGTTCGATTCCCAGGTCGAGCAAAGCAAATTTTCTAATTTAATTTGCCCAGGACTGGATCCCTCATAGGGGGTTGACGTCAGGCAGGCGGCCAGTCGTAAAAACTAAGCCAAATCCTATGTGCAACATGCTTGATAAAGTGTGTTGCGCCGACCCCACATCAAGGTGGGATAAAGGCAGGTAGAAAGAAGTCGCTAGCGAGAAATGTCAACTTATGGTTGAGCTACAGGCAAATAAATATTACTGTAAGACTAACGTCATTGACTACAGGATAAATATGACAGTACGAGTTAGTATCTACCAAAGAACATGATCTACAGGCAAGAAATGCTTCAAAAACATTTATAGATAATAACTGTCGGCAGTAAAACACGATTAAGGGCCACTTGCATCTCCGCGATTAATCTCTATTTATCCTAAATCTTGATTTAAAGATAGACATGAGCTGTAAGATAAATTGAGATAAGGTGTAATTCTAGATTAGTAATTGCGCTGCAAGTCGCCCTAAGTATCTTTTGTAGTAAACACTGGCTAATAAGAACTAGGAGAGCCCTTCGGTTCCTCATCTGATTCATATTTTATGAGAATATAAAATATTTTATGTGTTATTTTATCTTCATACAAAAATAGAACCGTTTGGCTCTCATTTCACATCTACCCGTCAAATCGAATGTAATGTTTTAGCTAAGAGACCTCCACACGGCGAAATCGTCCCGATACTGCGGCAACGTTGGAGAAACGAGATGGGTGGCGTCCAGTAATACTGCCGTCTTACATTTTCATTCTGATTATAAGTAAGTTATTGATAGCTTAATAATGGATAGACCACTTTTTTCCCTCTTTTTTATCCGGAGAAGTGACTATATTACACCATGGTAAGCATTGTGCAACCCAAAAAACCAGCGAACACTGACAACACAACGGTTTATGGTCACCTGAAATATTAAACATTTTTATGCTTCTTCACGAAGAGGAAAGAAACAAAACTAAGTAAAAAATACCTTCAAAACCGGACATTATTGCTACTCAGGGCAGGCTTGAAACTTACAATAATCGAGTAGCTAATAATCTTTTAAATGGTTGACGCGAAAAGCAGCCTGCGTATTTTAGCTATTTTTTTATTCAAAATAACTTATCCGAAAACATGTTTATCAGACCCTGTATTTATGATGAACTAAACCGCATTGTAGTTTATTATAAATATACAATCTGTCACCCAGAGAGGGCTTGGCGTCAGGCAGCTAGCCGGTCGTAAAAACGAAGCCAAACCCTTCCTGCAACATGCTTAGAATGTGTGTTACGCCAATCGCACATTAAGGTGGGATAAGGGGAGGTAAGATAATTATACTATCTCTGTTCAGCACTCAAGGTTCAGGGTACAGTCTCAGCTGGACTGCAGTGGAACTGGTGGGATGTCCCTCTCAAACGTTCACCTCCAAGGAGGGAGTACTCCGTAGCCCCAACTACCCCCAGTTCCTGCTTCCGAACCTCGACTGCACCATCGACATCATCGCTCCAGCAGGTACCGTTATAGAAGCAGCTCTCAAGAGTCTAATTCAGCTATAAGCTACGATTATTTTATCATATCTAATGAGTAGATTTCAAATCCATCATTACTAAAGTAATAATACCAAGATTATTTTCAAAGTGCCTCGGTGGCGTAGTTGTATAGCGTGCGCGGTACGACTACTGCACTGAGGTCTCGGGTTCGATCCCCTATCGGATGATATTGTGTTTTGCTACTCAGTATCAGCACTGTCTGAAAGTGCCCGATATGGCGATAGGCTCTCTCCCTATCACATCTAAGACAGAAATAAGCTCGGCAAAATTAGAGTGTTCTAGTTGTCTAAAAGCCGCTTCTCCTGAACGAAAACATTACACAAAACAATTACGCAAAACATGGTTTCGCTATACAATTTTATCTGTGGTCCATTGTTCTATGAGGAGACAGCCACAAATATTGTTTTGCGTCGGTATTTTGTGTTTTGCTTCGAAAAAAACAGGTGCAGGAGACGCGCCTTATGATTTGTGTTCTAGAACTATGTCTTCCTTCGTATTGCTAGCTCGTTAGTTATAAAAAAATATATATATTAGCCCTGTAATATTACTGTCCCACTGCTGGGTACGAGCCTCCTGTACTAACAAGAGGGGTTAGGCCTTAGTCTACCACGCTGGCCTAATGCGGGTTGGTAGACTTCACATATCTTCGAAATTCTTGTGGAGAAAATTCTCGGGTATGCAGGTTTCCTCACTATGTTTTCCTTCACCGTTATAGCAAGCGATAATTCACAAAGGAAACACACTTAACATAGAAAAGTCAGAGGTGTATGCTCCATGTTGGGGTTGGTCTCGAACCTCCGACACCCGTCTCGGCAGTCCGTACCATTCCCAACTGAGCTATCGCTGCTGCTGCTATGTCGTTAGTTATTACGTCCTAATCTACAGGAAAACGCGTCTTCCTCAACATCAGCCACTTCGACTTCGGCTACGGTATGTTCGACAAGGGCGTTCCTATCAACATCACCGATAACGTTCCTGACGACGCCTTCCTGGAAGTCCTGGTCGACCTGGAGACATCGCCCATCAGGCCGTTCCTCAGCCCAGAGGTGCTCACCGGCGGATTATTCGTGTCCCAATCCGAGATACTAAGACTGAGGTTGAGGACCGGAGAGAATATCACCGGACAAGGGTTCCTGGCGCATTTCAAAACTGGTGAGTTGAGTTTGATGCGATTTTAACGAAAACGATCATGGTAAAGCATCCCAGAACGGCAAAGTGTACACACCGGGTGGTTAGCGTAGTGTAGTTAAAAAAAACAGCCTCCCCCGAGAAATAAAGGATTGGCTCACTCAAATCATGCCAGCCTATTTATACTTCTTCACACTCCGAAGAAGGAAGGAGGAAATCGAGGGCTTGCATGTCATGTCGCAAGCCCCTCGAGATAATCAAATATACACTGACTGTTCCTGGAGCGCGAACCACACAAGGAGTGTGAGTCACTATGGCAAGTTTAACACCATGTGTACGGTGGTCGCCATCCGGGCCGGTATGAATATCCTACCACCCACAAACCTCCCTCTTGCCTGATAGAAAACGTCACGCCTGTCCTAAAACATCATAACTCATTTTGTATTACTCGGTACAACGTTAGACACTGCTGCTTGGCTATAAAGATTCGTACCAAGACGGACTCTCGAATACTACAAATCTATCTACTACTTGGGATTCTTATAAGAAGCCCAGAAACTATGCGTTTTTGAAACTATCATTATAACTATTGCTGAAAATTATTTCCATTATTTTTTATTTATTTTTTCTAAATATAAATGTTCTTTAACAGTAGATACAAGTATCAAGATTTTTCCTAAGGTTATAGATTAATTTTCCTCAATTCAAAATAATAATGCTTCCAAAATCCATAAAGAATGTTAAATGTGATATAGTACAAAGCTTTTAGAATATAACATTTCGTTGAGCTTTACAAATGTAATTCGAGTTTTTTACGAAAGCAACCCTGTCCAAGACACCTGTCATAATACACCCGACCTATTTATCATCCACGAGGTTTTTGGCAACGCAGACAAATGCTGGTTACATTTACAAAGTGGGTTTTATTTTATTTGAAATAACGTCTACTTTAATAAAATCAAATGCAAAATGGAAAATTAAGCAAAGTGTAAGGGTAAAGAACGCATTAGTTGCCATTTTCGACAACCTAAAGGTCATTTGAAATATTATGCACTGAGTAGAAAATTTTCAATCCCATTAATAATGTAATTTTGGCTGTCTAATTTTTGTAATATTGTGGCATCAGCTAATTTTCCGGCCTCGTTGCAAAAAAAGCCCTTGTATTATAAACATTTTTCGCCGCTGTAATACCAAATTGTTTCCAGTAAGCTTCCTGAACGTATCACACGTAGTGGAGCTAGGAAACGTGCGCTCTGGTCGAGTGTCTGCGCCCAACTGGCCGCAGCCAGCGCCTCCACGGTCCACGTTACGGACGAGACTGTTGGCTCCCCATCACCACACCCTAACCCTCACATTCGCGAGCACTGTCCTCGTCACCTCAGGGGAGAACAGGCCCTGTGGCGATGGAAGCGGGTGGATTGAGGTGAGTTCTGACTAAACCTGATATGACGGATAATGTACCAATTCCAACCAACTTAAATGTTTGTGTCTTCAACCCGGAGTCTGGCGATAGGCTCGCCCCCTATCACATCTGGGATGGAACTAAGCTCGGCGAAATGTGGGTGTTCTAGTTCGCTACTGCACTTCTATTTACCTCTACGGGGATATAAGCGTGAGCAATGCCTCTATTGGAATTTCTTCTCCAAACTCATTTTGCTCAGGTGAAAGACAGCTATACAGACTACAACGGCACAGAGTGGACGCTATGTGAAGTAGACCGTCGCAAGAGGAAGCTGGAGCCGATGGCGCCGCTGATCATCAACTCTTACCTGAACTCGTTGATCGTGACGCAACACTCGGGGGAGCGAGGACTCAACATGGACGTGGCACTAATGGTTAACCAAGGTATCATTCTCTATTGAAGTGTTTACAAGGAATCTGTTAGATTATAAGCCTATATAATAATGCTGTTTACTCTATGGTAGATTAGGAAATGAAGCAAATCAATCAATTTTGTAAAACTAAGTTCCAGGGGTTATGCGACATTAGTCAAAATAAGAAAAATAGACGTAAAACCTTAAAATGTAAACCTACTATTACTATACTATTGTAGGACGTTGTTGTTAATTTGACGGTTACGGTTATGGATGAATGATGGAGAAAAGGATATTCGAAGCACCACACACAATTCTTTTTACACAATATCTTCAAACATCAAAATCTTGAAATCTCATAATTAAGTACATTAGAATCTGCCATAATAATAACTCATCAGCATACAACACGAAAGTAAAACATTGTAGTTATAATTTAAGATCCGGAGTACCACAGCAAGGTGCTGCTGCTGTCGGACGAGACGAGCATAGAGTCGTGCTACCCGAACCCTTGCCTGCACGAGGGCCGCTGTGCCGCTGACGATACCAAGAACTTCTGCCAATGCACCGGCTATTATACAGGTAATCGTAACGATTTGATGATGTTTATGATGATGATGATCTACTCATCATTTGTTTATATATAGGACAGTTGAGTATCAATAAGGACAGTTTATCAGATTCCAGCGCTATTTTTGTATTATACTTCTTTACTCCTTCCTTCTTTAGATGTCTCTACGTTTTCTTTCCCGTTTTACCTCATATTTTGTTTATTTCTTCTACGCGTGCAACATGTGCTGGGTTTAGTATTGACTCTTCCTTTACACTGATCTTGCATTTCTTAGTTGTGTTGTTTTGATATCATGGTCACATCAATCATCATCATCATCATCATCAGCCACAGGACGTCCACTGCTGAACATAGGCCTCCACCAAAGATTTCCAGATCGACCTGTTGGAAGCGGCCCGCATCTCGAGTGGAGGTCACATCAATATTCTAACATAATTACCTAACTCCTATCTTCCAATTGATTTTTATCGACAACATTTCCCAAAAGCTGCCGTGTCATCTACCATTTAGGTAACTTCTCACTTTTATAAGTCTGCCATAGCTGTGGATATTTTAGATTATTGACTTCTTCGTATATATTATTCTATATGCTATGTGACCATTCCTTTGGCTTGTACAAAATTGCTTACTTTTCCCTGAAGGTATGGATGTGGAGTACGTTATCTCTTGATCGTTGAGTCAAGCTTGTCTTCTGCAGGTATATTCTGCCTGGTGACAGCATGCGAGCGTTCTCCATGCCTGTTCGGGAACTGTTCGCTGTCGCCTGATGTTGTGGGTGAGGATGGTGATGGTGGTGGTGGTGGTGGTGGGGGATGGCGGTGCACGTGCGCGCGCGGGTGGCGCGGCCGGCGGTGCGCGGAGCGCGTGCGGCCGTGCGCGGCGCGCCCGTGCAACAGCCGCGGCGCCTGCACCGAGCGGGACGGCACCTTCCTCTGCCAGTGCAACCCCTCCTGGAAGGGGAAGAGGTGAGATTCTAATCACATTACTAAAGAAAAAGCTAGCTTAAACAGTTTCGTCTCATAAATGCAGACTTCAGCATTACCAGTATCAACATCAAAAACCAAAGTGTAAGTATTTATCATTTGATTTTATTATACTTTTAAAAGAAGAATGGATGGGTGGAAAAGCAAATATTTCTTGAGCCTTTAAGAGCCTTATTGCAAGTCGAAAAGTTGGTATTTTCAAGTAGTTTAGACTTCTACAAGATAATTGATTAACTTAGCAGTCAATTGTTAAAGATAATTAAACTAATTATTTTACTTGCTTTTACAGAACGTGCTTGCTTTTGTTAAGATTTAATTTTCACCCGTCGTTTTATATCTCAACAGTGGTTGGTTGATAGTTTAACGTTAAACTATCTCTTATCCTCGTTCATTATAGTCTATCATCGAAAACGTTATTGTTCATCACATTCTCTCCAGGTGCGAAATCCCAAACCCAACACCAAACATAATCGGTCTAGGCCAACGCATGCTTCAAGAGCCGTTCTGGCTGGGCCTCATCGCCGTGTTCGTGGTGCTCGGCATCATCGGGCTGGTGTGGTGCGCCAAGAGACACTTCCCGGAGAAGATCGAGAAGCTCCTCGCCGAGGAGGCGGACCGGTGCGCGAGACGTAAGTATACACGCTTGTTAAACGGAGGGCAACTCTTTAGGCTCAGCAAAATTTATGACCAAATTGTAAAAAAAAATTCGAGCACGGTTACATTCGCTTATCACTGATCACAGTACACGTGGTGGGGTTTAAATTGGAAGTGTTTTTTTGGAATGACGTTGTAGGTACACTGTAGTTTCCTACCTAAAATTTGGGTCAATAAAGTGAAGACTGATTGCACTTAAAAAAATTTCGATTGTTGAATTTTTTTCGTTTTTTCGTTGAAGTATCTTTAAATTGTTGCCGTCTGTATTTATGTACTTCGAGAGGATAATATTTAGTTTTAAGAGCTTCGTACTTTCGTTAAATTGTTAAAACTTTATCTTCTAATCACTTCATTTGAAACCCCATCTTAATCTTTTTAAACCCCACACACATTTAACGAAGTAGGTTCAGTTGAGGATAAAAATGCTATATCGCGTGTCACAGTACACGCCACGCTTTATAAAGATGTTCTGTCGTATCTTCTTATACTCAATTACGTATTTCAAACGCACTAACTAACGGATGGTAAGGACACGTATTGAGTAATTTATTTTTCTGTCTGAATGTCTTTTTGTGTGTCTGTTGCGGGTCCAGAAACGGTGACTGTACTTAGATATATTTCTCTTATCACCGCCTAAGTGAAACGGCGTAAGTCACGATTTGTGATAGTTGACTCTTGACATGGTATATTCAAATATGAATAAGTATACTATTTAGCTGGGTATACCTGTTATGATATTGCTAATAATCATTTATGGAAGATGATTGATTTTGAATTGGAAAAATTATCTTAGAAGAAATGCATATAGCACATCGTATTTAACTTCACTACCAGTACCCAAAGTTTCCCGGGTTTTCATTGTACTACCAATAGAATAGGTCCCTAGTGCCATAATTTTGGAATGTTGTTACTCGAATATCAATAAAATACAATATAACAATATAATACAACAGTCAGATAACATAATACGAGTACAAACTATAAATTGCAATTTTTTTATACTAGGTACTATAGAGCTCAAATTAATTTAAATAACATTTATCTAGCTTGAAGCGTAAAGTTGTAAAACTTTCATGTAAAAATTTACGGAACTATTATAATTTTCAACATTTTAATGCACCTCAAATACAATAACAGTACTAAGTGCTTAATTAGCACTATATTTTCAAATTTATGATAAAAAGGACTTACGCTGCGTTACAACTTAGGCGACGATATGCATGTAGTCATGACATACTTTGCTTGAACGATACTTAGTTTCTGGAGACCGTAGACGCGCAGAATTCTTTTGATTTGGTTTCATATTTAAGGCTTTTGCACCAAGAAAAGTCACTTTAGGTCCAAGATTGTACGCGCCAAATTAAAAGGATTGTGACGACTTGCAAGAGGGTTGCCAGATGACGTTTGTGTCGGAATCCTAGATGAGTTCGTTTCACGAATGTATTTTTGTCAAAATTCATAATTTAGCATTAATTACCTAGCTATTTTTATGATGCCTTGATCTATAATGGCGGGTACACACCGGCTGAACGAAGGCGAACGAATCTATACCTGTTGCGCTCACACAAACAAACTTTCGATGTTGTGTGAATGAAACAGGCATAGATTCGCGTGTAGCCGCCATAATACGATCGGCATTGTAAAGGTACATTTACAATCCAAAATAAAATGCGACGTTTAAAATCGTCTTATGTCATAAAGACGGAGGCAGAATTTTCATCCTTTTTGACACCAAAGCTACATAAATTGTAGTAATGGTTCGCGAGACACAAACAATCTGGCAATCCTGTATGTGTGGGGGCTAGCGACACGCGCGCCTCGTGTGGCGCTGTCGCGGTCGAGTCGGTCGAGACGGTCGAGTCGGTCGGCGCGGTCGGTGCGGTACGGCGCGGTGCCTGCGGCGGAGCGCTAGCGGTGGCTGACGCGGCGTTTGTCCACAGCGGCGCCGCCCCACGAGCCCGCGCACCGCACGCTGCTCACGCGGCTGGGTATCCGCAAGCCGTCCGTGTCGGGGCTCGCGCACCACCCGCGAGCCGCGCGCACCTTTAGCTTGGACGATCTGTTAAAGCCGCCGCTCGGACGTAAGGACTGGAGCGATGTGTCCGGACTCCGGGCCGACGACGACGCGCGCTCCGCACCCGTTACCGCGGCACGCATACGCATAATGTTACAGTACATACACGGCTACAAGGCTACACTTCATGCGTAGGCTCACGGCTCTAGTGATGGGATTCTTCTCGGATAAATACCCAAGCGCGAGAAAATATCCATAAAATAAATAAATAACACCCAACAGTCACACACATAGTCCTGACCCCGCACTAAGATCGACTCTTGTATCGTGGGTATCAGGAACTAAGAGAGACTTTCGGTCTCACAACACCCAGACCTGAAACAAATATCTGTGGGCTACACAAATATTTGTCTCGGTGCGAGGATCAAACCCGCGGCCTCTCGCCCGCTGCGCCACGGAGGCTGTCACCATAAACACCCGTTTCTACAGAGTATTTACTGCGCATATATTTATAGTTTTTTTCTTTGTAATGTTGTGATTGAAGTTTTATACTATAACTTTTTTTTCACATGTATAAAATCTATGTAGAAACACGCGTAAACTTATTTGTTGTTACGTTATAAGTTTAAATTATACATACGCTTATTTTAATGTTTGATTTAATATAAAACTCAAAACAACACAACATTACAAAAACACTATAAAGAAATGCGCAGTAAATACTCAGTAGAAACGTGTATTTATGGATATTTACTCCCGCTTGGGTATTTATCCGGGAAGAATCCCATCATTATCACTCCTCACACTCTACCCGTACCATAGACTAGGCGGTAGGACCGACCACTTCTCATTCATGCTACTTACCGATGGATGTTCCGTTAGCTGGCTAGCTCCTGACTGTTAGCTGTGTTTGCCCTCGATAGATTTAGCGTTTTCACGTACGTGTTGGCTCGATTGCTAATGACATAGATTTTTCTCTTCAACATCGTTACCATCAAGTCATGAAATGCTAAATGTTAGCTTCAAGCTTTATTGGTCGAGTATTGTTTTGTGATAAACGCCGGTCGTGTTGAACGCTAATGGACACATGGCTTTACGAAGTGGACGCGGTATTCGTGTATAATTTGCGAAATCATGCCAACTCGCCAACATTTAATCGGATATGCTTGCGGAGCGCGCGGCGTGCCGGAGCTCAGATTGTTTTGGATGTGACCCCGCTGTGAATGACCCTCGATGTGGAATGCAAAGACCATCGTAACTTGGTCCCGCTAACCCTGTTACTTCAGACTTGATGTACGCACAAACACTAACGCATTTCTTCGATGTAGACGCTCCTTCCTTCGTTACACCTTTTTAGATCGTCCAACTAAACGAGCCTCTGTTTTGTCAATGATCCTTATAGATTTAATGACTTTGCCACCAAAACCACATTTTTTTTATGTAATCGTTTTATTTGCTGTAGTTACTTTACAGTATCAGTTTTGATGACCGCATGTCGTTAGACTGTTAGTTTTATTGACAATACAAAGGCTCCGCAAATGAATGTTGAATGTTTTGGCATGCTCTTGGACAATGTTCTGCACTGTAAATACCTTCTTTTGTGAGATGATTTACCTAATTTTACCTTTACGTAGATTTTACCATGACCTATAAGAACATGCATAACACTGTCCATTCTGTATATTTATTGAAATGGGTGCTTGTTGTCGAATAGATTTGACAAGTGCTCGTGTGTAAATCCCTTTAATCTTGTGTGTTGCTTTGATTCTTCGGTGTTTTCGATGTTCAGTTAAGTTTTAATGCTATCTAATATTAGGAATTTTAGGATACTGTTACACTAAATTCAAAGCCTATTTTAATAAAACCCTTTGTAAATCACATTAAATCATCTATAATAATTATTTTGGAATGTGGTTTTGTTTCCTTATGCATTAGAACTTAACTAAAGGCATGACTAGCCGTGTGTACCACATTGTTTCAATAACTATACAAATCATTATCATCGAATCCATACATCATACCATCAACACAATGAAATAGTAAAGTTTACCAATTGGCACTAAGAAACTTTTTGAAGATTTTTGGCACTTACCCTAAAGAATTGGCTTCCATTAGACGCACTGCCGAGGTCCGCGCATGTCCGTGATCTCAATTAACTTTTTCAATACTTCAGAATTGTTGTTGTGAACTCTGTGTTTTGATATTAATGGATTACGTAGCTTATTTACCCATCAACCATCATTCGATGTTGTGTCGCTTCATGACCAGAACGCGTCAAATAATTTGGTATAAAATAGATTTCTGGCACAGGAACACCATCGCCGCGCAAAAAAAGGAACAATTCGACGCCAACTAAAAAGAATGCAGCGGAGAAGAAACAAATTTTACAACAATTAATAAGTCCAGCGACTGCTAATGATCATTCGAAGAAGATAACAATGGGAGAGCTGATACAGATGTCGGAGAAAAGAACTTTGAGTACAGTGGAGAGTGCTCCAGCATTTGTAGACTACGGTATCGAGAATAAAGAAACGTCATTTGCAAGCGAAGCGTCGACGCCATCAACCTCGCCTTCTATGAGGCACATATCAGATCCTAAGTTAGAAAAGAAGGTCACTTTTGCGAGACTTTTGAACAAAGTTTCTGCGGAAATGAGTTCTAGTTCGGATGTCGATATGGTAAACACGATAGCAATACCTATGGCTGTTATAGCTGATAGAGGAATGAGGGCTAAAGCATCGAGCACTCCTCCCTCACCGGGTGTAGAAGTCAGGTCGCCGCATAGCACGTCAAGCAATCAAGGAAGCGATTCCATGTCAAGTCTAGATTTGACGCTGGCAAATGCGGCTTTGAAAAAATATTCCAGGTAACAGCTTTTTTCAGTTGTACCTCTCTGATCTCTCTAAATCCGCAATTCTTTCTATCTTCGTGTTGATCCATAATTACGAAAGTAAACTTAAAATTTTAGTGAAATCAACTATTGTCACTAAAGTTGCGCCAAAAACTACTCTTTCGTCTATCATTTCAGAATCATGTCACTGGGATTTACACTTCATCTCACTCACATCACATTTTTTCAAATGCACGTGCACAAAATCATTTCAGTAATCATATAAAGTCCATGCCACATTTCTTAGAACCCCAAAGATATCGAGTGCGGACTCGATCCTGGCGATGTTCCGGACGTTCTCAACATCATCAGCTGCCATGGTGTCCAGGGCATCTTCGGGAGGAGTGTCGGTGTCCAGCACTCCGTCTGCATCGTCTCCACAAGACGACACGGTGGATGCTGACGATATATCCCTAGCGTCGTCTCACATCCCATCATTGGCTCCGGATTCACCAGTCTCGAGGCCTCACAATACTATTGAAATTCAGGTAATTTTCTCATTAAAGTTTAAACATTTACCAAATATAATATGTTTTCGACCTCTTCCTTTAGCCACAATACATGTTCCTGATAAAGATTTCTAAAAGCCGTTACCAGTTATCCTTAAATCAAGTTCGATTTCAATATTCCTACTCTATGTTTAATTAAATTATTCTATGATTTTACACAAAGAATTATGGATGTGATATGTAACTTATTCAAATTTCCAGGTCTTGGATCCCTTGAGTGCGCACAAATCCTCCTCATCAGGCAGTAACCTGCTCCATCCACCGTCCATCCTACTCGAAGTGCCAAGCAGCATTAACAAATGTTTGTCACCAATACGTGAACTGCCCACACCTTTACCCACTCCGCTACCCACACCTCTCCCCACTCCATTGCCTTCTCCTCGCATGCCTCGAGCTAATATGGAGATGGATAATAAGAGCGAATCGACTGCCACATGTGTGTCTCCCAGCGAGGATGAATTAGACGAGATAAAGTACTACGATAAGCCCGAGAGATGCACTGCTGGACTGCGGTTGAAGGTACGAGCATCGGATCCCAAATTAGTAATGACCAGGAATTGGCTCCTTAGCAACTTCACAACATCAACACTTAGCAAATCAACATGCCTCTCAATCATCATGCGGAAGATTCTGTTGAATTTCATAATATATTTTTTTCCAGCTCCGCCAGCCAGCCATCTGCAACGACACCCCAACTCCGTCCACCCATGTCACCGACTCACCTAGCCCTAGTTTCACCCACAGTCAGGACTCGGAGCGTGAGATGTCATCTCCATCTCCCGCACCACCATCTCTGAGAGTTCCTGTCCTGACAATAGAACGTCCGTCTCCAGGATCCCCTCCTCCTCGACGCACACCCCCACACCTTGAGTTCCAACCTCCTCCGTTAATAACAGTCACCTATAACGCGAGTGAGGAGTCAGACGAACCAATGTCCCCAAGACCACCACCGCCTAGTGGAAACATGTGCTACCTCAGTCCATTTTCAATGTCAGCACGTGGTGAAAGAGCTCCTTCGGAATCGAACCTATCGTCTTCTGGATACAGCTCTATGGCAAGCCCTGGACCGTCAAGATGCGGGTCAAGCAACCCACTGTGCCCTTCGGAAATGGAAGATCCTGGCTCTGGGGGAGGGCCGTCCTGTTTTCAAAGAAGACGACCGTTAATGAAAACCAATTCAAGTCCAGCCGCATCGAATGACGATACTAAAGAAAGGAGAAGAGGGCGATCGGATTCCGAAACCCTGTCTGATGATCCTTTGTTGGAATCTAATGATGAAGGCATCGGAACAGATGAGAGAGTGGATGACGTGCCCACTAGTGCTAAGGAAATGGAACTGGTTGCATTGAAGGAGACGTTGGAAGTGCCACAAACGACTCTGTGCTCCCCGATAGGTGTGACAAAGTGTTCAATAGTGAAGTGCATTAGTGTAGAACGGGGGTTGGATGAGAAAGCGTGTTTGCGACCTCCGACCTTATTGTCAGAGGGCAGTAGACCTCTAAGTCCAGTGAGTTCGCGCAGTGAGAGTCCGTTGAGTGACAAGACCGGGCTGGGTCGGTTCTCCCCGCAGTTCTACGGGCGGCAGTTGCCGTTCACGGACTCGGACGGGTTGTACGACTTCCCCAGCTCGGAGTGTGTGAAGGGGAGCAGCGTGAAGAGTGGGGGAGGTGGTCAGAAGAAGAGCGGTCGTCGGAGAGAGAGGCGCGCGGCGCGGACCGTGTCGCACGAGGTGTCGGGCGCCGCCAAGTCCACGCTGCCGCATATGCCGCACTCCATGCATAACCTGCTGGAAGTTAGTACACTACATGTTTTTACACTCCATGTCACACACATACTTTAATGTTTAATAGAAACAGCCGCGCGTTCAACGCTACAACAAGGAGGAAACGTCAGATTTTCATGCAAAAAAAACTTGTCATTATTTTAGCGTTTAACGTAAGACTGTTTTTAGTAGATATTATTGCAAGCCATAAAAATGTGATATACCAATGAATTTCTATGACCAATCCATAGAGACAAATTGAATAGAGCCCAATACATTGCACGCTACATGGTGCTAAAACCTGCCATAGTGACCCACACTCCGCGTGTGGTTCGCGTTCCAGGATCAGCCAGTGTACTTCCGGTTCTCTCGAGGGGCTTGCGGCATGACTTGATGTTTGGTTGAGACGGGTATGGGGGGTATCCCTGTATCTGCGTCGGTCGTCCGTCTGTCTTGTCGCAAGCCTCTCGATTTGCTTCTTCGTTCTTCGGATTCGGAGTGTGAAGAAGCATAAATAGGCCGGCATGATTCTGACGACCACTGATAAACAGTGTTTGTCAGTGGTCGCTAGTTTTTTTGGACTGCACTACGCTTACCATCAGGTGCAGTGTAGTCACTTTGCCGTGCCCGGATAAAAAAAAAAAAACGCTCATTTGAATGGTGCTTGCTCGATTTGAATATGTCATTTGTTGGCAGTCAATTTTTGTTGGAGATATCGGGTAGCATAAAAATACTGGCGAAATTCAGAACCTCCTACTTTTGAAATTAAATCATCAGTCAACACGACAGAACTAAATTAAAACATTGCTTTAAAAAAATGAAGGTGCCGGGTAGTCGCGACGCGTCAGGTCGGTGTCGGAAGGGGGGGCGGCGGCGGTCGCGCTCGCAGGCCCCCGCGCCCCCCTCCTCCTCCTCATCCGAGGACTCCGTCTCCAACGCGTCCGTCGCCTCTGTCGCGTCGGCAAGGGAACTGCGCCTGCCAGATATCGACTTACAGGTGACCTGTCAAGCCATTATAAACCTTAATTTTTAAAAACAGAGTCCATTCTGAGAAATGATGTTACTGTAAAACTATGAAATAATCTTTTGTTTAAAAATACTAATCGTATACATTTTATTTTCTAAATTGATATTAAATTAACATTGTTGCACGATTTTAATAAAATCACGATAAATTATCATTGTTCGTTTAAATTGTAATGCACTTTAATCACACTAATAAAATTTGAGCACACCCAGTACCCTATATTTTTATTATGAAATTATGTTGTATTGTACAGTGTCACATATTATCGTCACGATTGTCACGTGTCACGGTTAGGTTGTAGCTTGTTGGATTATTTTCAGCATTCTGAGCCGACGCGGTTGAGAAAACCGCTCAGGAGACAAAAATGCCGTAGTTCTGAGGTGATTGTACGTGTCACCAATTGTCTAAATTGTACAAAAACATGCAGGGTTACCTTTATTTTTTATATTTATAACATGTTGTGTAACAAAGTATTAAACTGTCGACAAAGCTAAGTTAAAATTACTTTGGTAATGTGTTTTTTTAAAGTGAAAAATGTCGACCGAATGATATTATTTGCAAGAAGCATGTACAATGCACATTCCCTAAAAATAAGGTTCCTACTACAACTTGTAGTACTTTTCTAAGTTTTTATTGCAACAACTAGATTTTGTATTAGAAACATCTTAATTTTTTAATTAATAAAACGTCACTTATTTCCTAAGTAAAACTAATTATAGCTATCAGTAGCTGATAAAGTTAGTATAAATTTTCATTAAAATCAATCTATTACATAATTTTATTATATTAAAGGTAACCCTGTACCACGTGTAAAAATTGGTTAAATTGTATGCAATTTTATATGAATGAATATTATCATTGCTCTGTGTTTCTTTCTATTCCGTATCATTTAGATATGCACCGTCCATTTATATTTAGTGGATGTTAATGTCTAACTCAGTTAACAACGCAAAACATATGTATATTGGAGTTCTATCCATACATGCTAGCCGCAGCATTGCAAGTATTAACACTTTGCTAATCAATTTGAAAGCTATACAAATTTAATTAGTAAAGCCCTAGATTACTTGTTGCCGTCCAAGAGCCAAGTTAAGTTACTTTAACCTAAATTCCATAGCAGAAGTAGAGTAGCCGGCTGTGAAACATGAGTTCGCGGGTTCGATTCTCGCACCGAGACAAATACTATCTGTGTGGCCCACAGATATTTATTTCGGGTCTGGGTGTTGTGAGACTTACGACACAAGACTAGTATCTTAGTTTGGGGTCAGGACTATGTGTGTGACTGTTGGGTTTATTTATTTATTATTATTATTATTCGTTTTTCACAAAAGTCGACCGCGAACGATCCAATCTAACCTTAAGAGCTACACTTTATAAACTAAAAAAACAGCGAGAAATGGATGAAAAAGGACCTCAATTTGCGAACTAAGCTAAACCAACCTACCTTCGCTTAGCTCTTGATCAAGAATAGGCTAAGAAGGAACATTCGGCATGTTTTGTGTCTGTTATGGGTTGCAGTTAGACCGATCACATTGTGCACTAGGCTTTAAGGAATGCTTAGAATACTTGTTATCTGGTATTATTGAAGTCCATGTTTATCATATTCACGATGTATTTATTATTTAGAAGCATGGTGTTTCTTTATTTATTTACCAGTGGGACAAAATACTTCTTTATTTGATTCGGGTTTTTGATTCACAGGACACCTCATCCAAAATATCTTCAAGCTTAGACCTAACAGAAGACTCGAGGAAGCCAGCTAAAGTCAACAAACTAAGGACGATTAGCAATCAAATAAGGTATTTTATCATTTAATTATTACGTTTTTGTATTGCATGTCATATTGACTTGAATTTATATACATAACTTCAATATTTATGTCCAGGTTCCTACGACGTTTAGAACGAAGTTTGAAGATGAAGGAGAGCTATCCGGCGCTCTCAGACGATGAGGGAGACGAGTCTTCCAGCGTCACCTCGCCTCTACTCCAGGGCAGGAAGGACCTTAACCGCCTACCTACCCACGCAATATCAGCTCCTCTTCTCAGTGCCGTACGGCCCAAAATAACAAGACAGAGACGCTATGATAAATCGCTAATAAGTGAAGACACGAGGACTTTAAACACTGCCGCGGGACAAGATAATTCAGATTGAAAAAATAGTGAATAGGTTCTGTGTCCTCATATTTTTCAAAATGCTGCAATAATGTATTACAATTTACAAGTCAATGAATGAATGGATGCAGATGTCTCCAAAAAAGGATATGTTCCTGGAATAGCGTCCTTCCAATATTGTTCATTCTTCGAAATGTCTGAAAATTTACAGCTGTCGAATTGACATAAGTATACAAGATTCTAATCTAATGTGATATAATAAACTAAGGAACATGAAACAGTAGAGACGTTATAGAGTTTTGAATTAATGTTAATATGTTGGTTAGGATGTAATATAACGGACTTTTTATTATTTCCCTCAGTTCAATTTTGATGTCTCAGGCTAATAATAGATGCTTGTTGTAAATAATTTTCTCGATAGCAATAACCTACTTATTTGTAGACATTTTGTAGAATTATATATTTGAGTATAGGTAATGTTAAGCATGTACGTAATTAAAGTAGATACTCGCCGTACTTACATCGTAATACTTTGTTTTAGTATTTATTTACTTCCCATATTTTGCCTAATTTCGCTTCCTGTTCATTAACATTGCGTTACAAATTTATACTATTTAGCAAAAATAATGCTTTTTGTAAATATATTAATCGTATTGCTCAAATGCATATTTTGTGAAATCGTTTTTTGCGCACTTTTTGCTATTTTGTATATATATGATAGAATATAATAACATAATAATATAAAAGGAAACGAGAGAAATTTTCTTTCATCGTGTTTAACTTACCTATGTAGGTAACACTTGTAAATTATTTATAAGGTAAGTATTCGATAACAAAATATTAAAGGCCCAATGAAGTCGGTATACCAAATGCACAATTATATTATACAACTTATATTTGTGGATATAAGCACTCATATATTAAGATATTTACTGACTTACTTAAACTTATTTACTATGTATCTTGTAACGGACGCACCAATAGATTAGATGAATGCAATATTATCTTAATAAAACCTTGTATGTAAATTGAATTATTGAAAAATATTAGAACTCCCCCTATTCATTTCTTTCAAAAGTGTATAAACAAAGCTAAAAAATTCATTTAACCTACCTATCAGAATACTTTGTAGATTTTTATGATAACTTTTTCTGCATGCGAACCATTTATTCTTTTTTATCCTTCAACTTAGAACCTAAAATATCAAAAACTTTCAATGTGAACTCTACTTCCTTTATTTCACCTTTATTCCCTAAATATTATCTAGTATTCGTGAAGATTTTGTTTTCGGATTTAATAGCACATAATTATTACTTTACCTCTACGAATAAGTTGTAATAATTTATAGTCTAGAATTAGAGGCTTAATGTCGATAGATACAGTTCCAGCAATAATTTTATGTGATTCGACTGTTCAAAGACTGATGTTTAACTCTGTGTGCACTGAAGCTATTTTTCATTTCGGTCGATGTTAACTTCTTTTGCTATGTGTTAAATGCTTGTCGTATAAATGTATAGTAGTGTTGTGATATTTGTTTTCAATCGGTGTATAGAGTAAGATTATTTATTTGAGACGTTTTGTAAAAAGTCCGATTTCGTAAAATGCCTACAACATTTTATTATTTAAATATTTGCTTTATTTATTTAATACCCAGTATAAGCTGAACCCCGTAGCCTCTTCTAATAAATCCATATTCTGTATTTTCCAGCTTATGTCGCGTAAAAATAGTGTAACTTTAAAAATACGAAAATGAATGGCCTGTTCGTTGAGACTGATTTTCTAAAACTTAACTCTTAATGATATTCGTTTTTTGCTCGATCGATGTATGATTAACTTCTGTCTTTACTTTTCTGGGCTATTTCATTGTCCGCTATGGCCTTTTATCTTTATTAATAGGTACAGGTAGATGATCTGATCACCTCAAGAGATGACAAATACCAAAAGTCGAAATCTAAACAAATACATCTAGTTCCACGGGCTTGGCCAGGTGGTGGGGGGGGTTGGGGATAATATTACTTTTCTTTCTTTCTACCTGCCCTTATCCCACATTTATATGGGGTCGGCGCAATACACTTTTTCAAGCATGTTGCAGAACGGATGCGGTTGCCTGCCTGACGTCAACCCCCTATGAGAGATCCAGTCCCAGACAAATCAAATTAGAAAATTGGCTTTGTTTGACCTGGGAATCGAACCCACGACTTCCCGGTCCACAGCCCATATATGCTGCCACAAGACCAAGGAGGCGACTTTGGGGATAATATTACACTACTTAATAATATATTTATTTTCATATTGTAACTTCACAATAAGGACGATTCTTCACAATATATTCTATTTGTAAATGTAACATAACATAAACATAACATAAGCTCACGCCTGTATCCCCGAAGATGTAGGCAGAGGCGCACTAGCGAACTAGAACACCCACATTTCGCCGAGCTTAGTTCCGTCCCAGATGTATCATTATATATCATAGGGGGCGAGCCTATCGCCATATCGGGCACAAATTCCAGACTCCGGGCTGATATGGAAAAATCCAATATCACTGCCCGACCCGGGGATCGAACCCGAGACCCCAGAACCGTAGTCGTACCGAAATACCACCACGCCACCGAAGCAGTCAAATTGTATTATAAAAATATTTGTAAATGTCTAGAAACTTATATCCAGATACACTGAGGCATCTCACAACGTAAAAACAGTAAATTGTATTTTTAATTGTAGATACTTCTGGACTAAATGTTTCTGTGCCTTCACCTGTCAAATTTATACGTACCTAACTATAAAATCTTATATAATCACAAGTTTAAAAACTTAACGGACCGACTTCGAATCCGATCGTGGCCATATTTATATGGGACCACCCTTGAAATAAGCTCTATCGAATACAAAAAGAATTGCACAACACATGCATTTTTATCTATGGTCCATTGTTCTACGAGCAGGTGACAGCTAAAATCGTTGTTTTATGTGTTTCTAGTGTTTTGTTTCAAAAAAGCTAGTGCACGAGACTCTGTTTAATATTATTTTCAAGAAAAACAAAAATATTTTGCACTTACGAATTTGTTCTACGATAATACCTACCTATAGAAAAGGAAATCTCGTAAAACAATAAATATATTTGCCTGTACCTACTTACATTGATTTTATCGTAGCTATATCTAAACTAAATATGTTGTATCTATGCATTATATTTTAAATTACAACATAAGGAACCATTATTACGTACAGGAATAACCATTTAGATCGTTTCTGTAATTATCCGATTGTCATATTATTTTTAAATTAAGCTATTTCAAAGACCACATTAAAAATCACAAACATAAATAAAAGTTGATTTTACTAGGGTTTTTTTGCGGCGTAGTATCGTTTGTTCTATCTTCTAGGTTGGATATAAACAAAGATATTTAATATTACTCACTATATATAGATGGGTTATCAAGCCAATGTCCATACAAAAATAAGTATTGATCTCAAAAGTTAGTTACGCCGACTACCACTTATACAATGCGAGGACGCGTATTACAATTTACAATCTAGAATGTTCTGTGAAAGTTCAAGAATCACGTAAGACAATTTTATTGTCTAAACTATGTTTCAAGGACGACCGAGTGACTCATGAGTTAAGACCACGAGGTCACAATTCTTTTATCACAAGTTTCGCGCTGTATCCCGTCTATGTATTATTACTATTATTGAAATAGGTGTTATTGAATCTCTTCGTTTTTTTTATAAGCAATTTAAGAGCACCCAATAATTATTGTAAGCAATGTTAGGTATACTTATAGGGCCTTAATAAAAACAGTTTAGCTGAGCAAATGGCTAAGAATAGGCTGTCACTTTTTCCTTGTCTCGTCATTTGAAAATAAAAGGGACAGGCGATTCTTAGCCATTTTCTAAGCTAAACTGTTTTTATAAGTAAGGCCCATAATGTGAAGTGGAACCGAATATGCTAATTGTAATTGTGCGGCCCAAACTATCCGATTTGGTAGTTAATAAAATTACCAATATCACAAACCCTAAATATCTCTTAAATAGAATGAGAAAAATCTTTGGAAATAATCAAGTTATGAAAGCTAGTCAGATATTAGATTATTTAAGAATTGTTGAAGGTACTTTTTGTATTGCCATAACGTGAAAAACTTAAATCATACCTAGTACATGTACAATGTATATGCACAAACGGTTATTACCTATCTAACACTTATTTAAACCTGGGTTGCATTATTTAAAAGGTAACGTACCCTTCACTGCCGCCATTTTTAATTTTGTTGTGAAAATGAGCAATGTGACGTGAGTGAATAATTTTAAGCGTTGTAAATATGTTTTACACTATACGGCTGTATGTTAAGATGTATATTCATTCGTCTTATTCACAATGTAAAAATATGGTAAATAAATTTTGCTTGTTATCATGTCGTATTATTTTTAATGTCCATCCTGCAGAGGTTCATGTCAGGTAGGCACCCGGTAATAAAGCTGAATCCTCGCAACATGGTTGAAAAAGTTTGCGCCGATCCGACATGGTATTGAGATAAGGGCAGGATGAATAAATACCTATGGAGGATTTTTCCTATGGGTCTATTATTGTTGGTTCCCCAAAGGCAACTAACAAATACAGGCAATGCGAAAGGTGAATTTCAAAGTACGAGTATATTATAGGTAGGTACATATTTCCCTCTACTGGGGATCCCACTATCTCCTATAAAGAATCAACTATGTTATTGATTTCGGAAATGAAAACATTTATTTGTAAAACTAAATTAGCTGTGGAATAGTTCGCCGGCTCACGTGTTCCCTCTCCTGACATTGGGTCCTTTAAGCGAAGCGTGAAGAAGCATTTATGCAGGCCGGCATAACTCTGGCGACCATTCATAAACTATGTTTATCGATGGTCGTTGGTTTTTTTTGGACTGCACTACGCTTACCATCTGATGTAGTGTAGTCACTTTGCCGTGCTCGGATTAAAAAACAAAAAAAATATGGCAAAAAACCTGGTAGAGGGTAGGTATACCTACGGATAAATTATATACAAAAATAAAATAATAATAGACTGCCTCGGTGGCGTGGTTGTATTTCGGCACGACTACCGTTCTGAGGTCTCGGATTCGATTCCCGGGTCGGGCAGTGATATTGGATTTTTCCATATCAGCCCGGAATCTGGAATTCGGGCTCGATATGGCGATAAGGCTAGCAGCGATAGCTCAGTTGGGAATGGTATGGACTGCCGAGACAAGTGTCGGAGGTTCGAAACCAACCCCAAAATGGAGCATACACTTCTGACTTTTCTATGTTAAGTGTATTTTCATTGTGAAATATCGCTTGCTATAACGGTGAAGGAAAACATCGTGAGGAAACCTGCATACCCGAGAATTTCTTCATAGGAATTTCGAAGGTATGTGAAGTCTGCCAACCCGCATTAGGCCAGCGTGGTAGACTAAGGCCTAACCCCTCTCAATAGTAGAGGAGGCCCGTGCCCAGCAGTGGGACAGTAATATTACAGGGCTAATATTATTTATTTTTATGGCGATAAGCCCGCCCTATCACATCTGGGACGGAACTATGCTCGGCGAAATGTGGGTTTAGGCTAATCTATTTCATTATGAATAAATAAATAAATAACACCCAACAGTCACATACATAGTCCTGACCCCACACTAAGATCGATCAACACCCAGACCCGAAACAAATATCTGTGGGCGACACAAACATTTGTCTCGGTGCGGGGATCGAACCCGCGGCCTCTCGCTTTACAACCGGCTACTCGCCCGCTGCGCCACGGAGGCTGTCAAATTGTAGGATACTGTAAGTAACTTACGAGCATAGGACTTTAGTTAAAGAATGTTCAAAATAAAAATGTTCAATTGCATCCAATAATTTTATTTATGTACATAATTTACAGCAAACAATATACATGTTGTCTTATTGTTATTAAATCACAGTGCAAAATTTACAAACAAAACATGCCAAAATATAAAACTATTACACTTTTTGGTCGCTTAAAATTTAAAACTATATTCTTGTTTATAGTTGTCTGATCTTAGCTGCAAATGTAAGGTACCTTTAATAAATATTAGTTTTAGGGAAAATTGTGTAAAATGCTAAAAGTGTATTGATTTTCTTCACGCGTGCAACCAATGAAATGCAATGTTTAAGTGGTAGAGCCACGCTGTAGACAGTAACGTCTACAGCATGAGTGGGCCGGCTCGACCGGGCAGATACCACTGTCTCACAGAAAACCGACGTAAAGTGGCAGCTTGGTTTCGTGTTTTATTCAATGAGTGAGATTTCCGGTGGCTCATTTCCCCCTTCCCTTTCCCAATACCCTTTCCCCCCTTCCATTCCATCCTTTTAGGTTGGCAACGCACTCATGACTTCTTTGTGTGTTGGATGTCTATGGTCGGTGGAAATTACTTACCATCAGGTGACCCATCTGCTCGTTTGCCAGTCTCTGCTATAAAGAAAAAATAATAAATTCGTTTTTAACCGCCGAATGCTCATACAAGGGCATCCTATGTCGTTTAAGGCCGCCTTATCTGTCAAGATTGTTTAGCGAAAATCAATGTAAGAAGCGATTAAAGTTGAGTAGCGTTTGACCATTCGGGCGTAGTTTAGCTTTAGTTAACTATTACGCATAGTTATTTTTACATCACACGGACAAATATGGCGAAATTAGAGTTCCTTTTTCTCTGGGAACCCTAAAAAGACAGAATAAATCTTGTTTGGACAAAGTATTACGTACCTAATAATTAAGGTATAGCTATTTTATATTTCGTTTAAAACAGCTTATAAAATATTTTTTAAGTTTTTGAGAGGGAGATTATAAAAATAAATATGAAATTGTTTTCAATAATTATTTTGTTTACTAGAGTAGAAATACTGAAGAATAGTAACAAAATAAATACAAAATAAAATAGTAATGAATAATAGAAACAAAATAAATAAGTAAATCTATAAAAAAAACGCATCTACTGTAAATTACGTGTTTCCTTTTTCATATTGTACTTTAAATGAAATAATTACGCTATTTATAATTACAATGGATACACGGAATAAAATAAAATAAAAAAAGAAATACGATTGGTACCTTTATAGCTTTTATAACAAAATAAATAAGATTGGTACCTACATAGTTTTTATAAGAAAAATAAAGATTACTACCCTTATATATTTTTAAGGAAAATCAATCAGATAAGTACCCTTACAGCTTTTGAGTTTTAATAATAATAATAAATACACCCAACAGTCACACAAGTAGTTCTGACCCCAGAATAGGTATAAGCTGTATCGTGGGTGTCAGAGACTATGAGAGACATTCGGTCTCACAACACCCAGACTTGAAACAAATATCTGTGGGCCACACAAACATTTGTCTAATGCGGGAATCGAACCCGCGGCCTTTCGCTTCGCGACCGGCTTATGCCACGATAAGTCAGGCTGTCAAGGAGTCTTATGAATAATTACCATTATTCCTGACTGCCTCGGTGGCGTGGTTGTATTTCGGCACGACTACCGTCATGAGGTCTCGGGTTTGATCCCCGGGTCGGGTAAAATTATATTGTATTTTTCCATATCAGCCCGGAGTCTGGAATTTGTGCCCGATTAGGCTCGCCCCCTATCACGTCTGGGACGGAACTAAGTGCGGCGAAATGTGGGTGTTCTAGTTCGCTTGTGCGGCTCTGCCTACCCCTTCGATACAGGCGTGAGCTTATGCTTGTGTTGTACCATTATTCCAAAAAATATAGTATACTTAGTACTCGCCAAAACCATTTTGTCCAGTTTTCATTAAATTAATAACGAAAAAAACGAGTTGAGATATTCTGTGCCTCTAATACTGTTTTTATATTCACAACGAAATGTATAATTTATGTACATATTGTACTTTTTGTATATTATAAAGGACTAGATTTAAATATTATCAAATCGTACTTGAAATAATTATTTACAACAATAATAACTGAATTTGAAAGATAATAAAACACATAATTACAATTGGGTACTTGATGAATTATTTTTAATAATTTTATATGAAACTAGCTGACCCGCGCAACTTCGTCTGCGTATGAGAGAGAGGGTTGAAAGAGTGAGTCGTAGGCACCTATAGTACAGTAATTCTAAAAAGGTAATGATATGTTTTGCTAAACTTCGAGAGATAGTACGTGACTTCGGTGCGGTTCCGTCAATCACCCCGTCTGTCACCCCGCCTGTCACCCAGCCTGTCACCCGTCTGTCACCCCGTCTGTAACCCGTCTGTCACCCCGTCAGTCACCCCATCAGTCACCCTGCCTGTCACCACATCTGTCACCCCGTCTGTCACCCTGTCTGTCACCCCGTTAGTCACCCCGTCTGTAACCCGTCTATCACCCCGTCAGTCACCCCATCAGTCACCCTGTCTGTCACCCCGTCTGTCACCCCGTCTGTTACCCCGTCTGTCACCCCGTCTGTCACCGCGTCTGTCTTCCCGTCTGTAATCCGTCTGTCACATCGGCTGACACCCCATCAGTCACCCTGTCTGTCACCCTGCCTGTCACCCTGTCTGTCACCCCGCCTGACACCCGTCTGTCACCCCGTCTGTCACCCCGCCTGTCACCCAGCCTGTCACCCGTCTGTCACCCCGTCTGTAACCCGTCTGTCACCCCGTCAGTCACCCCATCAGTCACCCTGCCTGTCACCACATCTGTCACCCCGTCTGTCACCCTGTCTGTCACCCCGTTAGTCACCCCGTCTGTAACCCGTCTATCACCCCGTCAGTCACCCCATCAGTCACCCTGTCTGTCACCCCGTCTGTCACCCCGTCTGTTACCCCGTCTGTCACCCCGTCTGTCACCGCGTCTGTCTTCCCGTCTGTAATCCGTCTGTCACATCGGCTGACACCCCATCAGTCACCCTGTCTGTCACCCTGCCTGTCACCCTGTCTGTCACCCCGCCTGACACCCGTCTGTCACCCCGTCTGTCACCCTGCCTGTCACGCCGTCTGTCACCCTGTCTGTCACCCCGTCTGTCACCCTGTCACCCATCTGTCACCCCGTCTGTCACCCCGTCTGTCACCCGTCTGTCACCCCGTCTGTCAACCCGTCTGTTACCCGTCTGTCACCCCATCAGTCACCCTGTCTGTCACCCCGTCTGTCACCCCGTCTGTTACCCCGCCTGTCACCCCATCTGTCACCCAGCCTGTCACCCATCTGTCACCCCGGCTGTCACCCGTCTGTCACCCCGCATGTCACCCGTCTGTCACCCCGTCTGTAACCCGTCTGTCACCCCGTCAGTCACCCCATCAGTCACCCCGTCAGGTATCCCTTAGTCACCCCATCATTCAACCCGTCGGTCAACACTAAAAGAATTTTTCACATCGAACCAGTAGTTTCCGAGATATCAACTTCCCCGCTTTAAAACATTTTTCATTTCTGCTCCGCTCCTATTGGTCATAGCGTGATGTTATATAGCTTCTAGCCATCCTCGATAAATGGGCTATCCAACACAAAAATATTTTTTCGATTCGAACCAGTAGTTTCTGAGATATCGCCTTCACCGGTTTTAAACATTTTTCATTTCTGCTCCGCTCTTATTGGTCAAAGCGTGATGTTATATAGCCTATAGCCATCTTCGATAAATAGGCTATCCAACACAAAAAGAATTTTTCAATTCGAACCAGTAGTTTCTGAGATACCAACTTCCCCGGCTTTAAACATTTTTCATTTCTGCTCCGCTCCTATTGGTCATAGCGTGATGTTATATAGCCTATAGCCACCGTCGATAATTGGGCTATCCAACACAAAAATAATTTTTCAAATCGAACCAGTAGATACTAACGACACTCAATTGTTTTGCCTTCCCGGAACCTCTCCACTAAAATTTGAACTTTATGGTATGGTATTAAAGTTCAAATTGACTTTTAAGTATTATTACGAATCGATTGTATGGGAGTACAGAAAAGTGTTGTTTTTAAACTTTTTAGGCAATTTTTAAATTTTTTCTCTCCGTAAGAACCATCCTCGTACTTAGAGGAATATTCTAAAAAAAGAATTAACGAAATCGGTCCAGCCGTTCACGCGTGATGCGATGACAACGGAAAACGGGTTTCATTTTTATATATATAGATTACTTCGTCTAAAATATAGAACAGAAAGAAATATTGAAATATTCTCAAAAATAAAAAATTATAAGCCTTTGAAGTTTGGTGTAACCTTCAAACTGTGGGACAGAGAAGTATCAGTATAATCACGCCAAGGCATAACGGTACGTGCGTTGGAAAGGGATAGCAAGATATCTCCACTATGCCCCCACTTCAGAATTAAAAACATGAATTACTGCTTCATTTAACTAATTTTGATGCAGTTTTTACAGAAGGGTTTCTTATTTGTCTTATTTGATATATTACATATGAATATGCGTATAAAATCAAACAAAATCAAGTACCCAATTCAAAAAAAAAATCCACAAAAAAATCAGATAGAGATCAATAAAAACAAAAATAAAATTTTGCTGCCAAAATTACAGATCACACGTTTCACTTACGTAAACCATTTTCATACAAATACATCTACACTAAAACATGCCGTCATGTATCCCTATGGGTACCAAAACGGCCAAAAATATAGCGAAATTCCTCAAAACAAGCCTCCAATCATCTGGGACAGCGTACGGCAGTATTATCAACGTAAGCTTGTGCAATTCGTGTGCAGTACACACAAATATATACGACGTGAGGATCAAATTGAGTATCGGAGCGCTCGGTATTAACACTAACACCCCATGGGTGTCAGCAGCGAGCCAAATATGGGACTGACTGACAAATAACTCTAGAGTTATCGTCCCAAACCAAGCAAACATGCTGGAATGGCGCATTCTTAGTACTCCAGACACGTTTCTCAATATTATATAGCTCACGATAGGTAGAAAGGCCACGTAGCTATGTATCTCGTTGCAGTCAAATATGTTGGTGCAGAAGAATGTGAATGTGACGTAGCTTCCGATGCCGATGAACGCGAGTAAAGTCGCGGACAGAGATATGCCTGGTGTGAACAAGTTGGAATGGTTGTTGTCGTCCAACAAGTTGTACCGTTGGGCCAGCAAGTACGCCAGGGCGAATATTATACCGTATGCTATGGAGTATCTGAAAATAAATTGATATTATTTCTTTCTGCCTGGCGTTATCCTGGCCATCTGCCAGGGTACGCAGGACCGTTTTAAGTCATGCGTGGGCTCTTGGGCACACAAAAATTCGGGGGCCCATTGGTGAGTATAAATAATTAATCGTATGAGAGATAGTAGGCCTTAATTGGGTACTTGACAAATTTTTATTTATTAATTTTATATGAAATTTACGCCATCTTAAATTTGAAATATTCTCAAAAATAAAGAAGTTATTATTTGAAATTTGGTGTAACCTTCAAACTGCGGAAAAGAGAAGTATCAGTAAAATCACGTCAGGGCCATAACGGCACGTGCGTTAGAAAGGGATAGTAAGATATCCCCACTTCGTCCCCACTCTTGCTCATTGCAGAATTTGAAATATGAATAACTGACTCATTTTTCCACCAATTTCGATGCAGATTTTACTGAAGAGTTTCTTTTTTTTTTTATTTGCTAGTACATATAACAATGTGTATAAAATCAAACATAGTCAAGTACCCAATTGTAGGTGAATCAGCCTTTTGGGGGCCCCCTGAGGTCGGGGGCCCTGGGCACGAACCTCGTGTGCGCTTATGATAAAAACGGTACAAAGTCCGCCTTCCTACTTAAGACGCTTCCACTTCCCCCGGTGTTCATCATTCTCCCTAATGAGGTCATTGCCTCTCATATATTCGTCTAGAACGTGCAGTCAGTGCTTTTTAACCGCGGAAAAGCACCCCTGATAGGATATTATTAGTGCATAATAGTAAGAGCATTGGTTGTGGACCGGGAAGTTCTGGGTTCGAATCTTAGGTCCGGCAGAGTGATTATTCTAATTTGATTACTCGGGATTAGATCCTTCAGAGAGTTGACGTAAAGCAGTCATCCGGTCGTAAACGCCAAGCCAAATCCTTTCTGCAACATGCTTGAAAAAGTGTGTTTAGGTGGAATAAGGGCAGGTAGAAAGAAAGTGCATAATGTGATGATGAATGAATTGGTCACCTCCTTGGTCTAGCAGCAGCGTATATAGCCTGTGAATCGGGGGGTCCTGGGTTCGATTCCCACATTGTTCGGGTATATCAATGAAATAGTCATATCACCTGTCCTGCTTCCACTGCAGCCACCACTGATGTATATCATCATCGGAGTTGACGAACAGCGCCTTCCAGGGCCTCGTCACGAAGATCTTCTGGAAGAACACCTCGCTCATGTACAGCACCGTGACGATGACCAGCAGCCCGAGGATCTTCACCGCCGTGTACACGTACTGGTACGGGTTCGAGTCCGCGGTGTGGCACGATGAGGGGCTCACGTGCGGCGGCAGAGCGAAGATCGCGAACATCTAGAGTATAATCATCATCATCATCATCATCAGCAGCAGCAGCATCATATAGGACGTCCACTGCTGGACATAAGCCTCCCCCAAAGTATAATAAATAATAATAAATACCAACAGTCACACACATAGTTATGACCCCACAGTAAGATCGAGTTTTGTGTCGTGGGTATCAAGAACCTAGAGAGATGCAGGGTCTCACAACACCCAGACCCGAAACAAATATCTGTGGGTCGAACAGACAGTTGTCTCAGTGCGGGAATTGAACCCGCGACCTCACGTATGGGCATAAACATTTTGATCACAGTAGAAGACTATCCCACTTACTGCACTGATCTGTACCCCTAGTATAAGTTTATTTTGACAGTTCTCGATTAACGAAATCGACGATATTTTGCGTTTTGTCCTAACATTTGACTAGCTAAGCCACTTTGCGGAAACTAAAACGAACTAAAAAATGTATGGAAAAACTGTAATCGATCGTCGATTTCGAGAATCGAGAAAAACTCGTACTAAGGGTATTGATATACTCGGTGAAAGGGAAATGCTTCCGAAAATCAAAATAGTAAGAATATATTATCTTAACTTTCTTTCTTTCTACCAGCCCTAATCCCACTTTAATGTGAGGTCGACGCAAAACACTTTTTCAAGCATGTTGCAGAAATGATTTGGCTAAGTTTTTACGACCTGCCTGAGGTCAACCCCCTCTGAAAAATTCAGTCCCGAGCAAATTAAATTAGAAAACTTTCTTTGCCCGACTTGGGAATCAAACGCACGACCTCCCGGTCCACAGATACATACTGCCACTAGACCACGAAGGCGACATCCCAAATAAAAAATCATTAATTGAAAAGGACTCACCAAGGTATACCAGAACGACACCAAAGGTATGAAGCTGTAAAACTGGTACGGCCTATTCATAGTCAGGCACAGCACAACGGTCAGGAAGTTCAGCCTGAATATCACCCTGAAGTATCTGACAAGGCCGGTGTATCCATTCTTCCAGGTGTAGTAGAAGTGTCCGTAGCCCGTGAGGAACAGGTAGGCGGAGACGAGTGCCCGCACTAGCATGTAGATGGGCAGCACTTTGCTGGCACCGGTGACCTGGTACACTAATATCACGAGCTGCATCCATCCCTTCCACTCGTTTGTTTGGTCTCGGTGGAGGACTCTGGAATTGTGAATGAGACTTTATTGTCTCAAATACTATGGTCTGTAGTCATGGTAAGGTTTTGTAATTAATAAAGATTTTGTACGTTTTTTTTCTTTGACAAACTACAATTATGTGGCTCCTGTGATCAGTGATTCAAGTCGAGTTGTACACTTTTTGAGATTCTTATGTATAAATAATGAGAAAAAAAATCCTTTTTTTGGTCTAACTCACGATCTTCAATCTGCTATAATTCCGGAATTAATTTTGTGTAAAGTGATATAATTGCCACTATTTTGACGAAAAAAAAAGTGAATATTGATACATTTCAAGTTATAACTTCTTTAAGTAATCGCTTAATGCGCAGTTTTTAATTATTAATAAAACAGGAGGTCAATTCCCATGTCGGACAAAACCAACTCTCTAACTTAATTTGCTCGGGACTGGATCCCTCAGAGGGAGTTAACGTCAGGCAGGCAGCCCGTCGCAAAAACTTAGCCAAATCCTTTCTGCAACATGTTTTAAAAAGTGTGTTACACCGACCCCACATTAAGGTGGGATCAGGGCAGGTAGAAAAAAATATAGAGTTAAAAAGTCAAAACTATTTTATCTTTGGAATCTGTGCATCTTCATTTGCATTCATCTTCCATTGTATAAAGCCTATTTTTTAAACGGGGTTTTAACTATTACTTTAGATTGATAATTATTTGGCACTTGACTATAGTATTATACAATGAATTTTTGTTGTAAAATTAAATTACGATATGTTTTTTTACATCTTTTGGATAATCTTATAAATAGTCCCGTATGTTTTTAAAAAATAATCAAGTACCCAATTATTAAATCGTTAACCTGTGATTGTTGACTGCCTCAAATCGTTGACTGCCTCGGTGGCGTGGTGGTATTTCGGTACGACTACAGTTCTGAGGTCTCGGGTTCGATCCCCGGGTCGGGCAAAGTGATATTGGATTTTTCCATATCAGCCCGGAGTCTGGAATTTGTGCCCGATATGGCGATAGGCTCGCCCCCTATCACATCTGGGACGGAACTAAGCTCGGCGAAATGTGGGTGTTCTAGTTCGTTAGTGCGCCTCTGCCTACCCTTTCGGGGCGGTTCCTTGTAAAGGTTCATATTTTTTTCATTCACGCCTGTATCCCCGCAATACAGGCGTGAGCTTATGTTTATGTTAACCTGTGCAAATTACATACAATGTATTTATCAAAGAATACCTCATTTGGGCTTATTATTTTCGAAATTTTACACAAGACTCATTACAAAGACTCACCCACTTATTCATAATGAAATCCTAGTCTTATCGAACGCATAACCCTACTTTTGCCTACTTCAGCTAAAAGACAACTAAAATATGTTTATCGAATACAATGTTGCTGGTTACAGAAAAAACGTTATTTTTATCTCTGGCAAGCTTTGAAACAAATAGGAAGTCTTGGCTGGCAACAATCAATAAAAAATATATATCAATCTTAGATGGGTTCTAGACTATAACAAGATTATTGCCATTAAGAAAGAACACCAAACTTGAAACAGCTGATCGAAATCGGCCATATTTTCACAATCGAACGTTGGAACGTTTTAACGTTATTGAACGAATATGAATACAGTTTTTATGAAACGTACTATTGCGGTCTTATTACGCTCTACTAAGTTATTATGAATAAGGTCAGTTTTTATTAAATTTAATTAGTAATTAACGAATCAAAAATATATCTCACCTGTTAGATCTAGAATCATCTGTGAAGAACAGTCCCAATGCAAACACATATCCCACGGGCAGCCAGAAACTCCACTCCGAGTAGTATTTATTCTCCTTCATGAAGAAGTTAGTTCTATCGCATAGATAGAAGTAGGCCATGAGCATGCCGAGCTTGGCGAGCGCTAGTAGAGGGGAGGGTCCTTGTAGGGGGGGCGCGGTGACCAGGGTGTACCCCTCGCGACGGGGAGACAGGGTCACCCACCAGCGCCAAGCTCCGCGGACTACAGACACGACTGCGCTAGAACAGGGAAATGTTCTCATTACATTATTGGTCTTAGGGTCAGCGCACATACGGCGGAGCGAAGCGCAAAGCATTTTTAGATGTCAAACTACTTTCGACATTGCCCTAATTGAAATAATATCCAAAATCAATAACACAACAATTGGGTACTTGACTATGTTTGATTTTATACACATACTAGCTGACCCGCGCAACTTCGTCTGCGTTTGAGAGAGAGGGTTGAAAGAGTGAGTCGTAGGCACCTATAATCCAATAATTCTAAAGGAGGTAATGGGATGATCTACTTCGGTTCGGTTTCGTCACTCACCCCGTCCGTCATCCCGTCAGTCACCCCGTCCATCACGGTGTCGGTTACCCCGTCAGTCACCCCGTCGGTCACCCCGACGGTCACCCCGTCTGTCACCCCGTTTGTCACCCCGTCTGTCACCCCATCTGTCACCCCGTCTGTCACCCCATCAGTCACCCCGTCTGTCACCCCGTCTGTCACCCGTCTGTCACCGCGTCTGTCATCCCGTCTGTCACCCCGCCTGTCACTCGTCTGTCACCCCGCCTGTCACCCGTCTGTCACCCCGCCTGTCACTCGTCTGTCACCCCGTCTCACCCTTCTGTCACCCGTCTGTCACCCCATTTGTCACCCCGTCACTCAACTAATTTTTTTTTCACAACTTCACAGTGAACACAATACTGTGGCCTTACTCTTGAAACCGATACAATTCCGATCCAATGCGCAAATATTGTCCGAATATAATCTTAACGTTGACAAATTCCGTACTCTCGACACCACATTGGTTAGAGATTGTTATTAGGCGCGCATTGTCCAATATTTTCGCCGTTACATATGAAGTTAGTTGCACAATGCTCGACACTAAGGATGTTCTCTGCCGATGAAAACCGGTAAAACACTAACTAAATTCCTAATAACTTCTATAATTGGCCATTACAATAATAACTAAAATTAGGTATTTATGTATTTCCGTATGCCAAACAGCTTTTCATATATTTTAAGTTAAAATGACTTTGTTTTAACAATATTGAATATATTTTTGGCTGTATGCGGAGTGACTGTAGCCGGTTTCAAACAAAAAAAGCTATTCAATGTCAGACATTTTTTTTTTTGCCATAAATAGAGGGCTTTCGTATTTTGAAGAAGTTTTTTCTTGAAGTGAAGTGTTTTAAGTGCGTACAATATGTGTAGTGTAACTAAAAACTTTCTGAATTTGGTGATAATGAAACAGTTTCAAATAGTTGTTTGCCTTAGTAACACTACCATGGCTAGTCGCCCAACTCTCGCGCAAATCGAAACATTGGTAGAGTTCTTAGAGCAAAACCCCGGTATTGCAAAAGGTTTGCTACGAACGACTCAAGCTAAAATGGAAACGAAGCGAAAATGGGAATATTTAGCTACAACGCTAAACTCACTTGGTGGAGCAAATATGACAGGTCAAGGCTGGGCTAAAGTAAGTGCATTTGTTTATATCCAATATGATAATTTTACTTGTCTTACTATCTCTTGTTTTCTCTACCCCTCGCATATTTGCATAAAAGGTGTACTTATTTTTTGTTGTATTCTAACTTATTATATACCTTAATAGGTAAAAGTTTGATAACATTATAAAAAGTGCAGCACCCTTATTTATTAATTTATATTATCATCATGGATTGAATTATAGCATTTGTTTATAGCATAGCATTCACTTTTTGTCTATGTTGTAATCAGTCCTTTATAATGTGTAAAAGGTGTACCTACTTGTATTTTTGTACAAATGATGGTATGTGAAATAATTATTTTATTTATGATTTGTTCATTGTGTGATTTTTAGTACTGGGCAGAGAAGAAATGTGCACTAAAGAAATTGTGTGCTCAACATAGTGCATCAGTCAGACGGACCGGTGGTGGCCCTGCAGACAACCTGCCTGAGTTATCAGCATTGGATACAAGATTGGTGGCGGTGTTAGGTGGACAAGACTTTGCTGTTGGAGACTCCCGGCTTGCAGTTGACCCTTTTCCCCAATTGGTAATAATTTTACTAACATGAGTTCACACACCTTTATCCCTGTACGGGTAGGCAGAGACGAAGTTGCAAACTAGAACACCTACATTTCATCAAACTGAGCTCCATCCCAGATGTGATAGGGAGCGAGTTTATCACCATATTGGGCTCAAATCTTTTTTTGGACTTTGGACTAAAAAATCCAATATCACTTTGCCTGATTCAGTGATCGAACCTGAGATCTCAGGACGATAGCCATACCTCGCACACAATACCACTATGCCAAGGCAGTCATGATAATTTTACTGTAAAGTATAAATAATGTGAACTATTTAAAAATTACTAATTGCCATGTAATTTAAACAATATTTTTAGTTTGTTTTAATTTTCACGTTTCATTCTATGTAAAAACATGAATTACCTTAATTTGTCTTTAATATTTTAGAGCCAAGAAGTTCAGTTGACAGCACCACTCAATTTGACTCCAGCAGACGATACACAGATGCAGACAGTGGGGGACAGTTTAGTCATCATACCCATGTCTCCTATTGCAGGCCCCTCTGAAGAAGCACAAATACAAACACCACCTCCCCATACAAGTGAGTATTTTTGATAAGACAATGAGGGCAATATATTGTTGTTAGGCATATAATTATCATCATAACCCATAGGATGTCTATTGTTAAACATAAGTCACACATAACAGTTTCCAAAGATTTCATCTGTCTATACTAATCATACACATATTACAGTATGGTAAAATGTTTACTTTGTGCATATTTTTAAACACAAAGTCAATTGATTTGGACTTTGACTTAGAATTTATTTACATTTTCTTGTCCATGCACTGCCAACAGCTATTAATTATAGGAATGTTATCTTCAAGTGGTATGGGACTTTTAATAAGTATGTGTATAATGATACTCAAGTGGCATAAAAAAAGGTCAGCCACAAACTATTTTTACCCTATTGTGAAGTAACATAAGAAACATAAGCTCACGCCTGTGTCCCCGAAGGGGTAGGCAAAGGCGCACTAGCGAACTAAGCTCGGCAAAATGTGAGTGTTGTAGTGAAGTAAAGTTTTAACATAATTATATATTTTTTGTTTCAGGATCTCAGACACCCCCTGCACATCATGGTCGAAGACATCGTTCCGCAACAAGGAGGATTAATGGCGATATGGATCGACTGGCTCAAATTGAGGAACGACGAGTAAATGCAGAAACACTTAGAGCACAAGCTTATTCGGATGTTACAGCTGCATTAAGTAATAATGTTGAGGCTGTTGCGAACATTGCAAACGCAATGAACGAAATAGCAAGAGCTCTTGAGGGCTTAACTGCAATAGCTAATGCTATTTTGTTAATTGCACAAGCAATGCAAAGATAGTATTTTTGCACCATTTGTTAATTGAATTATATAGCTTTGTTTGATGTCTGGTAAATGTAATGGTCTAATGCTATTAAATAAGTATTTTTATAACCTATTGTGCTTTACTATACACTCCTTATTTAGACTACGAGTTAGTATTAAAACCGTCTCGGTGGCGTAGCTGTGCGTGCACGGTACGACTAATATCCCGAGGTCTCTGGTTCGATCCCACGGTCAGGGGTAGTGATATTGTGTTCTCAACACAGTATAAGCCTGTAGTCTGTTATCAGTGCCCGATATGGCGATAAACTCGCCCTCTATCAGGGACATAATTTTTGTAGTTGTTTTATATGATATAAATAGGTAAACATGTAAAAGTCAAATTAGCCTGTAATTATGTTTGATGAAAATAATCATAAGATTATAATATTCAGAATAAACTTTAATAAAATGTAATACAAATACTGCACGTCAATGGAGTCACAGAACAGAGATGATTGACACACGAAAAACAATGTAACCTAGAATGTCATATAGGCTCTTAATTCAAATTATACTCAACACTCTCCCTGAATTCAAGCCTTTTAACATGTTACATGACAGTATAGGTACAGTGAAAATACATTAATACAATAATAACCAGTCAGTTTATCAAAATAAAACTACTTTTATACAAATCAAGTATATCATCCATTATAACTGACTGTTAAGAAAAAGATTTAGTAAACACATGCCAATCTTAGATCTTAAGTATTGAAACTGATCTTTTGGCAAATGTTTAGTAAATATATCTGCACATTGATAGTCACTTCTAACAAACTTTAATGAAATTATCTTTTAGTGATATTTTTCTATATAAAGTTATACTTGATATCAATGTGCTTGCCTTTTATTGTTTATATTCATTAATTTCACTTCTCAATTATTTAATTCATTTTGCCCTTTGGTAGCAGCACAAGCTACCATGAACTAAGCTTCCATTATGGACAGAATAACAATCTGTTGTCTCTGACTGGACAAGTTACTGCTGCTCCATTCTTGAAGAGAACATACCAAATAACTGAACTCTAAATCATTATCCAGGTCAGCATAATTATAACTAAGAATCTCTGAGGATTGTGGTGTGCGTGAATAGCACAGTCCATAATTTGCTGAATCTTTCAAATATTTAAAGATCCTGTTTATCAACATCAGACATGTATGAATTACCAACTCCAGGTCTATTCAGTCCGTACATGTTGTTGATATAACTTGCTGTTGCTATTACTGAATTTTTACTATTCATAATAACACATCCATACTTAATAAGCTTTACTTGACCTCCATATCTTATAATCTGGCATAGATATTAAATTAGTTCCCAATTAAGAAATAGTTAACACATTTGTAAGCTTTCATTACCTTATTGACTTGATCCTCATAATTATATACAATTGTATGAGTAATACTTAACTCTAATATTTTGGTTCCACATAATCCGAAGTAATCCTCATACCTGAGCTTGAGCAATTTCTCCTAAGCTTGAGCAATTTCTTCTGAGCTTGAGCAATTTCTCCTGAGCTTGAGCAATTTCTCCTGAGCTTGAGCAATTTTTCCTGAGCTTGAGTAATTTCTCCTGAGCTTGAGCAATTTCTCCTGAGCTTGAACAATTTGTCCTGAGCTTGAGCAATTTCTCCTGAGCTTGAGCAATTTCTCCTGAGCTTGACCAATTTCTCCTGAGCGTTGTATGGGTAATACTTTATTGTGTGGAACTCTAATATTAAGACCTCATACAGTCGGAAGTTATCCTCATATCTGAGTTTTCTATAGCTTTTAGCATTGGTTGACATGATTCAGGTAGACCGGAGAGTAGCAGCGTGTCGAGCCACTCATTATCCATTTGCAACCAATGTTCGGTAGCTTATGAGGAGTAGTCATCATTTCGCTTACATATTCCTCTATGTTTTGACATCCATTATATTGCAAAACAAAAGCAGTTTACCAAGATATGGTATGTCCACTATTTGACCACAAGATTTTAGCACAACTTTATTACTGAGCTTTTCTGGGCCCATAACCTGATGAAAATAATCATAAGATTATAATATTCAGAATAAACTTTAATAAAATGTAATACAAATACTGCACGTCAATGGAGTCACAGAACAGAGATGATTGACACACGAAAAACAATGTAACCTAGAATGTCATATAGGCTCTTAATTCAAATTATACTCAACAATGTTCAATTGTATATTTGTTTTTGAGGTCACGGTTAAATTGACAAAGGTTTAATATAAATAAAAATGACAAAATATGTTATTACTTTGCTGCAGTCTCTCGTTTCATTTTATGGTACTCAGCCACTAGCCCACTATGCAACAGTGATCAATATCCATTATAGATTTCTCCTAGAAACCCATAAATGCTGGACTAAGTCGGCTCTTCTTTCAACCCCTAGTCTTAATTCGGCCGCAGATGCGCTGGTGGATGGTTCCTCGGTGTAACCAATATTATAATTTATTTCAAACTCATTGCTTTCATGGGTTTCTTCTGTTTCTCTAACAGCACGCTTATTACACATGTTGTGTAGTACACAGCACGCATTTATTATTTTTGCTGCGATATTAGGGTGATAATGCAATACTCGATGGCCATGTAGACATCTCCATCTATTCTTTAAGACACCTATTGTGCGCTCTATGGTGTTACGGGCAGAACAATGCACCTTGTTATAGTATTCATCAGACGAGCCCACAGGTGCATTTAAGATAGGTGTCATCATGTAACTCCTTTGCGCATATCCAGAGTCACCTAAAACAAGAATGACACTTAATACAAAGTTGATTATAGAAAATAATGTTTCTTCGCAATTTGTGTATTTACCTAATAAATAAACATTTTCTCCGGAATTATTTAATTGTATCATATGGGTTTTGATTGGGTTTTGGTTCCATACGAAACTATCGTGAGAGGCTCCTCCAAAAGAAGCATCTACTGCTATTATATTTAAATCAGCATCACATATCTGAAAAATTTACAATTATTAATTACATATTATAAAGGTTTTAAATACGATTTTCTTTAAATTATAGAAATTGTATTAAAATCCTTACAAGTAAAACATTTCTTGAATGAAAATGTTTCCTATTAAAAAAACGTTCCTCATGTTCATTGGGTCTTATAATGGCTATGTGAGTCCCATCAACACAACCCAAAACACCGGGGATGCTAAATTTTTCATAAAATCTGAAACAAATTTTGAGTTATTTTTTCCTGTTTTAAATCACATAAACAATAATCATGACTACTTTAGCATAATAAAAGTATGTAGGTAAATGAAAATTTCGTGTGATTGTAATGCAAAGAGATTAAATATTACTAACTATAGAGGGGCTTTTAAGCAAGTTTCCATACAAAAAAATTTGATCTCAAACTACAGTAATGTCATTAACCACTTATAAATACGAAGGCGCTTATTACAATTTACATCCTAGAATCTTTCCAGGGTGTAAATTGTAATAAGCGCCATGTGAATGTGCAATAATCACATAACACAATTTTATTGTCTAAACATTATGCTGCCACGTCCTTGCGTACATATGTTTCAAATACGACTGAGTGACTTATGACCATAAGGTCACAACTTTAGGACCACAAGTTTCATGTTGTTGTCCCGTCTATGTAGGTACTGTTGTGTCTTTGTTGTAATGTAATAAATAGGTAACTGTACCTGCGTTTTATATTATCCCTTTCTTGACGTGTTTGAGGAAATTTTACCCATTTGTTAATTATATTTGAATTATTCAAAGCATTTGTTACTTCGCTTATGGCACGAGATACAGATTGCTGTGACATCAATGTGCCATATGTACCACCTATCAGTCTTTGGTAACTTCCCGTGGCATAGAAGGAGAAAGCCACTAAAACCTGCAAATACAATAATTACAGATTAACTATTGCTATCACATCACATCTGGGACGGAACTAAGCTCGGCAAAATATGGGTGTACTAGTTGGCACGTTTGCCTACCCCTTCGGGGGTACTGACTGAGCTTATGTTATGTTATCAGCCACAAAGTAACAATACAGTAAATGGAAGACAATGTTGTTTAGGTAGGTACTCACTTTGTATTTAGGTAATATGTCACTTCTTTTCTTGGGGGTTTTCATATACGGCCTCAATTCCTCCATTATTTCTTGAAAGAACTCTTTGTTTACACGGTAATTAGCTCTAAATTCATCGTCACTCATTGAAAACGCAGCGTCCGTAAAACGCATCATTCGACGCTCGTTTCGTCTTTGTTTCAATAGTATGGCATGATTTCGACGTAGAATTTTGAAAGGTAGAGCCAAACGTGCCATTGTATTGGCAAAAAAGATAACACAACACTTTAAAATAGACGAATAAACACCACTCAATTACAAAAAAGTTACTAATTTGCTATTGTGTTATAACTCAATATCCACCGAATTTCCAAGGCAATACGCCGCTGTCAAATAAGCGTCTAGAGTGCCAATTTTTAGCTCTAACGGATTGGACAATATTTATCTTAATTCCCATTAGTTCAATTAATAGCCACATAATATTGCGCTAATACTGCGCTAGAGTCGCCGTCAAGAGTACCAAATGTCACAATTCCAATACCGATCGATTGGAATTGGCGTCGGTGGTAAGGCCACTGGTTTGTCACATGAAATTAACTGAGCAGAGAACAATGAGTAGCTGCCAAACAATGTATCACGCACCGGCGCCATCTACTTAAAATATTGGTTTGTAGTACATGCTATGTATCAGAGATGGCGCTGTATGTGAAAAAATGATTTTCCCGCATTTCTGTTGAAAATTTTCCTGAATTTTCTGCTATAAACCTCACGGAGCCCGAGACCTTTCCAACGAATGCAAAACCGTGGAAATCGGTTCGTGCGTTCTGGAGTTATAGCGTCAGGAAGGAAAACCCGACTTATTTTTATATAGTTGATTTATATGTAATAGCAAATAAAATAAAAAAGAAACCCTTCTGTAAAAACTGCATCGAAATTGGTTGAAAAATTACGCAGTAATTCATATTTTAAATTCTGGAATGGGGGCATATTGGAGATATCTTCCTATCCCTTTCCAACGCAACTACCGTTACGGCATGACGTGGTTGTACTGATACTTCTCTTTCCCGCAGTTTGACATTTCCACCAAACTTACAGAACATAAACATACAGAACATAACATACAGAACATAACATACATAGCCGAGTTATCGAGGATGGCTACAGGCTATATTAACGGCCAATAGGAACGGAGCAGAAATGAAAAATGAAGCAAAAAAATGTATATCTCAGAAACTATTGGTTCGAATTGAAAAATTCTTTTAGTGTTGACCGACGGGGTGAATGATTGGATGACCAACGGGGTGACTGACGGGGTGACCGACAGGGTGACTGACGGGGTGACCTTCGGGGTGACTTTTATTGCCAAAGTGGGCAGACGAGCTGGCGGTCCGCCTGATGGTAAGCGGGACCGTCGCCCATATTAAGCAATGCCAGGGGCACAGCCAAGCCGCTGCCTACCGTGAAGTGAGTACCCTTATTAAACCTCCCTTAAAGAGGGATAAGTCATAGCGCTCGGGGAACACCGAAGCAGGGAGTTCATTCCAGAGCTTGCACAAACTTGCTTGACTGACGGGGTGACCTTCGGGGTGACTGACGGGGTGACCAACGGAGTGACTGACGGGGTGACCGACGAGGTGGCCGACAGGGTGACCAACGGAGTGACTGACGGGGTGACTGACGGGGTGACTGACTGGGTAACAGACGAGGTGACCGTCTGGGTGACCCACGGGGTGACTGACGAGGTGACCGACGGCATGCCGGAGAGGGTGAATTACGGGGTGACCGACGGGGTAACCAACGAGGTGACCGAGGGGGTGACTGACGGGACGACGGACGGGGTGACGACAGACGAAGTTGCGCGGGTCAACTAGTTTCATATAAAATTAATTTAAAAAACTAGTCAAGTACCCGATTATAACACATTAATCATCGTTGAAGTTCGTGTGGTCGTTACGGAACATATTCATGAACACGTGGTGTAATGTTCAGTTCTCACCAGAGCATGAAGAGCACTATGGTGAGTATCTGCAGCGGCGCGTGCGGCTCCGGTTGCGCGCAGCACGAGCCGTCGTTGAAGTTCATGTGGTCGTTACAGAACATGTTCAGCACGATCTGCGCACAGTGGCGCCGCCAGAGGGAGCCGCCGCCCGATCCCGCCCACACTAGCCGCGACGACTGCCACAGACGGGCGGCGCTGTGGCTCATTATCTGTACACAAATAGGCCTGACTGGATCACTTCAATCGATGGACATGATAATAAAATATCTGAAAAGGACAACCTTCACTGTGATTCGTGATTTATGGACAAAACTAGGATTTTATTTGTTTTTCTACAATCTATTTAGCAATTATCATTCGTCAGTCTGTCAGTCTGTCAGTCCGTCAGTCAGTCAGTCAGTCAGTCCATCAGTCGGCCAGTCCGTCATTCGGTCAATCCGACATTCGGCCATTCCGTCACTCACTCAGCTTAATCTAAATTATTATTATTATATCCCATATTATTACAAACTTTTTGTGTTTATCTCTTTGATACACATCCTTTTCATTGTGCCGCACTTTTCTGTTTAAAACCACGATTCTAAAAAAGTTTCAAAAATATACTGACCTCTACAGCGGCTTTGTTATAAGCATCTATGTCAGTATTGCTGATCCTTTTATTGTTTTCCTCGGTGTTTTCCACAGGTTCCATGAGTTTCCACAGCACGTGGGTTTGTCTAGCATGGAGCGAGTCTATGGGCTGCACTAGAAGAGTGAGGTTGCGTTTGTACTCCTCTAGCACTAGGTCTGTGGTGTTCCGAGTGCGCAGGAGTTGTAGTCCAGTGGAAGCTATGATTAAAGATGGTGGCTTGTCTGAGCGCTGCCTGAAAGTAAAATTTACTATGAATATAGGATCTTGAAATTTTAAGAGGATTACACTTCATATCATGCTAAATATATTGCACATCGTATTATTTGATTGATAGAAATTTAAACTATTGTAGCACATGTTGTTTCAAGCTTTAGCCGTAACCTATACTGTGAGCTTGACTGTTATTTTTAATTGTTACTTGTCCAGATATAATGTTCAAAAAATAATAACATTGGAGACCTTACCAAGTTCTAAACTGGTCGACCATGGTCTTGGAGACGTCCTCGCTCCATATGAATGTGACAGACAGTTTGAGTTTATGGTCCACGTACGTATAGTTGGGCATATGATGGTCTACAGTAGAATACGAAGAGTCCATATCTGATCTAGTTTTTAGAACACCTGAAATTGATAAAATAATAACATAAACCTACATATGTTTATGTTATTTATCGAGGATATATGTAGGCGTATATGTATACATACATACATAAGCTCACGCCTGTATCCCCGAAGGGGTAGGCAGAGGCGCACTAGCGGACTAGAACACCCACATTTCGCCGAGCTTAGTTCCGGCCCAGATGTGATAATGGGTGAGCCTATTGCCATATCGGGCACTAATTTCAGACTCCAGGCTGATATTGGAAAATATCAATATTACTTTGCCCAACCCGATGAACGAACTCGAGACCTCAGGACAATAGTCCTACTGAAATACAACTACGCACCAAGGCATTCAATAAAATAAGTTGCAATTCAGATTATTCTTCATCCCCTTAAATTCTTTTAAACAGTTGCAGAAAGTCGCCTCCTTAATCTATTTACAGCGTACAGCGTATATATGAGCTGTGAATTGGAAGGTCCTGGGTTCACTTCGCAGATCACGCAGGAGCTGTGTCACCAAGAAGTGGGTTGACATCAAGCAGCCTGCCGGTCGTAAAAACGAAGCCGGATTCTTTGTACAACATGCTTGAGCAAATTGGGACAATTGAGTGGTATGTATAAGGTCAGGAAAGAAGAATATTTGTATTGAAAATATCAAACTTACCTATAAAGTACTCGTACAACTGCTCTAACCGTGAGTCTCCTATGAAAGCAAAACTGTTGTATTTACCCCAAAACGCTAAGTATCGGAGACATCGCCTCGCGTCCCTGTATTGGACAAAAATGCATTTATTGGGTGGTACACGTCAAGCAAGTGGCGACAACCTCCAGGCGCAGTGGGCGAGTAGCCGGCTGTGAAGCGAGAGATCGCGGGTTCGATCCTCGCACCGAGACAAATGTTTGTGTGGCCCACAGATATTTGTTTCGGGTCTGGGTGTTGTGAGAGCGTGCGTCTCTCGTAGTTCCTAATACCCACGATACATGACTCGTATCTTAGCGTGGGATCAGGACTATGTGACTGTTGGTTGTTATTTATTTATTTATATTATGGAAATGAATCTTTTAACACTTCTTGAGTAATGGGACCATTATCAACTACAGCACGAAGGGATCGGCCTGACTGATGACCATATTACATACTATAGTCTCACAGAAAACCTACATAAATTAATAGCTCGCCATTGCGTTTTGTTTGCTGAGCGAGATTATCCGTGGCCAACTTCTCAGCTTCCTTCCTAACCTCTACTCTGATGATTCTTTTGGTGTCATGAAAGGTAGGCAGTGGGACCATCAAGTTGAAATTATTATTTTCCTACCTGCCCTTATCTCACCTTAATGTGCGGTCGGCGCACACACTTTTTACAGCATGTTGCAGAAAGGATTTATCGTAGTTTTAACGACAGGCTGCCTGCCTGACGTCAACCTCCTCTGAGGGGATGATTTATTATTAATTTATTTATCTTTATATTGCCCTCATTATAGGTCGGCAACATACTCATGATTATTTTTGTGTCTTAGTTGTCTATGGAAGGTGGAGATCACTCACCATCAGGTGACCTACCTGCTAGTTTCCCAGCGTCTGCTATAAAAAAAACTAGCTGGTAAATTCGCGATGTACCGTAATGAATTAATACATAATTGGGTTAATTATCCCCAGGATGCCGTGGGAATTTGATGTCGTCTAATTAATTAATTAAATAACGAGGTCACAGATGTTATGTTGTTTTAGGGAACATGCTCATATTACGTGGCCAATTTTTTACATTTTCATACCCCTCCCTCCTGTCGGTGACCATCCGTGTATATGCCGAGACCCCCTCTCCCCTCTAGTTTTCACGTAATAATTTATAAATATTGTTTCAAATAATTTTTAGTAAAAAAACCTAATATTATGATGTGTTGCCACCTGTAAGTTTAAAAAGTGCTAAACGCTGCGCTCCATATTTGAATGTAGCTCGAAAAAGCACGAGATTTCCCTTGACTACGTGACAAAAACCTAAGACCACCAGAACCACCCAACCCCCTTAGATGTCGCGGCACTCACCCAAACTTCGTCTAATAATATAGACTTGTTATTAAGCTCACACCCGTATCCCCGAAGGGTTAGGCAGAGGCGAACTAGAGGATTAAAACACTTACATTTCACCAAGCTTGCGTCCAATACCTATGTATCTATGTTTTATAATGATGTTACACTGCTATGTTTTATAATCATGTATGTATGGTATTGTGGATGTTTATGGGCGGCGGTGATCACTTAACATCAGGTGACCCACTTGCTCGTTTACCCCCTCTTCTACAAGAAAAAACAATGAAAATCAGATCTCCCTCTCAATCTTTGTTTCCTTTAACACGTCGGAGGCGGCACATATATATGTTACATAAGCGTATGGGCCACGGGAGATCGAGCCGCCCGTGACTATCTACAACTTGTGATGCATCCATTTGGAATAAGTAGAGCTATGGTATTTTCATGCTAGTGATTCATGTACCACCAGTTGTTTCACCTGCTCATTTATGAAACTTAAAAGAAAAATTATATAATGTATTGATTTCAATGTAATTCTAAATTCCTTAAATATAAGACATGGCAATGATAATTAAAATGACTAATTGATTGATAATGGGATTGATAAAGAGATAGTGATTTTATCATAGTTAAATGAATCACTCATGTACCTAGATAATGACCTAACTTATTATTATACATACACTCACGCCTGTATCCTCGAAGGGGTAGGCAGAGGCGGACTAGCCAACTAGTACACCCACATTTCGCTGAGCTTAGTTCCGTCCGAGATGTGATAGGGGGTGGGCCTAACGCCATATCGGGCACAAATTCCAGACCCCGGGCTGATATGGAAAAATGCAATATCACTTTGCCCGACCCGGGGATCGAACCTGAGACCTCAGGACAGTAGTTGTATTATTTATTGTAACAATATACTTTCTGAGTGGCATCGTCGCATTGCATGTGCAGTATGAATAACTGAGGTTCTCAGATTCTATACCTCAGTCAGCCAAAGTTATATTGGATTTTTCTACTCAGTACCACCCTGGAATCCGGAATTTGTGTCTGATATGGTGATAAGCTCTCACCTTATTAAACCTGGGATGGAAATGAGCCTGAGGAATGTGGGTATTCCAGTTCAAATCAGTGTTTGGTGAACTATCACACTAATATTATAAAGGTTAATATTTGTAAGTATGTATGTTTGTTACTTATTTACCGTTAAACGTATATGTACAGAAGTAGCCAACCCCTGGATTAAAACATGCTACTTATTATCCTGGAAAATAAATTGTACGGTGCAAATAACTTCCATGAGAATGGAGTCACGGGCAACAGGTTATAAATATTGGTTCTGTTCATAATACCAAATTGTTAAGATATTAAAAGATAATTCTTACGTTTTGGAGTATCTGTGTAACATGCAACCATAAGGCTGCCATTCATGGTCTCCTTTATATCTGCCTGATGATAACAACCATGTGCATGAATCTGGTCCTGAAAACAAATAAATACATTTTGTTACTTTGTTTTAATGTTCCTGGATTGTTACATGTAATCTTTCACTAATTATACATCGAAATCTATTATAAAAAGTTAATATAAAATATTTAAAGCCTGCCTGGCAGCACCTAGCCATTTGACAATTACTTTCATAGAAATGTCTTACTGCTGCGCTAAGGGTCTAGGGTTCGATCACTGACCCAAACAGTAATATTATTTTTTTGTTGGCAAAATGTGGCTGTTTGAGGAGACAAGTGCGTACTTGTGTGTTTAATATCATGACTTGAATTATGAGACGCAAATGAAAAATCTTCTAAAAGTTCTCAAATAAAAAACGCCTTTTTACTTACCGTATCGTAAATGAAGTATACCATGATATCCAATAAATCCCAACACTAACACAAACGCTAGTAATTTCGCATTTTCCACGTTCAACTGATCAATAATCCACTCGGCAGAAGATTTTTTACCGTACGAAACCATTGTTAACACATAAATAACACGAAAAATCACATTAAATACGAATAACTTTGAATTAAATTATGCGATATTAAGTCAAAACATTATGCTGTAATAAAAGATTACGTATGGTGTACGTGAGTAAATTCCGTCGTAACACAACAATCTTTAAAATTATATTAAAGTACTTTATATTTTATTTTCATCTAATATTTTTATTTATATCACAAATCGCAATCGAGATCGACTTAAAAGAAAAATGAATGAATGAAAATAATGAAATCATTAATCAGTCAGATTACAGATAACAGAACTAGAGGTACGCGATTATAAGATATTCAGCAAATCACTCGATTATGAATATATCAAGAATCACTCTATCACACTAATATTTTAAAAGCGAAAGTTAGTGAGTGAGTTTGTATGTTTGTTTAGCCGCATCACCTGCACATGTTTTTCGAAACAAAACACAAAAACTCGTATACAAAACAACATATTTCGCTGTCTCCTGTTCATGGAACAATGGACGATAGACAACAATTTGTAGAAATATCGTGTTTTGTGTAGGAGTTTTGTGCAATTTTTAAGCCGGGTCTCCTGCACTAATACATTACACAAAACACCTACACAAAACATGCGTTTCTTTATCTATGGTCCATTGGTTCTACGAGCAAGTGACAGCTACAATCGTTATTTTTGCGTATGTGTTTTGTTTCAAAAAAGCTTGTGCAGGAGACCCGGCTTTAAGCCGCGTCTCTAAAACATTAAACAAAATATGGTATTTCTAACATTTTTTGTCTATGGCCCCTTGTTATATGAGCAGGAGACAATGAAAAACCTTGTTTTGTGTAGGTGTTTTTAATCGATAAACATGTGTACGAGACGCTGCTTTATGATGATATTGAATATTTTTGCTCTGAAATTCTGTGATATATACATTTTTAATCTGACATATTACTATACGAAAATTAGAAACATTAAAATAGTATTGTTTCGCTTCCTTGGTCCAGAAGCAGCCTGGCAGCATTATATGGCCTGTCTACCGAGAGGTCCGAATCCCAGCTCGGGTGGCTAAAGTATTTTAATAGTGGCAACTTGAATTTGTGACTTTGATTCGATTTGATTTAAAAAACAATAAGATTTCTGTTATGATTCGATTACACAGCTTATTCATGTTCGCCCATCTCTTAATAAAGTTCCGTACCATAGATAATAAACCACACCAGCAGACCACAGGTTAAAAAGCATATTTGACATTTTAGATTATTTGTTGCCACGTCTTTCTATAAAACAAGTAGGTTATTACTTTAGAAAAAATATTATTTTCTACTGAAAATCAACAGATAATGGAAAATTATGGTGATAACAAAACACGTTATATCAACTTAAGTTCTAGTCTTCGTAATAAGTGAATGAATAAATAAATTTGCAATTTACAACAGAAAATAAGGACATCGGATGAGACGTCTATTTTTTTTAATGTAGCAACATCAAACGTCTAATTGGATTACAATGGCGGCTGTGTCCCCGTCTGAGGTATGTTTAAAATAATTAAATTATTACGTTTAATTTTGGTTTACATATCTTTACATCCTACAGATGTAGAACACATTAAGTATAAATAATGGATAAAATGACTTTTTTTCTATATACCTTCAAGTTTATTTATTGCGACAGTGACAGATTTGCATGACGATTTTGTCATAATATTGAATTTATTTACGCCAATACTGTGTTTATCTGTGATTTAACATACAACCTGTTAAATAGCGTGTACAATTGTGTTCAAAATGTATAAACAGAGCAATTTTTTCCAGCGGAGATTACAGAAAGAACTCATGTCCCTGATGAAGGAACCACCTCCAGGAGTGACCGTGGACGGAGATCAGGCCAGCCAAAATCTTACACTGTGAGTCTGTCGTTTATTTTTGTAGTGTACCTTTAGTTGATTTACGACAATGTCACAAATAGAGGAAATTGTTTTCGTGAATGATAATAAATCATACAATCCTTTGAATAATAAATCTATTATAATTACGCGGAAGTTAAAGATTGCGGAATGGAACCGTTAAAATGTATTGTGATATATTCAATTATTAATTAGAATTTTATGTTAAAGACTCATGATTATAAAAATATCCACAAAAATAACATTTCTTTATCTTTGCTTTGTTGTAATAATTTCTAACACTGATAATGTGTAACTACCTACATGATTCACATATGTATGACATTTTGCTGACTGCAGTATTTGCAACCAGCTGTTAATTATTGTATCACAAAATAATATATTTAAATTCATACCATTTATTCTGCAAATAGGATATTTTATATCACTTTTACATATCAATTACGAGTATATATTGAAAAAATAATAATGATGTCTGCATTTCGTGGCTATCCCTGAGAAGAAATGCCAAAACAAACTCAAGGGTTTAGGGTATATTTATATTAATTACAGGAATTCATATTGTAAACTATATTTTACCGAAACTCTTAAGCCATGTTTCCTGCACTAGGTTTTCTCATAACATTACACAAAAACACATACGCAAAACAACGATTTTAGCTGTCTCCTGTCTGTAGAACAATGGACCATAGATAAAAAATACAAGTTTTGTGTAATTTTTTAGTGCAGAAGATGCGACTTTACTAAGTAACCACTTGTTTCAATTTATGATTCAATTTTGAACAAAATTTGTTTACTTTGAACTTTGTATATATGGGCCTTACTTATAAAAACAGTTTAGCTGAGCAAATGGTAAAGAATAGCCTGTCCCTTTTATTTTCAAACAATGTGACACAAGGAAAAAAGGGACAGGCTATTCTTAGCCATTTGCTCAGTTAAACTGTTTTTAAAGGCCCTATGACATACATATATGTATTATGTACATATTTGCAAGTTTTATTATGTACATAAAACTTTGAATTATTTTAGTATTATCATTATTATTATCTCATATGTCGAATCCTTGGTCTATATATGGGCTGTATACCAGGAGGTCCTGGGTTCGATTCCCAGGTCTGGCAATGCAAATTTTCTAATTTAATTTGCCTGGGACTGGTTCCCTCAGAGGTGGTTGACGTCAGACAGGCGCCCGGTCGTAAAAACTAAGCCAAATCTCCTCTGCAACATACTTCAAAAAGTGTGTTGTGCCGACCCCACAGAAGAACACTGAATATAATCAATGTTTACAATAACTTTCATTCTTTTATTTCTGATAATTTAATAATGTAATGAGTCATTTGTTTTGCTTGTTAAATATAAGTTGCGTTTAGTATTATCATGAAATTTGAAAATTCGAATAAACAGAACTATATTTACTATAGCACCTGTGCTTGTTTAAGAGTTTACTCTCTACTCTTTTATCAGGTATTGAAGTTATATGGCAGTCCCATTAGAGTAAACTCTATAAAACAAAAGTAATCTTGAAATTCGGGCCACATTTGCCTATTTCTATAAAGTACATGAAAATAGTCAAAGTGAAACTCCTTAATTTGTAGACAAAAATATGTTTGTTCAAAAAGACAATTTTATACAAAGCAAGTAAGTTCAACTTTCTTTCTACCTGTCCTTTTACCACCTTGATGTGGGGTCGACGCAACACACTTTTACAAGCATGATGCAGATTTAGCTTAGATTTTATGATCAACTACCTGTCATGTTAACCACCACTCTGGAGGATCTATCAAACAAATCAAATTAGAAAAATTGCTTTACCCTGGGAATCGAACCCAGGACCTCCCGGTCCACAGCCCATATATGCTGCCACTAGACAAAAAGGCGACAACAAGCAAATTCAACATGCTAGTTTAAATAAAATGTGTAAACATTGTATGTGTTCCTACTGTACAAAACAAACACATACTTAACTACGTGCTTGTGGCCTTCTACATACTGCCGTTGTCAAGCTAAAATGCCGTTAAGTGAATAAACGTGCCTGCCTCGGTGGCGTGGTGGTATTTCGGTACGACTACGGTTCTGAGGTCTCAGGTTCGATCCCCGGATCGGGCAAAGTGATATTGGATTTTTCCATATCAGCCCAGAGTCTGGAATTTGTGCCCGATATGGCGATAGGCTCGCCCCTATCACATCTGGGACTGAACTAAGCTCGGCGAAATGTGGGTGTTCTAGTTCGCTAGTGCGCCTCTGCCTACCCCTTCGGGGATACAGGCGTGAGCTTATGTTTTGTTATGTTATGTAATAAACGTAATTTTGAGATGTCTCCATAAATCGTAGAAAATATGATCCCTAGAGATTTCATAGAATTATGGTTATTTTTAATCGTAAAGTAAACAAGTTATTAACCGCCGATTGTTCATACACTTAAGGTCGCCTTATGTCGTTTAAGGCCGCCTTATCTGTCATAATTGTATGGCTAAAATCAATGTAAGAAGTCGTTAAAGTTGAGTAGCGTTTGACCAGTCGGGCGTAGGTCCATTAAAAGCCACAGTCTAATAAACCTCTAACCGCTGAATGTTCATACACTTAAAGTCACCTTAAGTCGTTTAAGGCCGCCTTATCTGTCAAAATTGTATGGCGAAAATCAATATAAGAAGCCGTTAAAGTTGAGTGGCGTTTGACCATTCGGGCATAAGGATAATATTTTCCATGATTTTTGGAGACATCTCTATATTACGTTTATTCACTTAATGGTATTTTAGCTTGAGGATGGCAGCGTAGTACATCTAATATAATTTATGTATGCATAGTTAAATATGGCCTGTACGTGAGGTAGTACTAACTGGCCATACTATTAAAAAAAAAAGTTCAGTACTTTTCATATCTTTGTTTTTTTTTTCTTAATTCAATTTCCCTAGGACTCGATCTTGGAGAGGGTTGATGTTAGGCAGGCAGCTGATCGTAAAATCATAGACGAATCCTTTCTGCTAAATGCTTGAATAAAAGTTTCTTATGAATGGATATGTTACCTTAATTTTTATAGATTTATCGTCTTAGTGTCATGGCTGTATACATGGTTTGTGGACCAGAAAGTCCTGGATTCAATTCTCAATTCAATAAAACAAAGAAACAGATCACAAGTTCTAATTTAATTAAGACAAATATAACCGTATACACATATTATAAAGTTGAATTTTAAATTAAATGGGCATTTTGAAATTTACAATTCTGTCGGCACCGGACTAAAGGCAAATGAGTGCTTTAAGCACACATTCAATGTCCCATTTTCTGAACGCCTGCATCTAGATATATAATAAATCGATGATGTCAACCAATAGATCAATCATCATCATCATCATCATCAGCCATAATAGGACGTCCACTGCTGAACATAGGCCTCCCCCAAAGATTTCCAGATCGACCTGTTGGAAGCGGCCTGCATCCAGCGACTTCCTGCAACCTTTATCAGGTCGTCGGTCCACCTTGTAGGTGGACGTCCTGCGCTAGATCAATCAAGCTAGCCAAATTCATTCTATTGGGTGACAAGAAAGGGATTTCAATTGTGTTTTCAAATCTCCAATTTGGATGTGTAGCTGTCACATAGCCTATACAACCCTAAATACCATTACCACCTTATATGGTAACAAAAAAGCACTCTATTATATTACTAATACAGTACAGTTTTTATTAGCCCTACAAATCGATACACATATCATTTGCATCCAATATAATAAATAGAAACTCACAAACAATATTCCGTAGTTTATTACTTGTGATGCACTTCAATGACAAATATATTAATATTTAATGTTAATTGCTGCCGATTGGGGCGTGTCGCGACAATTATTATAGACGTCCGGGGACACGAGGCGTGTCATCATTGTTTTATGGTGTATTTTTATTTGTGGACATGGCTACACTGGAATTTATAACGGCCGGTTTCAATAAACGATCTTAGTTTATAGTGCAGATAGATCGCGATTATGAACCAATCAAATCAGGTCATTTGACGGAGTCATGTTCAAACTGTGTTCTTATTGGCTAATTTTTGTAATCTATCTGCACATTCGAACTGAGATTGTTTATTGGAACCTGGCGTAAATAAATAAATACACACACAGTACTGGCCCCTTTCTTTCTTTATACCTGCCCTTATACTACATTGATGTGGGGTCGGTGCAACACACTTTTTCAAGCGTGTTACAGAAAGGATTTGGCTTAGGGGTTTTGGAGTGGTTTTCAATATCCGACTGAATATTATTTATAGAATAAAATTATAAGTTAAATTAAAAATAATTTTGTTTTAGTTACTATTCACATCGCGTCTTTTTTTTGTCAAGCACTCATTTATACTCATTTTGTTATAGTAGCTCACGAGTATTAAATACATAATATATTTTTTTATCATAGCTTAGAACATTACCAACATACTAGTTTAAACAATACAATTTATGCAAGGATTATTTTTTAAATCTATTTAATACTTTGAATTCAAGGAATAGTTAACTATTTCGCATCATATTTTACATGCTTTATTAAGATTGTTTATTGACACCAACCATTGGCTTATGGCGTGTACACACCAACCGAAAGAACGTTTTATTTTATTTTATTTATTTGGAAAACTGACGAAATGTACAATGTATCTTACCATCTATATAATTATAATATACTGCCTCAGTGGCGTGGTGGTATTTCGGTACGACTACGGTTCTGAGGTCTCGGGTTCGATCCCCGGGTCGGGCAAAGTGATATTAGATTTTTCCATATCAGCCCGGAGTCTGAAATTTGTGCCCGATATGGCGATAGGCTCCCCCCTATCACATCTGGGACGGAACTAAGCTCGGCGACATGTGGGTGTTCTAGTTCGCTAGTGCGCCTCTGCCTACCCCTTCGTAGATACAGGCGTGAGCTTATGTTATGTTATTGTACACTCCACTACGTTTTCACGAATTACTTAATATTAAAACTAAAGGTACAGTGAAAATGAATTAAGTGTACTTAACATTAGGTTGTTCTATGAATTTTGGTGCAACATTAGTGAATTTACAATTTCTTTTTTAAAGTTTTTACTTTATACGTTCGCGAATCTACGCCTGTTGCGTTCATACAAATAAACTTTCGCTGTTGTGTGAATGCAACAGGCATAGATTCGCGATCATTCATGCGGTTGGTGTGTACCCGGCATTAATAAAGTTTCCTTCTTTCTCTTTCATCAGGATTGTGAGGTATCCATTTGTCAAGGCAAAACAAACGATATAAAACTCTATGGGGTTACATCATTTTGTTTCGGAATTGCTGTGGTGACCGTCTCGTTCTATTATCAGGACCCTGGGTATCATCTTGTCTATAACTTGTCAAGGCAAAACATCATCCTTAGGCTGAGATCTATAGAGCGAACGTCGACTAAGTCCGAGTCTAATTAACGAACTCAGTGAGAATTTTGACTTAGTCCGAGTCATTTTTTACAAGAAAACCTTTGCTTAGTCTGTCGGTGAGTCTGTTTTTCTTGTAAAAAATGACTCTAAGTCAAAGTTCGATTTAACAATTCCAAATACCCATTGAATTCGTTACTTTTACTTAAGGCTGAGATCTATAGAGCGAACTTCGACTAAATCTGAGTCAAAGCAACGAACTCAGTGAGAATTTGTAATTTTTAAATCGAACTTCGACATATTCTCAGTCATTTTTTAAAAAGAAAAACAGAGTGGTAGAAAGACTGAGCAAAGATTTTCTTGTAAAAAATGACTCTGACTAAGTCAAAGTTCGATTTAACAATTCCAAATACCCATTGAATTCGTTACTTTTACTTAAGGCTGAGATCTATAGAGCGAACTTCGACTAAATCTGAGTCAAAGCAACGAACTCAGTGAGAATTTGTAATTTTTAAATCGAACTTCGACATATTCTCAGTCATTTTTTAAAAAGAAAAACAGAGTGGTAGAAAGACTGAGCAAAGATTTTCTTGTAAAAAATGACTCTGACTAAGTCAAAGTTCGATTTAACAATTCCAAATACCCATTGAATTCGTTACTTTTACTTAAGGCTGAGATCTATAGAGCGAACTTCGACTAAATCTGAGTCAAAGCAACGAACTCAGTGAGAATTTGTAATTTTTAAATCGAACTTCGACATATTCTCAGTCATTTTTTAAAAAGAAAAACAGAGTGGTAGAAAGACTGAGCAAAGATTTTCTTGTAAAAAATGACTCTGACTAAGTCAAAGTTCGATTTAACAATTCCAAATACTCGCTGAATTAGTTACTTTGACTTAAGGCCGAGTTCGTTAGAGCGAACGAAACGAAGTCAGTGAGAATTTGTAATTTTTAAATCGGACTTCGACATAGTATCAGCTATTTTTTACAAGAAAAACAGAGTGATAGATAGACTAAGCAAAGATTTTCGACCAACTTCCAAAAAGGAGGAGGTCCTCAATTCGTCTGTATTTTTTTTTATGTATGTTACGCGATATCTCCGCCAAATGTGGACCGATTTTCAAAATTCTTTTTGTGTTCGATAGAGCTTATTTCAAGGGTGGTCGCATATAAATTTTGTCACTATCGGATTTGAAGTCGGTCTGTTAAGTTTTTAAACTTGTGATTATATTGTAAAAAATGACCCGGATTAAGTCAAAATTCGATATATGAATTCCAAATCTTCACTGAGTTCGTTTCTTTGACTTAGACTTAGTCGAAGTCCGTTCTATACATCTCAGCCTTAGAGTACATTTTCCTGTAGCATAAAGTCTCACGTGTTGCGTATATTTGTCGTCAGGTGGACAGTACACATGGAGGGCGTACCCGGCACGTTGTATGAAGGTGAAAAATTCGTACTTCAGTTCAAATTCACAAGCAAGTATCCCTTCGATTCTCCTGAGGTGAGTGGTAATACAGTGCCTGTTCACACAAGAATTATTTTTGGCTTTAAAAAAATTGAATTCAAAATGCAAATTTCTGATGTGTTTCTAGATTTATTTATTAGGTCTACTATCAACCATATACCATTACATAGGAACAAAGAACATGTGTAAACTAAATCCAAGTACCTACATGATTGTTCTAAAGCAGACACAACATTCACTAAGTTGTTTACAACTGATTAATCACGTCAGAGTAAATAAACATAATATACATAACATTATAGATCAACGGTGCTTAAAAGAAGGGAATAAGGATCGGGTGAGCAGATGGGGGGTTTAGGCCACTAGGAATCTCACTCACCGAACGAAACGCTGCAGCGAGTTGCGATTTTACGTCGTTTTTTTGTGGGATAGTGGTATTATACCGTTTAAGCCGGCCCATTCTTACTGTAGACAAAACTGTCTAGTGTCTACAGCGTGGCTCTACCACTGAAACTCATTCTGAGGTCGGCGCAAAATATTTTTTCAAGTGTATTGCGGGAAGGATGTATTGTAGTCGCTGGATGCAGGCCGCTTCCAACAGGTCGAGTCTTTGGGGGAGGCCTATGTTCAGCAGTGGACGTCCTATGGCTGATGATGATGATTGCGGAAGGATTCGGATTAGTTTATACGACCTGCATTTGTAAGTATCCTACATCTCATTGTATGAAAATGTAATTCTATTGCTCGCGAAAAGGTCAATGCTACCAAAAAAGTTACGTTTTTGTTCATACACTCACAAATCTTGAACAGTTTCCCACGTTGTACAATAGTTACTACGAATTCTAATGTAAAAACTGTAAACATTGTTTTTTCATTGAACCTGAAAATAAACAACGTTAAACTGTTCTTACTTTACCGCACACTATGTAAACATATAGGGCCTTACTTAAAACAGCATTTTTAGCTGAGCAAATGGTTAAGAATAACCTGTCACTTTTTTCCTTGCGTTACATTGTTTAAAAATGAAAGGGACAACCTATGGTATAAAGATAATAATAATAGCCTTTATTAAACAATCTTACATTTTTAACTTAACCTACTACAATATATATTATCTATTCGACACCGGTTCGTGAAGATTGTCTTGCTTTCTAGCATAGGCCTCCCCTAGAGTTTGCCACTGTATGCGGTTCTGTGCTTCTCTCATCCAAGTAGTACCCGCTACTCTTCTAATATCGTCCTCCCATCGTCGGCGTTGTCGCCCTTTCTTTCTTTTATGTTGTCTAGGGCACCACTCAGTTACATACCTTGACCATTTTTCCTTTTTGCTCCTAATCATATGGCCTGCCCATCTCCATTTTAAATTTTTAATACAGTAAGTGACGTCGGTTATTCCAGTCTGATTTCTTATATGTTCAATTTTTATTTTATCTTTTATTTTGATGTTGAGTATGCTTCTTTCCATACTGCGTTGGCAAGTTTCTAATTTGCGTATGTCTTGATTTGTTAGGCTCCATGTTTGGCATCCATATGACATGACAGGTAGAATACACGTATCAAATATTTTTCTCTTAGCTCTAACTGGTACGTGGGGGTTTTTCATTATCTCCTTGAGAGACCAGAATCTTTTCCACGCCAGATTTATTCTGTTATTTATTTCTTTTTTTGTAAGGTCTTTTGGGGATATGATTTGTCCAAGGTATATATACTCTGTTACATATTCTATTGTGGAGTTATTAATAATTATAGGTATGTTTACAAGGTTTGTCATGACTTTCGTTTTAGCAGTATTCATTGATAGGCCCACTTTGTTACTTTCATACACTAACTGTTCTAGCATCTCTTGCAGGCTTCTTGGATCTTCTGAAATTAGTATAAGGTCATCCGCAAACCTTAGGTGGTTTAATTGTACTCCGTTTATATTTATTCCGTATTTTTCCCAATCAAGTCGTCTAAATACATATTCGAGAACCGCTGAGAAAAGTTTGGGTGACATTGGGTCACCTTGCCTCACTCCTCTTTTTATGGGAAAGTAATCCCCTTCTCTTTCGGTTCGTATTTTTGCCTTCATGTTCTTGTAGATGTTATATAATAGGCGTACATATTTTTTTTCAACTCCTTGTGTTTCTAAAGCTTCCCATATGTTTGTGTGTTTTAAAGAGTCAAATGCTTTATTGTAATCCACGAATGCAAGGTAAAAGTTAATACCATATTCATTACATTTTTGAATAACTTGTTTTATAGTGTGGATATGATCTAATGTTGAGAAATCTGCTCGAAATCCCGCTTGTTCTTTCGGTTGGTTTTCGTCCAAAATCTTTGTTAGGCGCTCCAGTAGCACTTTTGAAAATATTTTGTACACATTGGACATTAAGCTGATGGGTCTGTAATTGGCTATATCGTCCTTTCTTCCCTTTTTGTGTAATAAAATTATAGTCGATGAGCTCCATTGACGGGGTATATATTCTGTGCGTAAAATGTCGTTAAATAAATCTGTGATAACATTTCTTGTTACCCCAGATGTTCCTATTAGTAGTTCGTTGGATATGCAGTCTTCGCCTGGCGCTTTTCCTTTTTTAAGTGATTTGATAGCTCTATCGACTTCTTCCCTAAGTATACACGGAATTACTTCTTCATTGTTTTTGTTGTAAGTAACTAGTTGATTGTATTGGTCCAGCGTTTCAACATCATTATATAATTCGCGATAGTAGTTCGTTGCGACCTCTAAAATTTCTATTCTCTTTGTCTTAATTTTTTTATTTCTTGGATGTTTTATATTATCGATCCAGTCTGCGTTCTCTCTTAATTCAATCCACGCTTTTTTCACTCCACCGGAATTTTCTATGTAGTAGTTTATTGTTTCATGTCTTATTTTGTGTCTATGTTTACGTATGTGTAAGTTTATTAATTTACTGAGCTTTGCAATCTCAAGTTTGTTATTTTTCCTATCTTTAAACATAGTTTTCCTTTGCATGATCAACTTTCTAGCCTCTGGTCCTATTTTGTCCTTCTTCGTTTTATTTAATCTAGTTTTTCTTTCAGTTTCTTTTAATTCGTTTTCTAAAAAATCGTATTTATCTTGAACTAAGTTGATATTTTTTACGTTTTCTAACTCATTGTGTAGGGACTCTAGAATAATTTCCGGGATCAGTGCAGGTATTAGTTGTTTTGTATTCTGAAGGTTTCCTCTGTGTGTTTTTGGTTCCTTTGTGTACAGTTGTCCTCGAAGTAGCCTGTGATCTGAGTTGTAGTTAAGTTGGTTAACAATAGCTATGTTTGCAAACAATCTAGGTCTGTTTGTTACTATATAATCTATTTCGTTTCTTATCATCCCATTAGGTGACACCCATGTCCATTTCCTATTAGGATTTCTAATATAGTAGCTGTTCATGATGTGTAAGTTGTTTTCCATAACGAAATTTATCAGTCTTTGACCATTGTCGTTTCTTTTCCCTGTTGTATATGGTCCGAGTATTTTCTCTTCGTTTGTTCTTCTCGTTCCTATTTGGCCATTAAAATCGCCCATTATAATTGTTGTTTTATACAAATTCGATATTAATTTATTAAGTTTATTGTAAAATTCGTTTTTTATTTCTTCTTTAGCTACCTCAGTGGGGGCGTAAATTTGAACTATCGAGGTCGGTTGTTTATAGCCAGGCAGTTTTATATTCAAAACTGCAATCCTATCTGACACTCCTTTGAATTCAATTATATCTTTTTTAAGATATTTTTTAATCATAAATCCTACTCCATATAAGCCAGGTGTTGTATTTTTGTAGTATAGTATATAGTTATCGTATTCTTCAATTTTTTCCTCTGCTCTCCGCACTTCGCTTAAGCCGATTATATCCCAATTTACAGTTTCTAATGCATTTTCTAATTCGAATAGGGATTCCTGGGATTTTAGGGATCTTGTGTTAAGTGTAGCTATATTAAGTCTAGTCCTACACCTTTCTTTATTACCTTTAGTATATATATCTTTAGTTGATAAATTTTTGGATTTGTTTTTGTTTATTACAAGCTCTTGGGGGGTGTGGTCTAACTCCCCGCGGTGACCAACCGTATTGGGGATTTGATTGCTTTTTGTGAAAATTGTTATTGAGTTAATTGCTTTCCTCACGATTCCGGTGTCTGACACCTCCTATGCCTTGTGTTGATTTGTCTGCTTCTCTGATACTGAGAAAGATCTAGCTCTCATGTATGCAAATGCATCTGTTTTGTGCATTTTTGATGGGGCTATAATGTTTTTTCCTTCTTTAGGACGGGGAGGTGTTTTTTTGTTCTGAGGCGACTCAGAAGTTTCTCTTTTCCTTTTTTCAGCTTCTAGTTTACTTCCTATGATAAGTTTGTTATTTTTAATGAATGCGTGGTTCCCTTTTTCCCTTTCTTGTTTTAGTTGTTGTTGTAGATTTTTACGTAGTTCCAGGGTTTCTTTTGAGAAATCTTCTGTAAGATATGTTTCTCGGGGCATATTTGTTTTATTTTTCATTATTTCTGTCTTCTTGTGGTGTGACACAAAGGAAATTAATATCGGTCGGGATTTACTACCGTCTTGTTTTCTTCCCAGTCTGTGATATTTATTTACTTCGAATTTTTCTACCTTAACATTCAAGTTTTCAAAAATGTCTTTTATCATGTTGAGTAATTCGTCGTGACTATTCTCAATTTCTTTGATGCCATGCAGTATTATATTATTTTTCCTATTTGCGACTTCCAAGTGCTTAACTCTTTTGTTCAATGTTTCCACTTCGGATTTTAGTTTTTTATTTTCTTCTATTATGGGTTGTATTCTATCATCTATGGTACGCATTAGAGTATCAGTTATGTTCTGTGTAATTGTTACTGTTTGTTTCTCTAATTCCATTTTCAACATTTGAAATAGTCTTAACATATCTTCTGACATACTATTAGTATCCATGATGCAATAACTAAACGTTTTAATATGCGTGGTACGGAACGTAATTTTTATTAGAAGTTGGTATTACTGCAGTTATGACATGCACTGTTGACAAGTTTGTATGACTAACTTCGGACTTGTTAACGTCAATATTGAATAATGGTATTTTTCTAACCTCTAAATTGTAGTGTTGGTGATATTAATCAATTCGATCCGCTTCTTTCTTAAGATTTTGACGTAAACTCAGTTGTTTGGTTTACTTGCACTGATTTTCTGCCACTTATAGTAGATATTTGTGGATTTCACAGTGGTAAAACAATTTAATATCAGGAGTACTCTTTACGCTATATTTCACTTATGACAGCCGGAACCGGAAATCGTATAAAGATAAGCAGCGCTTAAATATTTTTATAAGTAAGGGGCCATATTTGACAGCCTCCGTGGCCCAGCGGGCGAGTAACCGGCTGTGAACCGTGAGGTCGCGGGTTCGATTCCCGCACCGATACAAATTTCTGTGTGGCCCACAGTTATTTGTTTCGGGTGTGGGTGTTGTGAGACCGAAAGTCTCTCGTAGTTCCTGATACCCACGACACAAGATTAGATCTTAGTGTGGGGTCAGGACTACGTGTGTGATTGTTGGGTGTATTTATTTATTTATATTGTGGGTGTGCATCACGAACTATAAGAGACTCATGGACCCGCAATACCCATATTGTAGTCCTACATTTATTTAAGAGGTCATTAACTTAAAAATTACTAGTCCTAACTAACCTTTCTTCGTCACAAAAAAGAAATTAAAAAAGTAAAAAAAAACATAGTCACAATGAAGTAGTGCTCTTTTAAATGTGTAGGTCTAAAGGCGAGTCTCCTGCATGTGTTTTTTCGAAACAAAACACTAAAAACACCTACACAAAACAATGTTTTCATTGTCTCCTGCTCATAGAACAATGGACCATAAACAAAAATGTGTAACGAAACCATGTTTTGTGTAATGATTTAGTGCAGGAGACTCGCCTATTAGCCGCGTCTCCTGCACGTGTTTTTCTCTAAGCATAACAAAAAACACATACGCAAAACAATATTTATGGCTGTCTCTAGCTCACGGGACAATGGACCATAGACAAAAATGTGTAGAGACCCCATGTTTTGTGTCGGTGTTTTGTGTTATGTTTTAGTGCAGGAGACGCATTTACGGCTTGCATTAGACGGCTTTAGTAGCGGCAGCAAAAACAACATTTTATTATCAAGTAGATAGCATTACAAAGCATTTTTACTTACGCGTTGCTTCAGATATTTAGAGAGGTCGTGTTCTTAATCGCAAATAAAGTCGGTAATCGTTATTAAATTAATTTTACACGGAGTTTAGATGACATCGGTCGACGTCCAGTTAATCAAATTGTTCGGACAGTTAAAAATAATTGAGTGATAAGATTACCAGTGAGGCAGTGACTCAATTCCAAGAGGCATTGTGTTCCGGGCTAATTGCATTTGTATAGCTGCACCGTGTTATACAGAAATGAGCTAACCTACAAAAAATGTTAACATCAATATGGTCTATTAATGGTTTAGATCATGTTGGCATCAATATAAAAGACTTTTTTTTGTGGGTTGGCTCATCCCTGCACAACACGGTCCAGTTTATGTTAAGGCGCGATTCCTGCACTAAAACATTACACAAAACACCTGCACAAGACATGGTTTCGCTACACATTTTTGTCTATGGTCCATTGTCCTATGAGCAGGAGACAGCGAAAAACATTGTTAGATGTAGGTGTCTTTGTATCTCATTTCGAGAAAAACACTTGCAGGAGACGTGGCTTTACGTACGACGCGACGCGAGTAATGACGTTTTCAAAGCGAATTACTATTTACGCCCTCTGACGCCTTCCTATAACACACTTGAAAAAATGTGTTGCGGTGATCCCACATCACAGTGGGAATTGGGATAAAGGTAGATGGATAATCACAAGTTTAAAAACTTAAATGACCGACTTCCAATTTACTGATCGTCACCAAATTTATATGGGACCACCCTTGAAAGAAGCTCTATCGAACACAAAAAGAATTTTGAAAATCGGTCCACATTTGGCGGAGATATCGAGTAACATACATAAAAAAAAATACAGATGAATTGAGGACCTCCTCCTTTTGTGGAAGTTGGTCGAAAATATAAAGGTTATTTCGTCGAAGCTTACGGCGATTTTGCTTCCTTAAATGTAGATATTCACTTATTGAAGTTGTACTGCTTTTGGCGCGTTTATGGGGGCCTTACTTATGAAAACATCTTAGCTGAGCAAATGGTTAAGAATAATCTGTCACTTTTTTCCATGTGTCACATTGTTTGAATATTCATTTATTGAGTTATACTCTCCTTTTGGTGCGTTTATGGGGGCCTTACTTATGAAAACATCTTACTGCCGCACTCAGAGACGTTCCTTACATTAGGCCTAATTGGTATTTAACTAATTGACATTAAATATTTCAATACCGAATACATGTGCTGCCGCACTCAGAGTCATGTAATGGCCAATTAAATAGTTCCTTAGTGTAGATTTAAAAAAGTTACTTCTCAGAGTCAGATAATGGTTCATTAATAGCCCTTAATGACAATTAAAGTTAAATACGGCACGACCTTTACTTATCTATTTAATGATTGATTTGGACATTTACGTTTTGTGTTTGAGGTTACATTTTTACAAAATATGAAATAAGCTCACGCCTGTATTCCCGAAGGGTTAGGCAAAGGCGTATTAGCGAACTGGGTGTTCTACCTGTGTAAAATACCTGTGAGTTAAATTCGCATTGTGTATTATAATATAGCCTATGTCCAGCAGTGCACGTCATGTGGCTGATGATGATGATGATTACAATATTTTAAAGCGCATGCCGGAAACAACGTGTGCCTGACCTTTCAAGACATCGCAATTCTGGCGGCAGCGGCTACCGACCATGTTATTAGCATACAGCGCATACAGCGATGCGACGATGGTTCAATTTTGAACAGGGATTTTTTAGCCCATTTTAAGAGTATATGGACGAAATTGTCTCGGGCAACAGGTGGTTTCGGACGACGGCTGTCCAATATGGAAGGTCCCAGCACCAATGGTATCCTGTGTCAGCCGTAAGAGGCGCCTCATAGCTCTCCTTTTAGTACTTTTGTACATGTGACTTCCAGATGGATGGTAGCACAGGTAGTTGGATTTGCGCTATCGTCTAGTGGCAGTGTATACCCAGGTCGGGTGTGGTGTTTTTCTAAAAGGAGAAAGGATAGGAGTTGGCGTCAGAAAGGCAGCCGGTCGTAAAAAACTTAGCCAAATTCTTCCTGCAACATGCTTGTGACAATAAAAAATGGATTGCGCCGACCACACATTAAGATGAGATAAGGGCAGGTAGAAAGAAAATGTAAATAAGATTACAATAGTAAGAACTGCTGCACACAGCAAGGATAATTAAATGAGACCTAATTCGTCATTAACTAATTTATATTAAAGTCGTTAATCAACGTTGCATCCCAGAGTCCAAATTTAATGGTTCGTTAGTTAATGTCAACTTTATGTATCAGTGGGACGGATCTTTGACATTTGATCTGACAGCCTTCGTGGCGCAGTGTGCGAGTAGTAGTACCCGGCTGTGAAGTGAGGAGCGGCGCGGCGGGTTCGATTCCGCACTGGGAAAAGTGTTTGTGTGATTATTTTATAAAAAGGGCATAACGAGACGCATAATTTCATTTCAATACATTTAAAAAAAATAACTGTGCCCATTTTTTTCGATGGCATATGGGAAGGTAAACCGCTAGTATACATACAGTTTTGTGTTTTGTTTTGTTTTTTGTGTTTAGTGTTTAGTTTTTTGTGTATTGTGTACTGTGTACTGTGTTTTGTGTATGTATGTTAGATTATTATATACACTGGTATTTTCTGCAAGACATTAAACAGTATACCATACCAGTCTAGACCAGGCATCACCACAAAACCCGTGATCCAAATCTATGAGCAAGTGGTCATTTATTAGTCACCTGTCACACAGTACTGTACAGTACAGTTTGATATTCATATCCATGCTGCAGGACGTCGACGTGTTGCAAGAAATAAATTATTTTCAAACAAATTACGCTGATTTTAGCAATATCATCGTGCAAGTCAGGTTAGGGTAAAAAGATGGACTAAACTATAGTTTTTTCTTAACTTAACTTAGGTATAGATAGCTATAGGTTAGGTTAAGTAAGAAAGAAAAACATGTAACTAATGACTTGGCAGCATGGTCTCTGATCTTAGCTGGTTCCCTGTGGAACAAATGTAAAAAAAATATAATGTCAAATGTTTGACGTAAAATGCTAATCAATCGTTAAGGAGTTAAGTAAAGGTGTGTCTGTACATTGTCGTTAAGGGTCGCTAATGAATCATTAGCTGTCTCTGAGTGGTAACGTTTTGAAATCTATACTAAGGAATGATTTAATGGACGATTAAACGACTCTGAGTGCGGCAGTTAGCTGAGCAAATGGTTAAGAATAGTTTGTCACATTTTTCCTTGTATCGCATTGTTTGAAAATAAAAGGGACAGACTATTCTTAACCATTTGCTCAGTTAAAACTGTTTTTATAAGTAAGGTCGTATGAGAGTAAAATTGAAATCTGCGCGCGCACACCGTTACAGCAATCCGACAGTATGAAGTTGGCCATCAATGGCGCGCGCCATTACATTTTCTTATTCGCCTTGACGAGACTGATTAATTTCACACTTATACTAGTACATCAATATGTACTAGTATAAGTGTAAAATTAATCAGGGGGAATCCCCTTATAAAAATATTTAAGCGCTGCTTATCTTTATACCATAGGTTGTCTCTTTTATTTTTAAACAATGTAACGCAAGGAAAAAAGTGACAGGTTATTCTTAACCATTTGCTCAGCTAAAAAGGCTTTTATAAGTAAGGCCCATTATTAACAAATTATCTAGTAAGAATATGCAATCGATGTCGGACCACCGATTCCGTCATTCAAGAGGAAAATAAGTACATAATGTATTGTTGTAACTGGTTTGCACTGTACATTAAGTCATAATCTTAAATTAGTTGAAGACTCAGAATGGGAATAAGTACAGGTTATGAGGATATCAAACACTAGTATCTTAGTAGAATAGAAACGACATCGCCACATCGTTTGTCGAATTCAACCCTGAACCGTGATTCTTTTTCCCAAATAAAAAATTGCTTAATGTGTGTAAATAGTTGTTATAACATCAGTGAAAGTCCCATCAAAACCCGCCCAGCCGTTTGGAGATATATCGGACAGAAGTCCAAACTAACAGACAGCCAAAAATCTTATTTTTTTTGTATACTACAGAAGTATTTGGGTGTAATTGTGTAATACATAAATATTGATATGCATTAAGTAAAAGGCATTTTTGCATACAAACATACACTTCAATTCACTTATTATGGATAAGAAACAAAACAATTTTATTCAATCACTTGAGACATAACATAAGCTCACGCCTGTGTCCCCGAAGGGGTAGGTATAGGCGCACTAGCCAACTAGTACACCAACATTTCGCCGAGCTTAGTTCCGTCCCAGATGTGATAGGGGGCGAGCCTATCGCCACATCGGGCACAAATTCCAGACTCCGGGCTGATATGGAAAAATCCAATATCACTTTGCCCGACCCGGGGATCGAATCCGAAATACACTTGAGAATAAAGTATTATGTATCTCGTCCCGCGTAGTCCCCTCTTTGGTCTAGTCGCAGTATGTATGGCCTGTGGACCGGAAGGTCCTAGGTTTGATTCCCAGGTCGGGCAAAGCAAAAGTTCTAATTTAATTTTCCCGGGACTAGACCCCTTAGAAGGGGCCACGTTAAGTAGGTGGCCGGTCGTAAACACGTAAGCCAAATCATTTCTGCAACATGTTTGAAAAGGTCTGTTGCGCTGACTCCATATTAAGGCGGGATAAGGGCAGGTAGAAAGAAGAAAAGTCATTCCGACCTGTGACCACGAAGACTGCAAAGCCTTCGAAACGTCGGGCATGACAATTAAAACATACATATATTGAATCCGTAAAAATAGTTTTATTTCAATGCATAACATTCGCGTAAACTTAAAAAATCAGTAAGAAAAAGAGTACCTCGTACCCACCAATAAACCGAGTCATCATAATTAAAATTGTTTTCCGAAGATCACACCCAGTGAATTAGGTACTTGACAATTTTTTTTTAAATTGATTTTATAAGATTTTTACGTCATCTAAAACGTAGCACAAAAAGAAATATTGAAATATTCTCAAAAATAAAAAAGTTATAAGCCTTTGTAGTTTGGTGTAACCTTCAACTGCGAGAAAGAGAAGTATCAGTAAAATCACGTCACGTGCATAACAGTGCGTGTATTGAAAAGGGATAGTAAGATATCCCCACTACATCCCCACTCTTGCTCACTGCAGAACTTAAATTATGAATTACAGTCTCATTTTTCAACCAATTTCGAAGCAGTTTTTAGAGAAGGATTTTTTTTTTAATTTTACTTGCTATTACATGTAATAATGTGTATGAAATGAAACATAGTCAAGTACCCAATTGCAAACAGTAATACTAATTTTCCCGGTAAAACCTCCAACAATGTTATCGAAGGAGGTAAAAAAAGTACGCAAACTACGAAGGCTTCACTTCCACGTGCTTCGACATTGAATTTTATCTAAATGTGTGTGACCTTAGCGCTAACAGTGAACTGTTTTGTTCATGACATACGTACTATTTGGTGCAGGAAAGCAATCTTAAAACTAACTACATTTTGACCGCGGTTCCGCTACCGTGATATGTTTCCGGGACAAAAAGTGGCGTAGTCACGTAGGATAATGTACTTTGTTTTATAGTAGAGACTGGCAAACGGCAAACGAGCCGATGGGTCATCTGTCGGTAAGTGATCTCCACCGCCCATAGAAACACAAGACACAAAAATAATCATGGATGCGTTGCCAGCCTAAAAGGAGGGAAATAAAGATTGGGGAAGGGAAGGGGAGAATCGAGACACCGGAAATGTCAATCACCGAACGAAACGCGACAGCAAGATGCCACTTTACGTCGATTTTCTGTGAGACAGTGGTATCCAACCGGCCGAGACGGCCCATTCGTGCTGTAGACGTAACTGTCTACAGCGTGGCTCTACCACTGCTTAGGCCTTAGATTAATTACTCAAAAAATCCTTAAAGGTATTTGCTGCCTGTCTGTGTGTCTCTCTCTCTCTCTCTGTGTGTGTGTGTGTGTGTGTGTGTGTGTGTGCGTGTGCGTGTGTGTGCGTCTGTGTGCGTGTGCGTAGTTATATCTCCCTTGCAATGTTAGTACACGTTGGTCTTCCCTGGCTGAAAGTAGCTGACTCGCAGTGTTTCCCCACGCACATTCTGTTCTACGAACACCCAGCAAATTAGAACAAATCTGGGGAAACCCTGGACCAGTACCAGCTCTTATCGTATTCGCAATACATTATACTAAAAATTGTTTATGTATCGATCATATTTGATAAGTTTTCCTGTTGAGTATGAAAGAATATAGAAAATATATTATAGTTTACAAGAGAGTAATCCAATGACTGCCTCCGTGGCGTGGTGGTATTTCAGTACGACTACGTTTCTGAGGTCTCGGGTTCGATCCCCGGGTCGGGCAAAGTGATATTGAATTTTTCTATATCAGACCGGAGTCTGGAATTTGTGCCCGATATGGCGATAGGCTCGCCGCCTATCACATCTGGGACGGAACTAAAAGCTCGGCGAAATGTGGGTGTTCTAGTTCGCTAGTACGCCTCTGCCTACCCCTTCGGGGATACAGGCGTGAGCTTATGTTATGTTATGTAATCCAAAAAGATCCTAGCGGTTTATACCGTTAAAAGAAAACTGATTCAAATTATATTTTATCATATAGTACATGCCCGCTTAATTCAATAGAAACTACCTAAGTATAAAACGTTTGTTGACCTGAATAAATATCTATTATCCTTAATTTGGTATTCGGTATAAGCTTAGATTAAGAACTCAGGTATAAGATAAACAATGCCCTTACCCCACCAAGAAATCATCACTGTCAAATTGTTTATGCGCCAATAAAATATTTTTTTCATATAAAAAGGCCTTCAATTTTTTTAATGTGAAAAATGAACCGTTTTCATATCATCTTTTAACTGGCATTTAATCAATCAACTTTCACAATGTAAAGAAGATTCTCTGTTAGATAATAATAGTCCATTCTTATTTCTTCTAAGATTCTACGCAATGAAGACTATTTTTATTACTGAGTTAATAGAGCCTATTTTTCCTTATATTCGTTGCCGCCCCTTGCGCAGTTGCATTCAGCCGCAACCTCCGCAGGAGTCTGCCTTTGAGCAGGGGCACTCGCGGTCTGAGGACTGCTCAGACGGAGCGCAGTCATAAACGCGTTCCACGGTACCCCTACAGGCCTTATTGCAAGGTGGCGGGCTGGTCTAGGCATCCGCCACCAGCAGCCCAGTTCACGGAGGCCGGAGGTCATCCCTACGGCGTCTAATTCTCCGACTTTGGGAGGGACGCCCAATGCTTCGCTCCCTCTATCTCCGCTGCCTCTTTGTGAACTAATATCTATGGAAAAACTATAGACTCTTGTCCAAAGGCGGCACTAGACCAAAATTGAACGTCGGCGACATCAGCTATGAGAGGCCTTGGCTTTTCCGGCAAAATATATAAGCAGTTTTATCCGATGAGGTCCCGTCTAATAGAGGAGAGTGCGAGGCCGTCGGTGGTCGCCGTCGTCGCTGACGCCTAACGACGCCACGGCTCTTGTCCATACGTAATATGTTTTTCTGAACGTAAAAAGACATAACTGGAAATGGGCTGATAATTTCAGTTTACCAGACCTCTACGTCTCTGCCAATTCTAGATTCCATCCAATTTAGAATCTAAAACTGAGACGTTTCTCGTGAATTCGTGACTAACTTCATTACGGTCAAGTTTGCGCGTATTCTACACGTGTAAAGATAATCCTAAAATGTGTGCCATCGTGTCGCGACGGTAGGCTAGTTATCAATACTTGATACACTTAACATACATTTTGTGAGATATTTTCGTTTGTTTTATTATCGCCGTGGAATAAGCTTATGGGGGTCAAAAAGAGCTCGGATACTCCAAAACGTATGTCGTTTTTTTGTTTTTTCGGCTTTATTGGTCAATATACATAAAGATCTTGTTTATGCTCTTCGTCGTGTATTTTTCACACGTCATGTGGGCAGAATTGTCCCAAAGGACAGAGCCATATCCCCAAAAATAATAAGAATAAAGATCTTAACCGTGAAGTGAAGTGCGTACGAGCATGTATCAATATACATACTCGTACGCACTTCACTTCCTTAGACCCGACAAGCGCACGTTGTTGACTAGCGTAATTCTTGACATACTGTAACTGAATTGGACAGTTCTTAATTGGGTACTTGACTATGTTTGATTTTATACACATATTTATATGTAACTAGCTGACCCGCGCAACTTCGTCTGCGTAGGAGAGAGAGGGTTGAAAGAATGAGTCGTAAGCACCTATAATCCAATAATTCTAAAGAAGGTAATGGGATGATCTACTTCGGTCCGGTTTCGTCAGTCACCCCGTCAGTCACCCAGTCAGTACCCCCGTCAGTCACCCCGTCCTTCACCCTGTCGGTTACCCCGTCAGTTACCCCGTCCATCACCCCGTCGGTCACCACGACGGTCACCCTGTCGGGCAACGCGTCGGTCACCCAGTCTGTTATCCGTCTGTCACCCGTCTGTCACTCGTCTGTCACCCGTCTGTCACCCATCTGTCACCCCGTTTGTCACCCCATCAGTCACCCAGTCAGTCACCCCGTCCATCACCCCATCGGTCACCCCGACAGTCACCCTGTCGGTCAACCCGTCGGTCACCCAGTCTGTCACTCGTCTGTCACCCGTCTGTCACCCCGTCTGTCACCTGTCTGTCAGCCGTCTGTAACCCAGTCGGTCACCCCATCTGTCTGCCCGATTGTCACCCCGTCTGTCACCTGTGTGTCACCCGTCTGTCACCCCATCAGTCAGCCTGTCAGTCACCCCGTCATTCCTCACGTCAGTCACCCCGTCAGTCGCCCCATCACTCACCCCGTCAGTAACCCCATCAATCACCCCGTCAGTCACCCCTTAGGTCATAGCGTGATGTTATATAACCTATAGCCGTCCTCGATAAATGGGCTATCCAACATAAAAAGAATTTTTCAATTGACAAATACTGACATTAATATTTATACGATACTAACGACACTCAATTGTTTTGCCTTCCCGGAACCTCTCCACTATAGTCCGATTGCTAATTAAACGGAGTAAACTGACAGATCGAAATGTCACTTTCCAAAATAATGTTGCTTACTTTTAAAACATAGTGATTGATCTATAGTAGGATTGGTAATTAAACGGAGTAATCTGACATTTGAGATGTTGCCACTTTTTCGTGAAATTTAAATAGTGCTGCGGTAAAAAGATCAATATTATTTAAACACTAGCTGACCCGCGCAACTTCGTCTGCGTATGAGAGAGAGGGTTGAAAGAGTGAGTCGTAGGCACCTATAGCACAATCATTCTAAAAGAGGTAATGGGATGATCTACTTCGGCCGTCAGTCACCCCGTCTCTCACACCGTCAGTGACACCGTCTGTCAAACCGTCTGTCACCCCGTTTCTTACCCCGTCAGTCACATCCTCTGTCACACCGTCTGTCACTCCGTCTGTCACCCCGTCTGTCACCCCGTCTGACACCTTGTCTGTCACCCAGTCGGTCACCCGTCTGTCACCCGTCTGTCACCCCGTCTGTCACCTCGACTGTCACCTGTCTGTAACCTAGTCGGTCATCCCGTCTGTCACCCAGTCTATCACCACGTCCGTCACTCCGTCTGTCACCCCTTCGGTCACCCCGTCTGTCACCCCGCCTGTCACCCCGTCTGTCACCTCGCCGGTCACCCCGTCTGTCACCTCGTCTGTCACCCCGTCTGTCACCCCGTCTGTCACCACGTCCGTCACCCCGTCTGTCACCCCGTCTGTCACCCCGTCTGTCACCCTTCTGTCACCCGTCTGTCACCCTTCTGTCACCCCGGCTGTCACCCAGTCGGTCACCCCATCTGTCACCCCGTCTGTCACCCCGTCATTCATTCACCTCGTCAGTCACTCCGTCCGCCACCCCATCAGTCAGCCTGTCAGAGTCACCCCGTCATTCCTCACGTCGGTCACCCCGGCAGTCATCCCATTAGTCACCCCATCAATCACCCCGTCAGTCACCCCTTAGTCACCCTACCATTCATCCCCTTGGTCAACACTAAAATATTTTTTCAAATCGAACCAGTAGTTTCTGAGATATAAAATTCCCCGCTAGCAGCATTTTTTATTTCTGCTCCGCTTCTATTGGTCATAGCGTGATGTTATATAGCCTATAGCCACCGTCGATAATTGGGCTATCCAACACAAAAATATTTTTTCAATTCGAACCAGTAGTTTCTGTCTGAGATATAAATTTTCCCGATTTGGTAACATTTTTCATTTCTGCTCCGCTCCTATTAGTCAAAGCGTGATGTTGTATAGTCTATAGCCATCCTCGATAAATAGGCTATCCAACACAAAAAAAAATTTTCAATTCGAACCAGTAGTTTCTGAAATATAGTATTTTCAACATTTTTCATTTCTGCTCCGCTCTTATTGGTCATAGCGCGATGTTATATAGCCTATAGCCACCGTCGATAATTGGGCTATCCAACACAAAAAGAATTTTTCAATTCGAACCAGTAGTTTCTGAGATATCGCCTTCCCCGGTTTTAAACATTTTTCATTTCTGCTCCGCTCCTATTGGTCATAGCGTGATGATATATAGCCTATAACCACCGTCGATAATTGGGCTATCCAACACAAAAAGAATTTTTCAAATCGAACCAGTAGTTCCTGAGATTAGCGCGTTCAATCAAACAAACAAACAAACAAACAAACTCTTCAGCTTTATAATATTAGTATAGATTTCAATTCAGTGAACCATTTTATTATATTCATTTTCCAAAGTCCAACTTAAAGTCGTAATTCCTGCCTAATGTGTTATTAGTACTGCATGTCTATTGAATTATAGTCATAGTAAATTACTGCATGCTTAGTTATGGGACGTCTACTGGAATTATAGTCATGGTTCATTATAAACAAAACTTACGAAAAGCTATGAATGTCCAGAACGTAATTTTTCTCAAATAATGAAAGTAGTATTTGTAATTTTCATTGTACCATTTCCCGTATTTGTTGTGATTATTCACGTAAAATTATTGACACCGTCTTTTAATCGATGGGCTAAGCTGAAATTTCTAAAAATACGCAATAAAATTCCAATTTTGCAAACTCGTAATGAGTTATTGTATCTTTGAATGATAAAAATTGAACTAGATCAATCACTATGTTTTGAAAGTAAGCAACATTATTTTGGAAAGTGACATTTCGGTCTGTCAGTTTACTCCGTTTAATTAGCAATCGTTCTATAGTTAAATTTTTGTCATTCAAAGAAACAATAACTTGCAAAATTAGAATTGACAGCCTCCGTGGCGTAGCGGGCGAGTAGCCGGCTGTGAAACGTGAGGTCGCGGGTTCGATTCCCGCACCGAGACAAATGTCTGTGCGGCCCACAGATATTTGTTTCGGGTCTGGGTGTTGTGAGACCAAGTCTCTCGTAGTTCCTGATACCCACGACACAAGACTCGATCTTAGTGTGGGGTCAGGACTATGTGTGTGACTGTTGGGTGTATTTATTATTATTTATTATTATTATTATTAATTTTATTGCGTAATTTTAGAAATTTCAGCTTAACCCTTCGACTAAATAATTGTGTAAATAATTTTGCGTAAATAATCACAACAGATACGCGAAATGATAGCAATGAAAAATACAAATAATACTTTTATTATTTGAGAAAAAATACGTTCCGCACATTCATAGCTTTTGTAAGTTTTGTTTATAATGACTCATAGCTAATAAATAAAAATGCCATAATTTAGCACACAGTAATGTACTATGATTATAATTCAGTAGACCTGCAGTACTAGTCACACATTAGGCAGGAATTACGACTTTTGAGTCGGATTTTAGAAAATGAAAGAATGAAATGGTGCACTGAATTGAAATGTTTAAATAATCTTGATCGTTTTACCGCAGCACTATTTAAATTTCATGAAAAATTGGCAACATTCGAAATGTCAGTTTACTCCGTTTAATTAGAAATTCTACTATAATACTTGAACTTTATGGTATGGTATTAAAGTTCAAATTGACTTTTAAGTATTATTACGAATCGATTGTATGGGAGTACAGAAAAGTGTTGTTTTTAGACTTTTTCAGACAATTTTTCATTTTTTTCTCTCCGTAAGAACCATCCTCGTACTTCGATGAGTATTCTAAAAAAAGAATTAGCGAAATCGGTCCAGCCGTTCACGCGTGATGGCGTGACAACGGAAAACGGGTTTCATTTTTATATATATAGATAGCAAATAAAACAAAAAAGAAACCCTCCTGTAAAATCTGTATCGAAATTGTTTGAAAAATGAGTCAGTTATTCATATTTTAAATTCTGCAATGAGCAAGAGTAGGGATGTAGTGGGGATATCTTGCTATCCTTTTCTAACGCACGTACAAATCGGTCCAGCCGTTCACGCGTGATGGCGTGACAACGGAAAACGGGTTTCATTTTTATATATATAGATAGTAAATAAAACAAAAAAGAAACCCTCCTGTAAAATCTGTATCGAAATTGTTTGAAAAATGAGTCAGTTATTCATATTTTAAATTCTGCAATGAGCAAGAGTAGGGATGTAGTGGGGATATCTTGCTATCCTTTTCTAACGCACGTACCGTTATGGCCTTGACGTGATTTTACTGATACTTCTCTTTTCCGCAGTTTGAAGGTTACACCAAATTTAAAATGCTTACAACTTTTTTATTTTTGAGAATATTTCAATAATTCTTTCAGTGCTATATTTTAGATGGTCTCAGTATCATATAAAATCAATTAAAAAAAATAGTCAAGTACCCAATTGCGCATAAATGTTTGTAAATAAATATTAACTCCGATGCTGATTGCATAATGTATGCATGTGATTGTTTGACCACGTTATTACGCTTCTACGGTACAAAGTACTGTGTTGGTACTCTTGGTAGTTTGAAGACAAGGTCTTAAAATACATCGTGTAACCTATTTGTCTCAAAATTCAAATACAATTTTGTCTTGATTACAAAGAGCACGTCTTATTACCGTTAAATGTATGAAAATTATACTATGCCAATGACCTGTAGGCCACGACAGTAGACAGCGACTATAAAATATTTGTATGACAAACACCCGAACGCCTCTAGCGGTTACGCGGGGAACTAATGTTTTCCATACAAATATTTTACGTCCTCGCGTAAATACGTGCAACAAACTCATGTTTGAGCTACTGTATACGTTACGTTTGGATGTAAAGGACTCTCGGTCAATCTTGACAAGCCTGCTTGATGTGGCTTGATGTGTTCAAGTATTCACCACCTCGCCGAAAACTGAGGCCACAGTGAAGCCACGCACACAAACGAGCCTGTACAAAAGTGCCCTACGCATACACACGCCATTACTTATAGATCGAATGGGCCGAAAACCCTGCTTCACTTTCAATAAATTTATTTTCTTTGTTTCTTCTTTTTAAGTTCCTAGCGCTCCGTCCATATTTTTTTTACATCCGTGGGTGATTTGTAGCGTAATGATACTTTGACATGTCTATGGGTAGATTTACGTACAACTAGTGACCCTATGGTTCGCGTAGCTTATTTCCATCCTATGTGTTGTCAGTGTTTTTCAAACTGTTGGGTTGTAGCCCCCAGGGGGTACACTGTTAAATTACCAGGGGGCCGCGAAGATATCGATCAACGGCACTAAATGTAATGCCAATGCCAAAGTTAGATTGCAGCACGGTTAAAATTACAGATAATTATCGACTATGAAATGAGTTAAATGTAATGGTCCAACAAATATGTAGTATATACGTATTCTTTAATGATGTAACATGTCAAAGTAACAAAATTAACACTAATATAATTTTTTTTTAACTATTCAGAAATTTGCCATAAACCGTATGTCCTTAAAGTAAATGTAACTTTGATACTTTATCAGTCAAGGTGTTCGTATAATTGCGATGCGTCGTCTAGTTTATGTAGCAAGTATTTCGTAACTTGTTGACAAGATAACGACTTGCATATTAATTAATTTAATAATAGAAAGACACGTTTAGCTCGAAAAACATTAGCTGATGAAATATTTTATAATGACTTAATACATACTCTACGATTTGATTGTCTACTGAGATATGTCTCGTAATATCGTAAATCTTAGCATAATCTTGGTAAAAAAACGATAGACGGTTCGTGACAGTGTTCTTCTATACTGTGTTTCTTCTTTCACGTGCCTTGCGTCTGATAATATATTGCAGGAGTAATGTGTCATTCTTTAGCATTGTCTTTTCAGAATTTCAGGTTTCTGATCCTTTTAGACGTATGTTTAACAGAGCAACGTCATTGTTGGCAGGTAACGTTCGTAGGCAACAACATCCCTGTGCATCCGCACGTGTACTCTAACGGACACATCTGCTTGTCCATATTGACGGACGACTGGTCGCCCGCGCTCTCCGTGCAGTCCGTCTGCCTCTCCATCGTGTCAATGCTCAGTAGCTGTAAGGAGAAGGTGCGTATTGTACAATACAACAACATCCCTGTGCATCCACACGTGGACTGTAACGGACACATCTGCCTGTTCATACGGACGGACGTATAGCATTGAATACGTACAAAAGAGTTCAAAATTAAAGGAAATGGTTTAGTAAAATATTGTAATTATAAATACCGATTACCACAGTTGTCACTCATAATGTATGAGTAATAGGCACTATGACACGGTTTTGTCTTGGAAAGTCTTATTATTGTTGTTATTGTAGTCTCGAGAGTTCGAGACACAATGCAGAGATCGAACCTACGGTCTCTCGTTTTACAGCTTGGCAATAGTCGACTCATAATCGGTTTTATAAAAATGTAATTCATAAAAATACCTTTATTTGAACATCGGTTACTGTTAAGATTCCCTAGTTTGTTTTTTTGATAACAGGTAGCAATCTTTCATAATAACAATGATGTATTATGCCAAATAAATAATGAGTCATTTATTTATTTAAAAGATATCGAGTTTTTGTGTTATTAAAGTAAACGATAATGCTTATCACAATTTGCAGAAGCGGCCGCCTGACAATTCCTTTTACGTCAAAACGTGCAACAAAAATCCTAAGAAAACGAAATGGTGGTATCACGGTAAGTTCCTTGGCATATTTCTCTTTTTTTTATAGCAGAGACTGGCAAACGAGCAGATGGGTCACCCGATGGTAAGTGATCTCCATCGCCCATAGACACCCAAGACAAGAAAATCATGGGTGCGTTGCCAACTTAAAAGGAGGGAAATAGGGATTGGGAAAGGAACGGGGGTAATTGGACCACCGGAAAACATAACATTAACATAAAGTTACATGTTCTTACTGGCTAACTGATGGACTCGCCAATGGCTAGACCAAACCTGTACGCCTAAGAAACTGAATTTTTCGAGCCTATTGCTTCTACCACCCTAAAAGAATGAAAATGAATTACATCTCTAGGATATTTTTGTCCCAAATTCTTAATCCCAAAGGTTTTAATTAATGAAACAGGTTTTTGTGCATTGTAATCTATCTATTTCGAGGAGAAATGGTTGAAAATATGGAGTTAATAGCATATAAAACGGGCAGCAAATGTATGCTGCTGGTTTGCTCTCAGCAAATTTGCCTCTACTATGCCTCATTATCCGTGACAGGTTAGGGACCTTTCTTTCTTTCTACCTGCCCTTATCACACCTTAATGTGGGGTCGGCGCAATACACTTTTTCAAGCATGTTGCAAAGAGGATTTGGCTTAGATTTTACGACCGGCCGCCTGCCTGACGTCAACCCCCTATGAGGGATGCAGTCTCGGGAAAATTAAATTAGAATATTTACTTTGCCCGACCTGGGAATCGAACCCAGAACCTCCCGGTCCACAGCCCATACATGCTGCCACGAGACCAAGAAGGCGACTGTTATTATAATACCCATGTCCTTAATGCGTCACAACATATAAGACACATTAATACTGCATGCGTATTGTCACATTTGTAACTTAATAAGTATTCATTTAATTTGATTACGGTAAGCCAAGTGCGTCGGATAAAGTATGCACTATACCACATACTTATGTATTGTCGGCGATGATTGAAACTTTTCCGATCGTGATCAAATTTATATAAAACCACCCTTGAAATAAGCTCTATTGAACACAAAAAACCTCGGTGGCGTGGTGGTATTTCGGTACGGCTACGGTTCTGAGGTCTCGGGTTTGATCCTCGGGTCGGGCAAAGTGATTTGGATTTTTCCATATCAGCCCGGAGTCTGGAATTTGTGCCCGATATGGCGATAGGCTCGCTCCTTATCACATCTGGGACGGAAATAAGGTCGGCGAAATATGGGTGTTCTAGTTCGCTAGTGCGCCTCTTCCTACCCCTTCGGGTTTCAGGCGTGAGCTTATGTTATGTTATGAACACAAAAATAATCTTGAAAATTGGTCTACATTTGGCGGAGACATCGCGTAACATACATACAAAAATACAGATGAATTGAGGACTTTCTCCTTTTTGAAGACGGTAAAAAAATATTACGCATTGTTTTTTCTTCTGGCAGTCTAAAACCCCCTCTAGGGCATCGTGTAAGATAAAACGCATTTTCCGACCTCCCGATCCCCAGATCGTATGCATTGCCACTAAACTAAGGAGGCGACTATATTAATTACATTGGTAAAACATGACACGTCCAATAAAGGAAATGTTAGAGATAACAATGTAATGCATGTGTTCGTATCTCTGTACCTTATCAACGATCGATAGTGGATGCTACCCGGCCGACCTTTCACGTCTCTACTTCATTTTTAATAAACTAGTAGTACCGATAGAGTTAGCTTTCCAACTCATGCCACCCTACTAATTCTTCTACTTTTAAAAATAATGGCTTCCACGCATTTGCGATGATTTAGCCAATGTCAAGGTAAATAGAGCAATTATGTTTTCACAATGACCATGAGACCCAGATGTGGATGGTCTCAAGGTCCTGCTGGGATTATGGCGGTAATTCCTTCCAGTGCGGTGCTCCTCAGATGACCTTCACTCGGCGAATCGACCGAACAAAGCCAGCCAACCTACCAAGCAAAACTCATCAAAGATTACCGGTTACAATTTTCAACATTGTACTGTCCATCTTCACTGCAGTTTGATGCATTAAATCACATCACTTATAAACCAACAAACACAGCTCTAGAGAATAATAGTAGGGGAGCCCACGATGCTAAATGGGGATTTACTCGAGCGTCGTAGAGACCTATTGGGATGTAAAGCTTAGATGATATGAAGAAAAAAATGTTATATGATATATACCTTTACATCGGTGGGGGAAGCGGCTATAGATTTTTAAATATGTAAAAAAAAACTGTTGCATGGACATCCTCGAGCGCGTCAGATATTGATAGCATCAATGCCCTACGTATTTTTAATAATGTACGTATGTTAATCTGATCGTTTGCATGATGCGAGTGGTTGTATTTAAGGGTTGAAAATGAAAAAAAAAAAAATGTTATCGAGCGCGTCAGATTTTCTAACGGAGTGTTAAGTGCACCAAAAAAAAGCTCTCATTCACTAATCTGACGATTTCGATGGGACGCAAACTCGCGGCCATTTTCATAATGTGCAAAAAAAATTCACCATTTTGAAATACTCAAGCGCGTCAGATTAAGATATATATGGTTCATCTTTATGTTCTAAACGTACTGTCTCATAATCTGACGATTATCTAGAGGGATTGGCCTGATCTGACAAAAAAAATTTGAAAAACGGTTCACCTTAAAGGCCATCCCTGCAACTTCCCGCTAATTCCATTCTTGGGCTCTTAAAATTGTACTTATGACATTTTTGAGCTCAAAATATAATTTATGTGATATTTTGAGCTCGCTGAGTTCAAAGAAATAGAAATTTCATAGAACACTATTTTTGGAATTTTCAAACCGCAATAACTTTTGAATGGATCAACCGATTTTCACGCGGTTGACGGCATTCGACGCAGTTTTATTATCCTCATAAGTAATTTTGCAATTTTAATTGATCGAACCACAAATTTCGGAGTAATCCCGAAAAAAACCTTTTTCGGGTTTCTTTCGTTCACGATATCTCTCGAACGAATCAACCGCTTTTGACCAGCTAGGTGGCGATCGACGTGGTTTTTCAAGCTCAAAGGCGGATTAGTTTTTGAAGTTGATCGATAAAGCCGGTTAAAAGTTATTCCAAAAAAACCACTTTCAAAATATTTTTTGTTTTTAAATCATTGAACTTAATTAATTGAAAAGCTCAGGAAGCAGAAACCAGAGTGGGGACGGAGTGAGAGAGTAATAGATAGAGAAAGAGTGAGAGAGGAATAGAAGCGCGGAGAAAGAAATGTAGCAACTGCACGCATTTAACTTTATCGACGAATTTTTATTATTTCGGCTTGCGAAAATCGTCAGATTATATATTTTTTATTATTCTTGAATTATTTCCTTCAAAATAAAAAAAAATTTAGCTACGCTCGAGAATGTCGAGATGACGTTTTTTTTTTACAACTTTGTTGCCCTCCCCTTTTTTTACGTCACTCTCAAATTGTCAGATTAGTGGAATATACACTTTTTAGGATGTAATTAACTCACCCTACCTTAATCTGACGCGCTCGAGAATTTCTGATGGTCAATTTTTTTTTACTAATCTGATCCTGTATCCTTCACGGGCGGCCTTATATATGGGCCTCATGTTTTGTGGAGGTACTTAACCGGGTACAAGGTATCCCCCTGTATATTAATCTGTCGCGCTTTAGTAAATCCCGAAATCCCCGCTTGGGCTCCCCTACTATAATATGAAATAATTTTAACAAGCGACGCCCACCCTGTCAGACTTCTCGTCAAAATCCTACTTCCCACTAATTAATTATTGCTACTATTAACACCGTGTTTTCCAAACTATGGGCCGCTACCCCCAGCTATATCTAAACAAAACGGTGGTCAATGACACTTAAGTACCTACGCATTCTTAAATGTAGAGTTGGGGGGAGAGACATGAAGCATTATGATCAACCAATTTCAGAAGGAGTATCTCAATTCGTTACACGTCACTCCAAGGCTGACCCCAAATACATTTTTTTGGAGTACGGAGTATCCATTGCGATTGGGGTTTTGAAATCTACTTTTAAAGCTATATTAATTTGATGATTTTGACTTAATTATTATTGAAGTACATTGGGGGGTTCGCGAAGAATTTTTAAAATAATCTTTGGACCGTGATGTTACAAAGTTTGAAAAACACTGACCAGCAACAGATTAGTTTAAAGTTACAATAAAAATATTAAGTTAGACAGATGTGTTTAATTTAAATGACGATCATTGAGTCGCCTCCTTGGTCTAGTGGCAGCATGTATGGGCTGTGGACCGGAAGATCCTGGGTTCGATTCCCAGGTCGGGCAAAGCAAATTTTCTATTTTGCCCGGGACTGGATCCCTCATAGGAAGTTGACGTCAGGCAGGCGGCCGGTCGTAAAAACTAAGCCAAATCCTCTTTGTAACATGTTTGAAAAAGTGTGTTGCGCTGACCCTACATTAAGGTGGGATAAGGGCAGGTAGAAAGAAAGACAAAGACGATCATTGATTCCCCTATTTTACCATCTTGTTCCCTCTACTGTTGTAGCCCTCTTATAGGTTGACCACAAAAATGAAATCTATGTACACCGCACACGTTATTCTCGTAGTATACAACAGTGCGTGGAATAAGATTGAAAATTGCGTGGCAACTCGCCTATATTACACTATCTCTACTGGATCTTTTATCACAATTCGTTGAGATCAAAATGTAATCCAAGAGTAATACGCGTTGTCATTCAATTTTGAACCTTATTCTCTTGATATAAGTAAAATCAAGATTGATATGCATCACTTAAAAATGTATTTACTTCCAGATGACTCAGTGTAACGGCGTACCGCGCGGCTGTATCGGAATGGACGATAAAATCTGAGTATGTGATAAGTGTTAAATAACAATACGTTACAACTTGTTGTGTACATACATAGTGCCGCGCCGCGTCGCCATCGCACCGCCATCGCATCGCTGTTCGACTGAAGAAGGATTTTAGTTGCAACTCGGCCATCGCTACTGTAACGCTATTGACGGAAATAAAGAAGGATTTTAGTTGCAACTTCGCCATCGCTACTGTATCGCTGTTCGACTGAAGAAGGATTTTAGTTGCAACTCAGCCATCGCTACTGTATCGCTGTTCGACTGAAGAAGGATTTTAGTTGCAACTCAGCCATCGCTACTGTATCGCTCTTCGACTTTAGAAGGATTTTAGTTGCAGCTCCGCCATCGCTACTGTATCGCTAGTGTCGGAAGTGAAGGATTTTAGTTGCAACTCAGCCATTGCTACTGTATGATATTGACGGAACTGAAGAAGGATTTTAGTTGCAAATCCCTGACATTGATATTGCGTTGCTGTTAATAAAGTGAAGAATTATTTTAGTACCAACTCTCCAAAATCGCTACTGCGTCGCTGTTGAAGTGAAGAAGAATTTTAGTTGCAAGTTCGCCACATCGCCACTGTATAGCTGTTGAAAAGTGAAGAAGGATTTTGCGATACTGTTATCACTATGACAGACGTGAAGAAGGTTCTTGCGACACTGTTATCGCTATGACAGACGCGAAAAAGGATTTTGCGACACAGTTATCGCTATGACAGACGTGAAGAAGGATTTTGCGACACTTTTATCGCTATGACAGAAGTGAAGAAGGATTTTAATCGCAATCCCACCTACATCGCTCCTACGTCACTGTTGAAGGAAGCTGCATACACAAGGTGGAAAGATTTTAATATAGCAGCTGTATTCCAACCCATATGATGATAGAAGACGAAATGAAGTCACAAAACCAACCACAAAATACACATAGGTAGGCTTAATTTCAAATTTTGGATATCATATCGAATTGAACTTTGAAATATAATAAAAATAAGTCAAAATAAAAAAGGAATAGAAAAATGGTAAATTTAAGAGTCACAAAATTAAAATCCCATAATAAAATTCATGATAGAAAACGTGGGTATTCCTATATTTAATTGTATTATACTTTTGAAGTTAATCTAACGTATGTGATGTTATTTTAAGAATGTATATGTTCATTGCGTTTATGTCCAAAAATTTTACTTGAAAAATAGTTGACTGCAGTACTCAGTTTTCGGTTTTACATATTTCTTATCGAGACAGATAACATTTAAGAAATTATGTGTTCAAAATATAGCATCATTTAGATCAATTGCTGAGTTTCGTGTTTCTGTAAAGAAGTTTTGGCCATTGATTGGAAAATACAGCTGTAATATAATGATTGTTCCAGATCATACCATCTTCGTCTAAATTTTTCACCAAATATGAGTGGATCTTTGACGCGCGAATGGTCAAACGCTACTCAACTTTAACGGCTTTTTATATTGATTTTTGCCATACAATTTTGATAGGTCATTCAAATATTACGTAAGCACTACAAGGGGGGCGAGGGTATTTTCTTTGCTTATTTTTTATGAAATGGGGGATGGGGGGCGTCTGGGTGGTGATTACGTCAGGAGTATTTCTTCTTTTTACTTCATCGGATTTTCTTTTAATAAAGAAATCACAACACATTGATAAAAGCATCTTCCAATGTGTACGTAAGCATTGTAGGAGGGTAAGGGCTTTGCTTATTTTTGCTGACAAGGGGGGGGGGGGGTTAATAATTGTAAAAAATCTGCTTACGTAATATTGAACGGTACCTAAGGCGGCCTTAAAAGACAAGGCGACGTTAATGTATATCATTCGACTATATTTAATGCATTTCACGAAGTTGCACGAACTTCTCACCATACGTTGTACACTGCAATCGCATGTTGTTCCTATTTCTATGCAATAGATATCATTACTGCCGCCCTCAAGTTAAAATGCCGTTAACGGTCAGTTTCAATAAACAATCTCAGACCGAATGTGCAGATAGATTACAAAAATTAGCCAAATAGAACAAAGTTTGAACATGATTCCGTCAAATGACGTGATTTGATTGGTCCATAATCGCGATCTATCTGCACTCTAAACTGAGATCGTTTATTGAAACCGGCCGTTAGTAAATAAACCTTATGAGATGAGTTTTGAGATGTAACCTAAAAACGTCGAAAATATTATCATTAGAGGTTTATTAGATTGTTTTTATATTTAATAGATTTAATAACTTGTTTACTTTAAGTTTAAAAGTAACCATAAGTCTATGAAATCTCTAGGGACTATATTTTCCATGTGTTTGGAGACATCTCAAAATTAGGTTTATTAACGGCATTTTAGCTTGACGACGGCAGATTAACGGCCGGTCTCAATAAACGATCTTAGTTCAGAGTGCAGATAGATCGCGATTATGAACCAATCAACTCAAGTCATTTGACGGAGTCATGTTCAAACTGTGTTCTTATTGGCAATTTTTTGTAATCTATCAGCACATTCGAACTGAGATTGTTTATTGGAATCGGGCGTAAGTAGTATGGATTGAGTCACTTTTGCATATGCTTGTTTGAACTTGTAAATAGTTATGAATGTCGTGACGCGACGATAGTCAAAAGTGTCAGGCGTAGTCATCGCCTATTAAAATACGTCAGGCACACGGTCATGCAAGAACGAGTTGAATTTTCTGTACGAAGCCTGGACGTCTTCATAGTAGTCAGAGTGCTACCGAAAAGTGCTCTTATTTTTTGGTAATAATTATGTTACTGCTCTCTCACTCTGCTTTTCACCCCTGAAGATGGTACCAGACTCAAGGCTCATTTATCCTACCATTGGCTGATGATGTACGGGCATATTATTTTAGTACATAGAAATAATAACAACATGCAAGTACAGTTCGGAATTCGTGCAACCCACATTTTCGTCAAATGCACGAACTATTGGGGACCTTCTTTGGCGTACTTGTATACAGAGTGTTTCATAAAGTTGGTATCAATAATGAGTACACTTAAAATGGGGGTGGCTAGCAATCGGGCGGTAAAGTTTTAAACTTCGTAAGGCTCATAGTTTTTGAATAATAGAAACTTGAATTGGTGACGAATACATTTTTTCCGGCTTATTGGGTCAGCTGCAGTACATTTGCAAACCACATATGGGGGTAATTAATTATTTTTAGCATACACAAAGCTATTCCTATACTAATTGCAACGATTTAAAGGTCGCATTCCTATTTTAAAATCTTCATGCTTAATAATTGATAAAAAAAAATACAATTTTTATTTTTTAGCTTTACTATTATGCTTTAAAACGTTCTCCCGTATGTGAAATTGTTATTGGTACCAACTTTATGAAACACCCGGTATATGTTTAGTATAATTCAAAATCTTCACGCTATGTTCTTACCTTGATACTTTGACATCGGTTAGGTTTGTCTCCCGCCTTACACGAGGCGATCGACGCTTTTGCTACTTGTAGGTTTTCATAGAAATTTTTTGCGCTTTTACGATACGTGAGTGAGCAGGCACTAGATGGATTATCGATGTCATTTGATTGGAATAGTAAAAATATCGATTTTAGTCACCACAGATAAGTATAATACCTTGTTCAAGCTGTGGACGCATATATTATGGTCTGTGTACGCTTTCATTTCCCTATAGTACCTAGTACTCAGGTGGTTTATATAATGGCGGGTACACGCCTACCACCAACCGTCGCCTGTTGCATTCACACAAACAAACTTTCGTTGTTGTTTGAATGAGACAAGTATAGATTAGAGATAGATAGAGCGTGGTCTGTGGTTTTTATATTATTTTCTGTTGTCACAAATTGCAATACACGATAAATGATAAATTCACCAAATCGATATTTTTATCGATTCAATTCGAATGACTGAGAAAAAGTTGTGTGATAACGTCCCTATGTTGAATATTATAGTCACAACGATATTAGAACTTCGTCTGAAAATCAAATTTAATATGCAATTCCGAAAAGGGCACATGTCTGAAAATTAAAAATGTGTAGGAACCAAAAAAAATTGTTGTTTTATAAAGTAGTGTACAATACATAATTATTTTTAATCACATTTTGACGTCAATTAGCAATTCAAAATTACATTTTTTTTAATTACACATTTTTAAGCGTATTTTTGAGCTATGCCCTTTTCAATTGAAAACATAAACATAAGCTCACGCCTGTATCCCGAAGGGGTAGGCAGAGGCGCACTAGCGAACTAGAACACCCACATTTCGCCGAGCTTACTTTCGTCCCAGATGTGATAGAGGGCGATAATTAAACATATTCGACAAAGGCTTTTATTATACCAACAATTATTTTTTTAGATGTAAAAATATTTTGAAGCACCCATGTTTGAATCACTAATGCCCAATCAGTGCTTAGTCTGGCGTCTTAACTAAAGAATAAGGCAGGCAAAGGAAATGTGATCGGCAAATGAAGTGGCTTTATAGACGTAAAATCAGACTATGTATACTACTAGACAAGCTGTTTAGAAGTAAAATTGTGTCACATTACGGCGACTGTTTGATGACGGGTAACGAAAAGAGCAGTAGGCCAACAATGAGTTTTTTGACATCACAATTTTTCGACTCGCTAGCGACTCCGTAAGGTCGATCTGGAAATCTTTGGGGGAGGCCTATGTTCAGCAGTGGACGTCTTATGGCTGATGATGATGATGACTCCGTAAAATATTTGTATTACAAACACCCGAACGCCTCTAGCGGTGACGCGGGGAACTGACGTTTTTCATAGAAATTATTTTACGTAGTCACTAGCGTGTAACGTCAAAAAATCTCGTAGCCTACGGAGATCTCTATAGCGAGATGTGGTCAATTGACGGAAACTTAGTGCGCAAATTCTTGTACCGAACAGCCTTTTTAGTAATGCATAGAAGTCTGCGTAAAATAAATATATTTTTTATTTTTGTCACTAAATAAAATGTCGATTGTGTATAGACTTAATCGATTTTGAACCTTATTGCCAGTGCGAAAATGTCGAGTTGATAGTATTATTTCTCACCGGGTGCTACTGTAAAGAGAAAATGCCCAAAAGCTAGATTCGAGTGTCCTCCGATGAATTGTTCACGTTAGACTAGCGACACATTCCTGTATTATTACTATAAGTTAAATTGTTGGTGACTAGTACATTATGATTTACAGAAATGCATTATAACATTGTGTATTATTGAAACAATTTGCTTAATTTATTGAAATAAAAATATATAGTTAAACTTGAAACTTGTATTATTATACCACATTTATCAAAACCGTGGCAGGCGTGAATAAACTGATAAGTTGACTTATAAAATTGAACGAAACTGGCCTACATACATACATACACACTTACGCCTGTATCCCATAGGGGTAGGCAGAGACAATTGAGCGCCACAAGCTACGATCCTGATACCTCTTTTGCCTCATCCACATTCATGTATCGTTTCATACATTTCCGCCGGTTGAGGGTACTCCGAACTTGCCCTTTACGAAGGAGATCGCTCATTTGATCCATATAGGATCGTGTCGGGCGCCCTCTTTTGGCCCTACCATTCACTTTAGCACGATAAGTACCTTTCGTAAGTCGCCTTTCATCCATGGCACTGGCATCTAGATTACTCATTTACCCTGTGGTAAACAAAATAATTTTTATGTCATTAGTTATTTCAACTAATCATTGAGTCAGACCATGGGCGTATATCACCTATAAGGGGGAGGAAGGTTAGGGGGTTGGACACCCTCCTTAGCCTACCAAAGGCCGGCAACACCCAGATCAACATAATAATACCCGATTATAAAAAGGCTGTAAGATGTAAGGTCATTAACATAATTCATCAAACATGTATTATTGACGGGGGAGCTGTGCAGGATAGATAGATAGAATGTAGAATGCCGAATAATAGTCAGACACCTCCTCCCCTCTAATTGAAAGCTATAGCTACGCTCGTGAGTCAGACTTTTATGCATCATAATATATTAACCAATTATGCCAGTTTTGTTACAATATCGCAAGTCGACTTGTCAACTTATTCACGCCTTCTACCAAAATTATAAATATCATTAACTCTTCGTATTATTATTTTTTCATTCTTATAAATAATAATAATAAATACACCCAACAGTCACATACATAGTCCTGACCCCACACTAAGATCTAGTCTTGTGTCGTGGGTATCAGGAACTACGAGACGCACGATCTCACAGCACCCAGACCCGAAATAAATATCTGTGGGTCACAGACATTTGCCTCGGTGCGGGAATCGAACTCGCGACCTCACGTTTCACAGCCGGTTACTCGCCCGCTGTGTCACGGAGCACACAATGACACAATAGCGAGCTTAGATTAGTGGAATATTAAATAAACATAAACAAGTTAATTTCGACTTTATTGAGTTTAGTAATATAACATAGTTGGCAGGCGTGAACCATTATACAGAAATTAGGTAACTGCACAAGTATCTGATGACGTTTGTCGCATCAGTAAAGGATATAAATAATATGACATAACTCTCAGGCCTTTTGAAATATGCAAGCAAAATATCAACTTATCTACTTAACACATTTATATAATTTTGACACTATTTTTCAATTAATATGAACGTAATTATGAATTGGGTGCTTGACTATTTTTTTAAAAGTATACAGGACTATTCATTAGTTTATCCTAAACATGTAAAAAAATATTTCGTAATTTATTTTCATATATTTAGTTTAAAAAAGCACAAATTACTATGTACAATTTAATTTGCGGCCAAAACGCTATGTGTTAACTGTAGATACGGGTGACGTCATCTTTCCTTACCATAGATACAAAATCGCTCATTAAAAAAATATTGCGATATTGGTTACTACAGTCAAGTACCCAATTGAGACCACAATCTTATTATGCAATGAAATCAATAATTATATTTCTCAAACTTTACTTTTATATCTGTCGGATTTTATCTGGCCTACATTAGACATACGAAAATTAATATTCATCTGTAGACCTAAAATGAACAAAAGAGATGCAACACATCAACCATGTCCAATTTGGTAACAAAAAGGCCCAGTTTACTGAAATGAATAATTCAAAAACTATTCAGACTTCATTGAATATGTATTTATGTAAACTCTCGCACAATAACTTGAAGTGCTAAATCTAACCACCTTAAAGGATCGTAGACATCGTGGTGACCTTATTGAAACATATAAAATTTTGGACGAGCACTGATATACAGGGATTCCACAACCTGCTGAATCAAGACACCAACACTCGTCTCAGAGGACATAGCAAAAAACTTACACCACCCGGTCTAACAACAAACCACACATGCATTTCCTGACGAACAGAGTGGTACGAACATGGAACAAGCTCACAGAGGATGTGGTCTCAGCCGAAAGTGTCAACCAATTCAAAAACCGACTTGGCAACTATCTATAGAACAAATAAAAACAAGATAGAGAACCTCAGGATACAGGCATATCAGTTGTACACACTGCCTGCCTGATAATTAATTAATAATAATATATTTACGATATTTTCACTTCAATTTCGGTAACTAATGTCGATAAAAGTTCACGCCTACCCACCAATACGTCAATTCATTCAGCCTTTATGTCTATTATTTACAAAATTAATATCTATTAACTATTAGTGTAATAAACATAAGTTCACGCCTGTATCCTCGAAGGGGTAGGGTGAAGCGCACTAGCGAACTAGAACACCCACATTTCGCCGAGCTTAGTTCCGTCCCAGATGTGATAGGGTGCGAGCCTATCGCCATATCGGGCACAAATTCCAGACTCCGAGCTGATATGGAAAAATCACTTTGCCCGCGCCGGGGATCAAACCCGAGGCCTCAGGACGGTAGTCGTACCGAAATACAACCACGCCACCGAGAGAACTATTCGCGATGTCACGTATCGTTAAACTGCAATATGGGAATTATCAGTACGGCATAGAATACAAATTTCAATACAAATCGTTAATTTACAAAATAAAATATAAATTTCCTATTCTATATACTTTGAGTTATTACATAAATTATTAAAAAAAATACATTCGAGAGCAAGTAAGATCTAAAATGTTTTAATATTTCGAAAACCTTATGTACAAACAGACAGATTCTTATAACTGTAATCCTCTTATAAATGTATTTTATTATTTCAGATATATAAACTGTACTTAATTTTATTAAAGTTATTATAAAACTATGTAATGAAACGCAACTAGAAAAACCAGAGTATAAAGTTAGATTTTATCAGAAACCGTTAGAAAATTAAACAAAGATCTTCAAAAATTCACATTATAAATAAAAATAATTTAATTTAAATAAGTTCAAAAAATATGTAACTCATTTAAATATTTAATTTCGTCTATAAAATAACATTTATTAACTCAAAAAAGATGCTTTAAAAATAAAGTATTTCAAAACTACTACACATTATAAATAAAAATAATTTAATTTAAATAAGTCCAAAAAATATGTAAGTCATTTAAATGTTTAATTTCGTCTATAAAATAACATTTAATCACTCAAAAAAGATAATGCTTCTGTTACTTGACATAAATCAATTCCAAATTCGTAAATGTTGCTTTGACCAATTACGCAATTGGGTTGTTGACTAAAATGTTTTTAATAATTTTATGTAATATTTACGTCATATAAAATATAGCAGAGAAAGAAATATTACAAAATTCTCATATATAAAAAAAGTTATAAGCCTTTGAAATCTGGAGGAACTCTCAAACAACTGAAAAGATATATATACACGATATATTCACGTCACGGCAATAATGGTACGTGCGTCGGAAAGGGACATCAAGATATCTACTACGCCCACTACGCCCTCACTCTTGCCTATTGCAGAATTTAAAATATGAATTACTGTCTCAGTTTTCAACCAATTTTGATGTAGTTTTTATAGAATTTCTTTTTAGTGTTATTTGCTATTATGTACATATAAAAATGTGTATAAAATCAAACATAGTCAAATACCCAATTACTGCTCATATTTTTATATTAAATGTAGCCATTAAATTATTGCTCAACAATATGCTATGCTGAACATAGGCCTCCCCCAATGATTTCCAGGGGGGTTACCACCACCTCTTATAGCAGTATTACTATAATCTTACTTGTACCGATTTCCGTACAAAAAAAAGCGAAGTAAGATTATAATATGGCTATAAGAGGTGGTGGTAACCCCGCAGATCGACCTGTTGGAAACGACCTGCATCCAGCTACTTCCTGCGACCTTTACAGGTCGTCGGTCGCAGTGGACATCCTATGGCTGATGATGATGATGAATATGCTATGCATATATTGTAGGCACCAACAATTTTATTGATGTTAGCAAATCTGAATAAAGATTTTTTGCACTAATATCTGCATTTATGTTATTAGGCGAAATGTACATTGTGTCTTAGGTGAAGCACCCCCGCAAAATGTATTTGATGTATGTACAATCTACTCAAAAAAGGGGGTACTTAAATCGTCATTAAGTTGTTTTTTTTTATAGCAGAAACTGGCTAACGAGCAGATGGGTCACCTGACGGTAAGTGATCTCCACCGCCCAGACACCCAAGCCACAAAAGGTTGTTTTAAGGTATTTTACACTATATCCTCCAAATGTGGAGCGAATTGGATGACACTTTTTATATTAGGCAATCAAAACACAAATGCCTTGTGTTGAGTTCGCGAGTTTAAGTTAATCTTTAAGTTAAATTGAGTTATGAACTACAATTAATCATACTATCATATGAGCTCACCACATTACAATATCTTCATGATGCTATGTTTTGTGACCATTGCATACCAACAACCAGCACAAAATAATGTTCATACTGTCTTCAAACACAATTTTACAAACATCCTCCACATAGGATCAACGATACCGCAAAATCTGTCAATCAGCTCTAATACACACAATTTTCCACTACAACAAAGCAATTGGCACGTCTAAGTAAGAGCTCCCATAATTTTAGGCAACTTTCTTAAATAATAATCATGGTCATATCTCGTGACTAGAACACCATCTGTCACCTTGACGTCACTGTCAAACGAATAGTTTATCAGTTGGCCTTTAGTAGTTGTCATATTGCCGTCAACAGTCTTAATAATTGCATCTCCAGCACAGAGATCCCATTTTTTAATCACTGTAGCGTGAAGGTATACATCATAGGTCCCATTTACTACTTCCATGACTTTGAACCCTGCTCCTGCAGCGGATGTAACAACCGTTTTGGGCCCGAATGCATTTTTAGCAACATCTGCAACTTTGCCAGGGTGAGACAGTGATACTACCACTCTGGGGTGCTCTTTGTTTTGTTCTTCCTGGAAGTAAAATATGACATTTAGGCTTTTGTGCAAGTATTTAAACCATAAACAATTATACCTTTTGTTATTTGAAGTAAAACTCCAAAAATCAGTTATCAATATTTGAAAATGGGATATTGTAAAAACACATTGTTATTCATTCTATTTTTTTATTAAAATCAATATATTGATAATATTAATTATTCTAAAAATCTTTTTAACATATGTATATAAACACTAGGTTGAATGCTGTATACGCATTGCATGTTAATTATTCCTATGTATAAACTTGTAACAACTCAACAATATCCTATAGTTGGTTACATATTTAATGGAATTAGACAAGCATTATTACAATTAAATGTTTCTTAAAAATATTACCCTCCTTCGGGACAGTCCGTCAAGTATACAGGCAAGTTTTACTCACATGAACTACCGCATGTATGTTGGCTGATGTTTTCTTAGTGTGCCAACCCCAGAACGTACGAGCTGGGAACGGATAGTGAATGACACCGATGACAGGCACTCCTCTAATGGCAACGCACACCATAGTCGTCACATACTGATACAGACCCTCTGAAAATCACATAAAGAATCAATGAGAAAATTATATAGATGTGAAGAACTAAATAAGCAAGCAGGCATGACATTAGGGACCTTTAATTGACTGGGATTTTGGGACTGTCAGTTGTTGTGCAATAATTTTGCCATATATGGATAAAAAATATGGGTTGATTAATAAATCAGAATAATTACATTGGTTTATTTTTACCACCAATATTTTTTCTACTTCCCCTTATCCCAACTTAATGTGGGGTCGATGCAACACACTTTTTCAAGCATATTGCCGAGGATCTGGCTTAGTTTTTACGACCGTCCTCCGATGAGGGATTTTTACCACCAATATACAATACAGTACTGTGTGTATCCCATGGGCTTAGTCAGTAACAATATAAACCCAACACAGCTCTGAAGCATCTTCCGCAGACATTTCATATTTTACGAATTGAGTGTTATTGAGTCTAGCCCTTCTCAAACAAACAATATTTATTCAGCATTAATTAATATCAGTTAAAATAAGAAGATCATGTTACCTGTATACTCCTTTGTGGCATCCAGAGGGTCAATCCAAATTGTGACATCTTTAATCAAAACATGTTCATCCATCATATGGTCAATATTCCTATGATCATGAATGGGAGCTTCAAGATCCAGAGCTGCCTGGTCCTCGCACACCGTCTCTGGCCTCGAATGCTCTTCCGATACTATATTCACCTTCGGAAATGTGTTTTTAAGACTGTTATACATCACACAATGTGACGCGTAATCTGCATCAGTTACGGGATCATTGATACCCTCCAAAGTCTTTCCTTTACTCTTAATGTTCAGTTTGTGATCTTTGCCTTCAGCTACTTTTATCCCGCCTCGCTCAGCCGCATGGATAGCAGCTTTCAGTAAACTTTTTATGTTGACCAAGTCATTCTTGTCCGCCGGGTATACTGACGCGCCAGACCGCCAGTATATTGTCAGAAAAAGTATGAACACTAACGTGAAACATGCAAATTTGTTTATACGTAACGTTCCACCGAAATTCATTTTGTATTATGTGCCGAATACGGTGAATTTAGGCTGGACTTCGGTAACGAGATTTGAGAAAAACCAGGAAAACTGGAAATCACAGTTGACAGCTGATTTATGAAACATGTCAAATCAAATGTCAATATTTTGTCGAACGTCACCATGTTTTGGCGGGTACACAACGGCGGAACGAAGCTGAAAGAATCTATGCCTGTTTCATTCACACAACAGCGAAAGTTTGTTTGTGTGAACGCAAATGGCATAGAATCTTTCGCCTTCGTTCGGCCGCTGGCTACGCGCCATTTGAGTTTGGATACACAGGGGAACACACTTCATTCAATCAATAAGATTCTGTAACCATAATAATTATTTTATCCGACTCAAAAAAGAAGGAGGTTGTCATCTCATCTGTAACTCTACTCTAATGGTGTGTTTCTAACTTAGAGCATTTAGGACTGGAGACGCCACTCATAGCATTTCCCCTCGGCCGAGGTACAAGATTCAAACATCTAACACGTTTATAAAAACTGCTTGTGGAATCGATTCAGTCATTGTCACAATCGTTTTCACTGCGGATCGTCCTGTATCGTTCTCCGTTAAAAATGCCAGTTTGCACAGTTATCACGTACAAAAAAAAGTCCAATACAACCAGGTGACAAAAATATGGAGTTATATTTCATATGTGACTATTTTAGAAGTAATCTATTTCCATTTCACATTTCCAGTTTTGTAATAAATATTACGTAAAATCGAAATACATAATCGATTATCAATTGTATACGGAGCAATCGAATAACCACATCGCCTCACAATTTTATAGTGATGTGTATGGTGTTTAGAAAATCGACATCGATGAAATATGTTGTTTTAATATTTACCTGTTTAGCTACGAAAACATCATGTTTAGCTACGATATTAAGTATAAGGATGGTCAAACGCCTATCCGGTTTAACATTTTTTTTTTTAAATGATAGGAAGCTCCATAATACCTTTTTATTGGGTATAATGATTTTTTAAGGATTTATATATTAGGTGCTATTAAGTATTTTCGTTTATAGATTAAATTTCTTACATAACAATTCTTTATTTTTATAAAAGTTTGAATTTTTATTCAGACTATCGATACAACTATCGACTGTAAATATCGACTGTAGTCTGTCCCTAATCGTTATTCCTCCCCCTGCCCCCTCAAAAATTGACAGACTTTTTTCCTCAGACTATAAGCTCTTTGGCGTCTCCAGTCATATATGCTCTAAGGTTTCTAAATGTAAAAAAATAAAAAAAATAACTGAAAAAAAACAGACCTTGATGATCTCCAATTTCTTTGCAGCACCGCTGTTCTTAATTATGTAACTCCGGGGGAGTTTTGGCGGGAATTCTGACGGTGCGTGTGATCGCTTGATATAATGATTTCATATTATAGTCTAAAGTTGTGCTTGTGGTTTGAATGTGAAGTAAATTTATGCGATAAACATCAACGAAGATGGACAGTATGTGGAAGTTTTGAAATAAATGATTTTGGATGCTTTTTGTCCGGTGGATGGGTCGACCATATTCGATTCCTCCGCTGCGTGAAAATCGTCTAAAAAGCATCAAACTGGAAGAAATTTACGCCAAAACTCCAGCAGGGCCTTGAAATCGAACATATCCGATTTCATTGCACTTGCGAAAACTTAGATGTAGGAAACAAAGTATAAAAAATAATAAAAAGTGTACGGCTGAAGGACATTGTATCCATGGCTATGAACAAGTAAAAAAAATCATATTTCATTGACATATTGTCAATGTCAGTAAAACGATTATAATTTTGCTGGTTGGTTGTTTTTTGCATTTTTGTGTTCCATTCAATGTGGTTTTTCCATAAATAGCTCTAGGCAACTGAACCATATAATTTATTCCACTTTTAAATTTTCATTTATTGCACTCTACCACTTAAAAATGATTCTCGTGGACATGTATGATATGGTAAGTAAAGTTAAAGTACATATTACTCATTTATGGGTGTGTTGATAAGCGATAATAATTTTAAAAACGATAAACAGGTAGGCTGGTGGACCCTAATAATCGCCTTGCAAGCTGTATTTATCTCAACATATTATTTGTGGTCAAAAAGAAGGGTTCAAGAGTATACTTCGTTATACAATGAACAGCCTGTAGAATGGCATCCAAAACCTTTGGTAGAAGACGATGTGATTGTAGAGGAGCCTCCTGTGATGGGTAAAATTGATGATAATGTGTTAAATGTCGGTGCTACGAGTTTCCTTTGTATGGATAAAGAGGAATGTATAGTTGAAAGTGCATTGAAATCTATGGCAAAGTACGGGGTGGGGTCGTGCGGTCCTCGAGGGTTTTACGGCACGATCGACGTTCATTTAGAGCTGGAGGAGCGACTCGCTACCTTCCTGGAGGTCGAGGAGACTTGTGTGTACTCATATGGGTTCTCAACTATAGCCAGTGCGATTCCATCTTATGCTAAGAGAGGAGACATTGTGTTTGCGTGAGTATACCTTGTTTTTTATAGACAAAATAATAACAAGCTTTCATCTTTTTTTCAAAGGAAAAAGCCTTGTATATATAGCCTATAATAAGAAGTGTGAAAAAACAAAAGTAATTATTTGTTCTTTTAAGTATTGCAACTGCTAAACTGAAGTTTGTAGAGTCATACAATTGCATTTTCAAGATTAGTTATGTTAAATTATTGATTTCTGCTTGTATTCAAGTTTTTATTCCATCAAAAAGGATTTGGAAGTATGTTTATATAGAAAACAGTGCCATATCTCAGGGCATCTTATAATGTTACATTTTATACCTGTATACATAGCATTTAGTCTATTTTCTTTATAGAACTTGTGAAACTTAGGTTATTGTTATTATATAGATAACTAGTGTCCAGTTTATCAATTAACCCGTCGGAGGCGGCACATATATATGTTACATAAGCGTATGGGCCACCGGAGTCCGAGCTGCCCGTCACTATTTAATATCAAATGGATTCTTTAAGAATCATAAATATTACTGAACATTGAAACACCTGTTCAACATTTATTTAGATTAATACTTATTAGAGATTAATACCTATTTAAATTTTCTATTCCTCCACTCTATTGCCAAATTTCTTTGTACCTACTTGATAGTAGTATTTTACAACCAAATATTTTAAATCCATTTGCTTATCTAAATAATCTGATATCTCTAATTATACTAAAGTATGTAAAGTAGTATTTCTGGGTGAAATTGTAATGACTTGAAGCATTATATTTAGTATTATCCAGCAAGATTTATAATTAAAGTAAAAAAATATATTACACCTTCAAGGTTATATATACCTGAATTGTAACTGGCGTTAAATGCATTCAAAGTAATTTACATAAATATTTAATTAAATATACAGACCCAAATTACTTTTGTTTTTTTTTATAGCAGGGACTTGCAAACGAGCAGATGGGTCCTCTGGTGGTAAGTGTTCTCCACCCCCCATAGTCACCCAAGACACAAAAAGGAAAGGAGGGAATTCAAGGGGAAGGAAAATAGATTGGGAAAGGGAGGGGGGAATGGGCCACTGGAAATGTCACTCACCGAACGAAACTCGACAGCAAGCTGCCACTTGACGTCGGTTTTCTGTGATTACATTTAAAAACATCACAGAAATTAAGAAGTGAAATAATTTCAATGTATGAATTTATAAGGATGTAAATAAGCTTGCTGAAATGTAGGTGTTCTAGTTCACTTCTGCCTACCCCTTTGTGGATAGAGGCGTTAGTCTATGTATGTATAAATTTAAATTATACAGTGTGTTTCATAAAGTTGGTATCCATAAAAGGTACACAGATTGAGGTTCTGTCTAACAACATATCCGTGAAGAGAAAAAAAAATTATCACGCGATTTCGAATTTGTATACGTTTCATACTTAATATTTGTGGAATAATAAATCGTGCAACCCTAATCAGCTGACTTCATTGACGACGCGACGCGCGGTGTAGGTACATACACCACAGAGCGCGGTATTCTCTTTGTACTCCAATAGATAGCACGGGCGGTGACGCCGCGGCAGCGTGGTGGCTTTCTATGAGGATTATTTTTTTATTAAATGCAATTTATTTCCTTTAATAGAGAAGAATCGTCATGTACTGAGTTTGAACAATGTATTAAAAGATTAGTAGTGTAATTGTCCACTTACCACATGTTGCGTTTCGTGCAGCACAAAGAACTTTGCACTACTCTTTGAACTACTATGAACACTTACTTCACAAATAGGGTTCGAAATGAGCTCCTCCTTTTTCCAAACACTTAATTATTCTGTGGTATATCAAGGACCTAGTGTTTCTTAACATTTGTGGGGATACTGATTCAGATTTTGATGAAACGTGCCTCGATGAAACGCCACCGATACAGCTCCCGACCCCTACGACAGCTACCCCTAGCAGCACCGACACATAAAATCATTTCATAGTACTCGCTATTCAAATACACACTCGATCGCGACATTTTTATAAAAGTTGAGAGCGACTTCACAACTTTACGGTAAGTTAGCAACTGCCGAAATGAAGGTAATTTTCAATATGGCGGTAGAGTTCAACATGGCATAATTAAGAAACCCCGACAGGCTACTATGAACTGAAGAAAAAAAAAACATTCAACGGAAATTTTAAAAAACTTCTTGATACGTTTTTATTTATCCGCATCAAGCATCATTTAAATAAAGTCAGTATTATAGGATAAAAATCAACATTAACTACAATTACAAAATTATGCAGAACCGTTTTATCTATTTTCATATTTTTTTAGCGTTCTGTCGTGTAGTGTGTTTTTATTGACGGCGAAAAGTTTGCCGACAAGGAATGCGCCGGCTTCCTATCAAAGGATTGCCGCACGTAGCGGCGCATTGGCAAAGAGTTAAAAAAGTGCCGCGGAAATATGGCAGTTCGAACATAGTGATGCTTTAGTATGATCTATTCGGATAATCATTAGAACTAGGTACTAAATATTCGAATAATTTTAATGGAAATTAATACTACCTTCAGGTAGGTGAAAAAACCCTGTATGAATGCTTAACCGAAGTCCAGGTTTTGGGTAAAGTTATTGCAATCACCACATTATTCGTATCAGCTCAGAAAATAAAATAGTTCGTAAAGATTAAGACAATGCATCATATTCATACAAGTAAAAGTTGTACTTCATTTGTAGAAAGCGAAAATTACGATAAGTACGGATGTAAATTTTAATTAGAATAATGAATTAACTTTGGTATTAAATATTGAATCATTCTAATCGATTGAATCAATCAATTCATTGCATATTTAATATTTACCAACCGCCCATCCCTAGCGCGGTAATACAGGCAATACTCAAAAGACACAGCTACCGCTTTTGAAATATGTGCCGCTAATGTCTGATTGGCGATAAACTACCGACTTTTCTTTGAGTTCTTGCGACAGTCCACGTGGACTTCATAGGTATAGCAAGAGACAGTGACCTACCCCTCTGCGCACGCGACTAGCAAAGAGTAGTGAATGTTCGTTGTGAAATATGGGCGATTTGATACATGCCTAATTAGTTTAGACATGTAGAGGTGCTTTTAAATGAAAGAAGTGAAAAGTTGATCAATATTTTGTTGTCACTAAGCAAGTGTAATATTATAATTTACGCACTTACTTTAAAAAAATATTAGTATAAATTTTAAGTATGTAAAATACTTCAATTTTAGTCATCGCGCACAAAACTAAATCGTTCCATTCGTTCATTTCGTTAAGTTAGTAAAGTTTTGTGTGCAGGTTTAGACACATCTAGTTTTATTTAGTCTTTGTAACCATGTGTTGTTGACCGCTGCCAGCTGATCTAGGGTCATCACAACGAAATATTTCATATTATTTTCGAAGTCTGATTGCTCAGTAACTATAAGGCCTATGGAGTTTTTAACTTCACGAAAAAGTTGCCAATTACCGGCTCTATGTGTGGACTTTTCATGGGTACCAACTTTATGAAACACCCTGTATAATAAAGACACATACATTGGAAACATCATAAAATGTCATCATGAAAGCCACATCACATCAAATACAGAAAATAGATAGGTGTGATGAACAGACACCACTATGTTTAGCATGAGCCGCATGTCTTGATAGCATCGAATTTTATAACATACATAACATAAGCTCACGCCTCTATCCCTGAAGGGGGTAGGCAGAAACACACTAGCGAACTAGAACATCCACATTTCGCCGAGCTTAGTTCCGTCCCAGATGTAATAGGGGGCGAGCCTATCGCCATATCGGGCACAAATTCCAGACTCCGGGCTGATATGGAAAAATCCAATAATACTTTGCCCGACCCGGGGATCGAACCCGAGACCTCAGAACCGTAGTCGTACCGAAATACCAGCACGCCACGGCGGCAGTCGAATCGAATTTAATGTAGGTAATTATATAGATTAATTAGAGGAAAAAACAATGATGATACTTTTTTATACTAAGTTGCTCTCGAGTTTTGTGCAAGCCGTCTTCACCTCTAATTGTTACGGCATTTAGACTAGGTAATCTTTATACCATATATTTTTTAAAGTTGCATTGAGATAATATATGTTATGTAGGCGTTACTAAATAAATAAATGGATCTATGCAGGTGAATATTACCTTAACATCTCCATCAATTTTTTTCCAGAGATGAAAAAGTCTGGTTTGCCATCCAAAAAGGCTTAGACGCGTCTCGCAGCAAGGTATATTATTTCAAACACAATGACATGGACCATCTCGAACAGTTGATAACTGAAGCGGCGAGAAAGAAAGAGATCAACCCGCGAAAACGGTCGTTTCTGATAGTTGAGGCAATTTATTTCAACACAGGAGAGATGTGTCCTTTGAAGAGAGTGGTGGAGTTGGCCAAGAAGTTTAAGATCAGGATTATTGTTGATGAAAGCTTGAGTATTGGGGTGAGTTTGTTTAGTATATCCTAATAAGCCAGGGTAACAAAGGGTAGTCGCCTCCTTGTTCTAGTGGCAATGGCATGTATTTGCTGTGGACCGGGAGGTCCTGGGTTCTATTCCCAGGTCGGGCAAATTTTCTAATTTAATTTGCCCGGGACTGGTTCCTTCAATGGGGGTTGACGTCAGGCAGGCGGCCTGTTGTAAAAACTAAGCCAAATCCTCTCTGCAACATGCTTGAAAAAGTGCGTTGCGCTGACCCCACCTTAATGTGGGCAAGGGCAGGTGGAATAAAGAAGCCAGGGTAATAAAAAATGGTGATAATTCATGATGATAAGCTCTATCAAACAGAAAGAATTTCGGAAAAATCGGTCCACATTTGGAGGAGAACATACAAAAAAAAATAAAGATGAATTGAGGGCCTTCTCCTTTTTTGAAATCGGGCGAAAAAAATAAGCCTGGTGTTTCTTTCTGTCTCTCTTCTTTGGATCGTCATCCATAAGTAGCTAGAGAAAGGCTGGTAGGTTACCTAGGATAGGGTCTTACAGTACTCGCCAGGTGAGGGCCATTTAATTACATGTATAATTATGGTTTGAGTTTCCTTCTATCATGACACATGCTTTAACTAATAAACCACGAAAAAAAGAACTTTATTAATCAAGTTTAAATGACTCCAAAAGTATAGAATTTGTTTATTTTTGAGCATCACAAGATACTTCTGCACATTTTTTTTCGAAACAAAACACAAAACGCCTACATAAAACAATATATTCAGCTGTCTGCTGCTCATGGAACAATGGGCCATAGACAAAGAATTTTTGGAAATACTGTGTTTTGTGTAGGTATTTTGTGTAATGCTTTAAGTGTAGGACATGCGGCTATACAATCACATGTTGAATCACAATACTACATAATAATATGGAATGTAAATTGATCTTGAATTTTAATTATGGTGTAAACTGTTTTTAACCTATTTTTATTCTATTTAACACCAATGTAATGAATTAGAGCTTCGCTAATATGTAGTTGTACTGCATTTTCATTAAAAGTATGTCAGTACTGTGTTGACCCATATCATAAACACGCTTTTTCAAGCATGTTGCAGAGAAGGTTTTAGTTTTTACACCTGCCTGACATTAATTGTAATTGTCTATGAAGAACCCTGTATCGTATATTGGTTTACAATAGCAAAGGGTTTATGTAACTCTATTCCTAATGGCTAATTTTTCCCAAATTGTGAATTAAGAAAAAAGATTTTATAATTCACAATCCGTAGTAATAATTGTGAGAGGGGCTTGCACCAGCTTCCCTTTCGAAAATGTTTATTCTTTGCCACTGTTGGTTTATGACGCTTATGATGATTTTAAACAATTTTTTGTCATTGCTTCGTAGTCTTTGCTAGTCGCCTCCTTGGTCTAGGGGCAGCATATATGGGCTGTGGACCGGGAGGTAGTGGGTTCGATTCGTTGGTCGGGCAAAACGAAATTCCTAATTAAATTTGCCTGGGACTGGATCCCCCAGGGGATTGACGTCAAGCAGGCAGCCGGTTATAAAATTTAGCCAAATCTTTCCTGTAACACGCTTGAAAAAGTGTGTTTCGCCGACCCCACATTAAAGTGGGATAAGAGCAGGTAGAAAGGGAAGAAAGAAAGCTTATTAGTCTTTTAAGACTCCTCCTACTCCACTTCAGACTGCCTCCGTGGCGTGGTGGTATTTCGGTATGACTACGATTCTGAGGTCTCGGGTTCGATCCCCGGGTCGGGCAAAGTGATATTGGATTTTTCCCTATCAACCCAGAGTCTGGAATTTGTCCCCGATATGGCGATAGGCTCGCCCCCTATCACATCTGGGACGAAACTAAGCTCGACGAAATGTGGGTGTTCTAGTTCGCTAGTGCACCTCTGCCTACCCCTTCGGGGATACAGGCGTGAGCTTATATATATTTCTTTTAACATTGTTTCCATGTTGCCCAGGTGTTAGGTAAGCGCGGGCGCGGCATCACGGAGCACCTGAACATTCCTCGCGACGACATCGACCTGATCGTGGGCTCGCTTGAACACTCGTTCGCCTCCGTGGGAGGATTCTGTGCCGGCACGCATTTTATTGTCGAACACCAACGGCTCTCTGGATTAGGCAAGTGTTGGACCCTGGGTGTTATCATTCATAGTATCGTGGTATTTGTGGGTTAGTCTCGTCATTTTAGTCTCGCCATCGTGATATTGATGATTTTCTCCCTTTGAAGGTGAGCATTATAACTTTGAATGTTAAGATTAATGCAGGCCGAAATAATTTTTACGGGCTATTACTCAGATCCACATACTCTCACGATGTAAAGGGAAAACTTTATGCGGGGGACGCCTGTATCCCCGAAGACGGAGGCTGATGTGAGCTGGACAATCCACACCTCAATTTGTTATAATTTAAATCAATCTGCTCATTGTAGTTTTGTTTGCAGGTTATTGTTTCAGCGCGTCACTGCCACCCATGTTGACGCAGGCCGCGATCTCGGCGCTGGACATCATTGAAGACAAACCCTGCATCATTGAAGAGTTGAACGAGAGCTCTAGGAAGTTGAGCAGGTGACGTTTTACTAGGAATAAGGGATAAACTAAGATGTTACCCATGCTGTATTTGGTGCTTGCGCAATAGTGGGACTACGCAGTATATTATGTATTTCTTTCATCTGACTTTCATTATCAGCCACAGAATGTCCACTGCTGGGCATAAGACTCCCCCAAAAAATTCTAGATTGACCTGTTGGAACTGACTTTATCCACCTGATTTTATCCCAATCCAATTTGCAGTCCACACTTTTCAAGCATGCTATGTTCTATAAAATATTATCGATGCATGGTACAGAAATAAAATCTGTTTATTTTTACACCTGCCTGCCTAACCTCAAGGTCTCTAGGAGATCAAGTCTCAGACAAATGTTAAATGCTTTGCTGAAACTTTAAATAGAACCCAGAATCTTCCTATCGACTATCAGTATACATAATACAACCAGACAAATAAGGCACAAGAGACTAGATTATAATTTTATATTCTTTTTCAGAGCCCTCACCCAATTGAAAAACTTCACCGTCAGAGGAGACGAGCTATCTCCAGTCAAGCATGTGTACCTTAAAAAGGATCTTACAGACCGTCTCAAACATTCCTACCTCCGTAATATTACCAACTACTGCCTAGAAAAAGGTGTGGCTATGACGGTAGCAGCATACCTTAGGGATGTGGAACAGAATTGTCCAGAACCTTCTATAAGGCTCGCTGCAAGTAGGAAGTTGAACGATGAGAATATATACTTAGTGTGCTCGCTACTTGAAGAAGCGTATGAGAAAGTTGGGCCCAAGCCAGACTTGCAGGTGTTGTAGATTATAGGAGCTGGCATCCATACTCGCATCTGACTGGATAGCAGTAGCGAAAGGTTCTTACAACACGATTCCTTCCGGCTTACCTTTGCCAAATTATTGGCTTACGGTGTCAATAAACGATCTCAGTTTAGAGTGCAGATAGACCGCGATTATGAACCAATCAAATCAAGTCATTTGACGGAGTCATGTTCAAACTGTGTTCTTATTGGCTAATTTTTGTAATCTATCTGTACATTCAAACTAAGATTGTTTATTGAAACCGGGCGTTAACGAATAGCCATTATTCAGAAAAAAATGCTGCATCGGCTTCCTTTTTGAAAAGTCACCCATCGCCGCTGCTGGCTAGTTAACTAATATATGGTGCAAAACCCACGATAGTGGCTTGTTCAGGGCGCTTTGTACGAGTTTTGATCGTTTGAGCCTCAGTGGCGTAGTTGTATTTCAGTACGACTACCGTCCTGAGGTCTCGGGTTTGATCCCCGGGTCGGGCAAAGTGATATTGTATTTTTCCATATCAGCCCGGAGTCTGGAATTTGTGCCCGATATGGCGATAGGCTCGCCCCCTATCACATCTGGGACGGAACTAAGCTCGGCGAATGTGGGTGTTCTAGTTCGCTAGGGCGCTTCTGCCTACCCGTTCAGAGATACAGGCGTGAGCTTATGTTATGAGTAGCATTGTCTCTTGAAACTACAACGAACTAAAATGTATGGACCTATCGTTTATCGTGAAGTAAGAGCTGTCAAAAGTAACTCGTGCTAGAGGCCTTGGCGAGTCGTGTTCAAGTCAGTGTATACACAGTAACGTCCTGGCATCAGACTAAAGAGCGGCGAGAAATTATAACAATGTCGGAAAACAATATCACAGAAATTCTCATTAAAATGTAAAAAATATTGTCATTTTTTTTCTTTTTGTGCGCCATGTCTAAAGTTTTTAATACTGGGTGTCAGTTGAATTGAGTGTTGCTAGCCCTAATAATGCAGTACAATTTTTATTTTGTTTACATGGTTTGTGGATACGGGCAGTATATTATTTAATGGCGAATTTATGGATAAAGCTTATTAAATGGTATTACATTATAGAACATTCCAGATGTATCTACATAGACGGGACAATAGCGCAAACTTGTGATCCAAAAGTTATGACCTCGTCGTCATAAGTCACTCAGTCGTATTTGAAATATACGTCAAAGTCGTGCCAGTAAATTGTCTTACGTGATTCTTCAACATTCATAGAACATTCTAGGGTATGATTTGTAATTAGCGCCATCGCATTGTAATAAGTGGTAGATGGCGTTACTGACGTTTGAGATATTTTTTTTTGTATGGAAACTTGCTTGCTAGTGCACCTCTGTAGTTATTAATATTAAATATCTTTATAGTACGATGTGTACTTGTTGAGATAAGTTAATAGTATTAATTTGTTGTTATTTATTTATGAATAGAACAAATGGAATATAAACTACCTAAATCCAATAATATCGAAAAAAAACATTGTCCTCAATTAGATCATTTATAATGCAATTTCTTTGTGTATTGCGCAACATACTTAACAGAATAAAATAATGTAAGGTGCATTTTTTATTGTTTTTTTTTTTATTTGAAACAATAAACTAGGTACAGTGTGTCTTAAGGAATAGTATGTATATTATTATCTTTTATTTATAAATATAATATTTTCTTTCTGAAGTTTCTACAGAGTCGTAATTGGGAGATTAAGTGTGGGGACTATTTTTAAAATAATAGCTTTTCCTTGAATTCGGCCCAGTGTCCAGATTCCAGAAGTTATACAAAATCCCTCTACTAATTGACATTATGTTATTTTAAGTGTGAATAATTTTAATTTATTATTTCTGTTACATTTTTCTTGTATTAAGCATAATTGCACTGTGGTTGTTACATTATTTTTATAATAAAAGGTTGGTTGATAAAAAATTGTGTTATTAAAAATTTTAATATACTTGTTACCTGTGAAACTGAATGTCTGTAAATTATAACGTAAGTTACGCGTACTTTGAAAATTTACCAAGATTAAAAAATGTGGCTGCCTCCGTGGCGTGGTGATATTTCGGTACGACTACGGTTCTGAGGTCTCAGGTTCGATCCCCGGGTCGGACAAGGTGATATTGGATTTTTCCATATCAGTCCGGAGTCTGGAATTTGTGCCCGATATGGCGATAGGCCCGCCCCCTATCACATCTGGGACGGAACTAAGCTCGGCGAAATGTGGGTGTACTAGTTCGCTAGTGCGCCTCTGCCTACCCCTTCGGGGACACAGGCGAGAGCTTATGTTATGTATGTGTGTTATATAACTATTAAGTAATAAGTATTATTTTTACTGTAGGTATGGTAAATGGGAAAATACAAATTAATGCAATAAAAAGAATTTATTCGAGGTATATTTCATCGAGAAATTATTTTATTTAATCAATTCTTATATAATATAAAGAGTGTTCTTTATCTGTAGCCGGTGGTAACATACTAACACTTAAATTCTAAGGATACTGCCTCGGGCACATGCCCTAGTTTAATTGTGTACGTTTTTATGTATACATCAAGTGTGCGTGTGTGTATGTGTATATTGATTATATTCTAAGGACGTTTTTATAAATTGCAACAGCGTGTTTTAATTTAGTGTTTTTTTTTTAAATATTAGGTGGATACCGGACTTAAGTTTCCCTAAATAATTTGTTCTTGCCGCCTCAGACATAGACAAAACCTCTAATTTTCCTAAAACCATAAACAATATTTGACCCCCTCTCGCCTTACTGAGTTCATCCACATAAAAATATGCTCAAACCTAACGACTAAGGTCGTCTAACTCTACTCAGGACACAGTTCGTTACTCATGTGACAATATCCTACATTCCTCTTGAAGTCTGTTTCATTAACAGGATGGAGGGGTTTCCGGATCTCTATCAGCCTTCTATCGGTTTCCAGAGCTCGGTTCTTGTACTGCAAGTCTTTGGTTATTCTCTGATGATGGTTATACATCCCGTGGTATGTGGTCCTAGAAGAATTCGGTTTTTAGTAACATCTTAAAACATTAACAGCTTTACATTGATTTCATTCATATTTAAAGCGGCAAATCAGTGGCTAAAAATAATTGAGGACCGTTATGGAAGTTATTTTATGTTTTAAAAGATAATTCAGTATCATTTTCAATTCATTTAACAGCGTTGCAATGTAATCCCCTATAATCTTGACATAAATATTTTCGAATGTAATCTTTTCTTTCTTTCTACCTGCCTTTATTCCACCTTAATGTGGGGTCGGCGCAACAGACTTTTTCAAGCATGTTGCATTGACGATTTGGCTTAGTTTTTACGACCGGCCGCCTGCCTGACGTCAACCCTCTATGAAGGATCCAGTCCCGGGAAAATTAAATTAGAACATTTACTTTGCCCGACCTGGGAATCGAACCCAGGTCCTCCCGATCCACAGCTTATACATGCTGCCACTAGACCAAGAAGGCGACTCTTTTCGAATGTAATCTATGCGATAATATAAAATTACTTACAATGCATCTTGTAATTTTTTCTCCAGCAAGTTGTAACTCATGTTTACTCTTTCATACTCTTCTATCAAACCGCGCATTGGTTTATCCTGAAAAACAGTACGACATATAAGAGTAGAAATTAATAAACAACAAAGAAGCTCTTATTTTTGACCGACTTCAGAAAAAGAAGAAGGTTCTCAATTCGTCTGTATTTTTTATGTATGTTACCCATATCTCCGCCAAATGGAAACCGATTTTCAAGTTTCTTTTTGTATTCGTTAGAGCTTATTACAAGGGTGGTCCCATATTTCGGTCACGATTTGATACATTTTTAAACTTGTGATTATTCTATTACCTGTACTCGTTCTAAAACTGGTCTACGCGTTCGCACTTCTAGCCGAGTCTCTACAAGTTTCTTGGGGTTGATCTTGTCTGCCACAGCCGCGCGCAGTGATTCAATTTCTCTGTCTACCTTCTGCATGTTTGTTTCCAACTGTAATAAACTAATTCTTTACCGTGGCTAATTGCGACGAAGACTAATACTTAGTCGGTCATAGCCAAAATATAATCAATGATAGATGATGAATAATTCAAATCAAGAATAATTTTAAATAAATAAATACACCCAACAGTCACATACCTAGTCCTGACCCCACACTGGGAATAACCTTTTGGCAGTTGTCTCGTACAGGTAATGTTGATGGTTAATGAAAGACTTAGGTGCCAGTAAAGTGTGAGCGATTCAGAGAGGCAACCTATGCGTGCGCGATCAATGCAAATGGAATACTGTGTGGCGAACTATGCGTGCGCGATCAATGCAAATGGAATACTGTTGACTGAACTTTCTAACACTGTATTTAAGGTGGCTAGTCTGATTCATTGTACTGCTCTATCCCGTAAGGGTTCGCTGCGTCTCTCGCTCTCACCAAATATTTATTAAGGGCCTATACTACCTCAAATGGCTTATTTTGAACCCGGATAAAATCAACAATACTGCAGCTTTTACTTTGTAATAAATATATGATAAAGTTGAGGGCTTATGTGAGTGAACATGTGTGGCGAAAACACGATTCCTTAAAATTTTCTCGATAGAAAAAAATTGCAAAGTTACCTCTAAACCGAATTAATATCCCGGATTACTCATTAAATACTTCAAATAAGATCGTGAAATTGTGTATAGTAACTTAGTTAAATAATACGCATAGGTTATGTGTTTTGGATTTTGAAAATAATTTGTCTTTTTATTGTAAGATCCAATTATCTAAATTTCCGCGTTTTGCGCACCGTTTTAATCATGACCGCCCTGCCGCCCGGCCCGCACACATTCCCGCTTCGGCTGTCAGACGGGGAGGTTGTGTCGCTTGCTGTCAGCAAAATAAATAAATATAATTTATATATCTGGGATACTTCATCAATGAAACAACGTATTGTAGGTGATTATAATGATGATAACGAGAATATTCTAATAAATAAGTGAGTATTTTCTAGGTTTCCATTTACCTGAATATTTAGTAGATTAGAAATCCAGTCGCGTGTCAGCGGCGTAAGTATAGCAAATGTCACGGGCCCTCTACTATTACACACGGTTAGTTAGAACATAAATTATTATGTACGAAGCTGAAAGGATACTGTATTCGTAATAATAAACAACTTTTATTCTTGCAATTTTTTCAATATACTTAATACTTTCACAGATATTGCCAAAGTTTTATTTTTAAATCCTACTTAAAATTATTAGGTATATGTATATTAAAAATTTAAATATAAAGTATTTATATAGCAGTAACACGATTGCTCGTGGGTCAGGGTAAGTCATCTCCACCGCCTATAGATAGAGACACCCATGACAAAACATATCATGGGTATATTGCTAACCTAAAAGGAGGGGAAAAGGGATTGATAAAGAGATTGGAATTGGACCACCAGAAATATAACTCACCGTACGATATGCAACAGCGTGCTGCCACTTTACGTCGGTTTTCTGTGAGACAGTGGTATCTAAGCGGTCGAGCCGACCCATTCGTGCTATAGACGTTACTGTCTACAGCGTGGCTCTACCACTTGAATGTACGTTCGAAGCAACCTTAAACAGTTGATATTAGCGGTTTAATACTTTTGTCGTTGACAAACGCGCGATTTGACATCACGCCGTATACTTACTGAAGTTTATATACATCTAGGTTGGCCCGTGCATATTACCGCATAATTATATTTTTGCGACGAAATTTAAGTTATGTTGGTGCCACACGGTGTATTCCTGTTAACTTTGATTTCGTATAATATACAAAGTTTGTCGTAATATTTGTAAGAAACTGAAAGGATACTACAGAACTCATAATAATGAACAAGAATATATTAGTAAAAATTACAATATACCTAATACTTTCATAGATATTGTCATTCGTGAACGATTAGATAGATAGATAACTCTTTAACACCATAGTAAGGATTAAGTAAACAGTACAGACAGAACTTTAAACTATAAAATGTTACAATAGGCTGTCTTATCGCTTGAAGCGATCTCTTCCAGATAACCTTCTGAAGGGGTTAAAGGATCAGCAGATAAGCGGAGGTGTAAAGTAAAGGTTTTTATGGTGCCGACATATCGGATAAATGGGCCGGAATACTTTTTGCATTACATAAACATAAAACATAAACATAACATAAGCTCACGCGTGTATCCCCGAAGGGGTAGACAGAGGCGCACTAGCAAACTAATACATCCACATTTCGTCGAGCTTAGTTACGTCCCAGATATGATAGGGGGCGAACCTTCCGCCATATCGGGCACAAATTCCAGATTCCGGGCTGATATGGAAAAATCCAATATCACTTTGTTCGACCCGGGGATTGAACCCGAGACCTCAGGACGGCAGTCGTACCCAACCACAACCACGCCACCGAGACAGTCGAGGCAGTTTTCGCATTAATATGAACGATATTAAAATTCTTAGATACGTCCGAAAACTGTCTCTCAAGGTTATCACGAAGCGAAGAAACACTATGGCAACTTTCACTGATATTGCCAGATTCAGATAATGCAGAGGCATAGTGTTCGTCGTCATTACTAGTATTATTAACCATTAAACTCAACATAATTTTTATAAGTACGAAATCTTAAGAAACAAAAATCTTTATTAATATGTGACATAATACTAAAACAGCACAAAGAAGTAATTAACTCGCTCGCTTACCCCTTACTTTTAAAATGACGCGTCTTTAGAACGCAACAGGTCCAGTGCAATACATATATATATGTTGTCGTGTTATGTTGTGATATAAAGGAATGTTTTATAAAAGATGCAAAAATGACTGTTATTAAATGGTTATTTACCCTTGACTACTCTGAAACCGAAGATTTCCTAAAGATTATGAATTGAAATATATTCACACATGCCCACACACGCATACCCATCCCCACAAACACACACATCGATCCTCACACACACACACACACACACACCCGTCCTCACGCACACACACACACACACACACACATACGCACGCACACACACACACACACACACACCCGTCCTCACGCGCACACACACACACACACACACACACACACACACACATACGCACATACGCACGCACACACACACACACACACACACACACACACACATACGCGCGCGCACACACACACACACACACACACACACACACACACACACACACACACACACACACACATACACACACACACACACACGCACACATACACACACACACACCACACACACTCACACTTTAACCTCTTTTGTATGTAATGGCTAATTGAACAATATTTGAGAACTCTAAAAGCACACTCTTGAAGACCCCCATGAGACAGGTTTATTCCTAGTGTGAAGGTTAACAGTTAATGTTTTATAGATAGTCACTTGTTTTCTCTGTTTGTTTTAGTTGGCTTATTATAGTTGTTAATTACTGTAATAGCTGTAAGTTCGCTTTTGTAATTTCCATTTGAGAACTAATAAATTTTATATTTATATTTATTTATTATATTTATAATTAATAAAAACAAATAAAATATGAAAATATAAAACAAAATTAAAATTGTTATAATAAATATAATATTCAAATAATGCAACACTTATTTAAAATGTAGCCTACAATAGTATTGTTCCGGTAGGTGGACGGTCGTGAACGGCCCAAAAAGCGTTCTGGAGATATCTTCCTAGATATGAGAGCCAAGCCTCACTATGGAGGACGTTCAGCACCGTGTGAAGTGGAAGCGTTTAAGTAGGAAGACGGCCCTTGGCAGAAAGCCGGGATAAAGCCAGACAGAAAAATGTTTCGCGGGGCGTGCTATCAACATCTAACTGCTACCAAGATTGTCTTATTTCAATAATTAGTTTAATCTGTTATCATTATTTAAGTGGCTATTAATGTGGTAACTTCATGATTTTGTAACTAAATCGATGATTATCTAGTGACAATGTGCTGTATAAGTCCTAGATAATAATAATTAAAAGACGCATAGTAACTATATCTTAGTTAAAATTACAGCGTGGGGGCGCGCGCATTGCGTAAGCGGCACGTATTTTGCCGATATGTAATCGTGGGATAGGTAGTTTATTTTTTATATGAAATAAAAAATGTCCTACTATTAAGATGAGGTACGCTCGTGGCCTCCTTGGTCTAGTGGCAGCATATATGGGCTGTGGACCGGGAGGTCGTGGGTTCGATTCCCAGGTCGGGTAAAGCGAATTTTCTAATTTAATTTGCCCGGGACTGGATCCTCCGGAAGGGGTTGACGTCAGGCAGGTAGCTGGTTAAACTAAAATCTTAGCCAAATCCTTTCTGCAATATGCTTGAAATAGGGTGTTGCACCGACCACTCATGAAAGTGGGTTATGGGCAGGTAGAAAGAAAGATTAAAATGACGTACGCTATCTACGGTAGAAATATTTAATAATGATACATTATGTTGGCCAAGGCTCTCTACACCCTTTCCGACTAACCCTGTATATTTTTTTTTCACCTGCCTTTATTCCACCTTTAAATTTATTGTTCTGTTGTATAAGGATAAGGAGTCACGGCAAGACTATCAGAGTACGTTCTTAGTGTTGTCGGCAAATTATATGCGAAAGTTCTGATTGAAATGGGTAATGTATGAGACGAATAATAAGTTATAGAATGTACAAGCGGGATTTCGAAAGAGTATGGGATGTGCGGATTAGATCTTCTCCCTACGAAGCTTTCTGGAAAAATTCTCAGCCAAAGAACGAAAAGTCTTTTGCGCCTTTGTAGACTTGGAGAACGCCTAGGACGAATTACAGACAATGGTAATAATTATGGATGATGCATTTAAAAGGAAAGGAGAAAATTAATGTAAGTAAGACGAAAAATATGTTTTTTTAAAGAAATGAAAGTATAACAGAGTGCAAAATTATGATAGGTAACGAGAGAGTAGAACAAGTGAAAGACTTTGTATATCTGGGTTGTATATTTATAAGTGATGGGAAGCATGATAGCGACATTAAAAGACAAGTATGTGCAGGTAATCGAGTTAATGGAGCGCTGAACACCTTTATGAGTAGCTGAAAGGTCTCTAAAAAGACACGATTGGCCGTTCATAACGAAGTGTTAGTGCCCACACTTATAAATGAGAGTGAAAGTTGGGTGTGACAGAACAGGCATGAAAGTAAGATCAGTGGGCTTAGTGGTGGACTCTTATGTCATTCCTATACATTTATTCTATTAGTACGCTATATATAGCGTACTCTTATCTCATTCCCATATATTTACTATTCTATTCGACTAGCGCATAAGCTACTTGGCTAAGCCCGCAGGGTGGTGGAAATAAGAGCATGAAGGAGCATGTGTCGCGTGATAGAGTGTGGAATAAAGTGGTGTTGGATCTCTGTCGAGTGAAAGAAGATGTAGTGATAAGAAATAGAAAGGTATGTTGAGATGGTTCAGACATATTGAGAGGATAGATGATAGGAGATTGTCGAAACAGTGACACAAGACGAGTGTGCATGGAAAAGTCGGTATAGGGCGACCGCATCGCACTTATATTGGGCAAATTGATGATATATTGACTAAAAAACAGATAAAAAACTAAACCGACTCTAATGAGTTCATGATAGTAGATGAAGCAAAAGTAGTATGTCAGAATCGGGCGAAGTGTAAATCTATAGTCTCTACCTACCCCTATGGGATACAGGCGTGATATTATGTAGGCGTACCTACGTTTATTCCACCTCAGTATGGAGTCGACGCAACACATTGTTAAAGCATGTTGCAGAGGTGTTTGGCCTTAGTTTTTACAATGGGCTACCTGTGTAATGACCCACCCATAAAGTCAAAAACGCCTGCCCGATCTGGAAATGGATTCCAGGACCTCATAGTTCACACCCGATATACGCTACCAATAGTGAATAGATCAATGAGGCGAGTTATAAATACTTCAGGAGCCATGTATTAATTAATTGCTATGAGTTTTGGAAAAAAAGGACGTGATGGAGACTATAATTGGAAAGGTCCGACCGGTCACTCTATTAGGATTTCCGATTGGTGTGCGCAGTCTTCAACATAGATGGATGTCAAAAATTTTTCATAGTCGGAAGTCTTATATGAAAAATTGAGGAAACTCCTGAGAACGAGAGTTAACTCAGCCGCGGACGTCTTAAGAACCACCACGGGAATACGATCAGCCATGCTCGACTTTCGAATGTCCAAGATTCAGGCTCTCGCCTGACCGCATACAGGTTGATATGGATTCATGTAGTACTCCACACACGCTGCGCCGGTGCAACGTCCAGTAGCGTGGCTCCACCATTGTACAAAATCGAATTTGAGGCAAAGGGTTCAACTCAAAGATGAGTGTTATTTTACTGTGGTTATCAAGTTTACGCAGTGACTGCAGATTAAGCTAGTAGAAACTGCTTTACATTGCGATGACAAGTCACATAAAGCTCGATTTCCGAGATAGCTTTTCTGTCGCCCTTCAATTTTGCATAGGTATTTTCCCTTGGCTCTCCTGTTGGATTCGAAAGCTGTACGTAACTTTTCTTTCCCTTCCTTAGATATAGGGCTCCAAGCCTTAAAGGTGACATTTCACGCCAATTATGCGGGCTGTTTAAGACGTGCAGTGACGGCGCCGACATTGTTATACTAGCTGTGATATACCCTGGAATTCTGGTATTGGCAGTGAATCATTTAATTCCCAATATCTACATCCTTAACTTAGTCCGTAGAGGTGTGAGGATCATCGGGTAAGAAATAAGAGTTTTCTCCATAGAAAGAACGCAAAGAACTGACGAATACACCTAAATTATTTTGGTTAAGTACACAGATTATTTATAAAATCTTTGAATGGCAATATCTATGAGACATCAGGTATATTGACAATTTTGCAAATATAAAAGTTGTTTATTATTACGAATCCTGTAGTCTCCTTTCAGTTTTCTACATATATAGGGACTAACTCTATATACCACCGCTAAACATCAAACACTGGAGGAGCCGCTTAAACCTATCTGACAAGAAACTGTCCCCATCCAATGGAGGAACATTGACATCCGTTTCTCTACAGGTTTGTCAACGGAAGTTCCAGCAAGGAGAACTTATAGCACAGGTGGGCTGTGTGACTGGTTAAGTGGACACCTAAACCAAAGTTATCTTGTAAGAAAAGTTACCTGATGGTTCGATGATCCATGGTTCAAACATAACTTTCTAAGCCCGACAGACAGCGTCAGCGCTGACACGCCATTGAAAAGTTTTTCAATTGTACTAAAGTAAATTGTGCCTCGATTGTGTGTTACTATGTGTGTAAACTCTACCTCCGGGGTTTAGTTGTATTTAAGTACGACTACCATCCTGAGGTCTTGGGTTCGACCCCTGGTTCGGGCAAAGTGATATTGCACGTTTTCAATATCAGCCCAGAGTCTAGAATTTGAGCGCTATATGGCAATAGGTTCGGCCCCTATCGCATCTCGGACGGAACTAAGCTCGGCGAAATGTGGGTGTTCTAGTCGCTAGTGCACCTCTGCCTACTCTTTCGGCGGTACAGGCGTGAGCTTATGTTTTTGTAAATAAATCGTCCTAATGCGTCGTAAATGCGGGCCCGCCACGCTACGTCACTTGTTTGTCTTATCAACACCGCTTGACATCCTATGACGCCATTAGTGTATGAGCGAGACAGCGTACGATAGCGCACTCTAGCAGGGACAGGTAGCGGGTGCAAAATTTGAATTTGAGCTGAGGTACCATGCGCTCTTAAAATAACCAATCAAATACAAAGGAATGCATAGGGAACAAAGAATACGTTGAAAATACCAAACTTAACAATTAACAAATCATATTAAGTACCGTGCTCAAGTAGGTGGTTCACACGGGTAAAAACAAATCCAAGTTTGGTTCACACATATTTTTGATATGCGTCATTGTTCAAGAATGCACTGTGCTGCTACAACCTGTATCGTGATCAGAAACTATGAGAGACTTTCGGTCTCACAACATCCAGACTTGAAAAAAATATCTGTGAGCCATAGAAACATTTGTCTCAATGCGGGAATCGAACCCGTGGCCTCTCACGTCACAGCCAGCTACTCACCCACTGCGCCACGGAGGTTCTCATTTGATACCAAGGTGGATTTTCATCCAGTTACCAGTAGAATTTCGATTTTCACTGAAATACTACAATATACCTCTGTCTTTGTATTCTGCATTAATGAGGCCTTTACTGTTAATGTTCCCAAATTACCTTACACTTCTGCCACTCCATCTCATTCCGCGCTCGTTGTATGTCGTAAACTCTCCTTCTCATAATCATCTCCACGGTCTGACACTGCGCGTACATTTGGTTGCGGGCCTGCTCCCTACTCTTGAACATCGTCTCCCGAAGTCCTTTGGATTCAGCCATCAACTGCTCTGCTATCTTGATCGTGTTCTCTATGCAGTGCTCGTAACTTTGTTCGGTCATTGTTCTACGTAGTTATAATTAATAAGTCAATGACAGAGTACCTATTATTATAGTTAGCTATTCAGACCAGTGTATAATCGTGTCTATAATAGTGTTAATTTGATTCTAAAATCAAACTGCGATTCGAAAAAAACTTACTTTGCGCGACGCAAAAATGTAAAAGCGCTCTTAAACAAAAACTTCGTAATTTAATTTCATACACGTATAAAAGCAACTTATTTTATAAAACTAAAGCAAAAACATTATCTCCTTCCGAGGCAGTCGGTCGGGTAAAAATCAATCTACATGTCGGGTAAAATCTATCTAAAATATCTCACTGCGGTGGGATCCTGGTCGGATCTATCTTGTACGAGATATCTGAGGAGTCTCTGTTGAGGTCCTTGACGTGATACTCCAAGTTAAGCGCGTCGTCTTTGTTCTGTATCTCCCTCTCAAGCCGGCAGAATACATTGGTCAGCTCCTTCAGTTTCTCCCAGCCCATGTGGCACACGTCAGTCAAGGCTCGCTTGCTGTTCTCTATTATATGCAGCTCCTACAAATTGTGTGGAAGTACTTTTTTTACGATAGCTAAATTAAAGTCGTGATAAGCACTTTACCATGTGGCTTAATTTATTGCATGTTTAAAAAATTATGGCGAATTTGTTTTGGGATAATGTACTAGTACCGACTAATAACAACGAGTATAATCATAATATTATTTACGCTATTATAATATATTGGATATTACCCTAATTAATGGCCGGTCCAACTCACGTGTCACCAATATGACCCCCCAATATTTCCTAAATACGTCCCTTGCATCGAGGCAAATTAGTATTCTATACCTTCCTCAGCTCTTCTCCGAGTTGGTCCCTGGTTAGTTCTGGCGGCACCCTCTGGTCTCGATTGGAGAGACATTGCGACACGACCATCAGAGGCACCTGCAACGACTCTAAGTGAAGTTCGGTGGCATTCTTCTCCTCCTTCAGGGCTCTAATCTCGTCTCTAACGCATTCTCTGGTGAACCTTTGCTTCTCTCGCCAGGACTGGACTTCAAATATCCTTATGTGGGAAAATGTATTATCATCATAAATTAATGAGATATTCGTAACTTAACAAGCAAGCAGTCATTCTGCTTTCGCCGCCATTCTTACCGTTCCCTTAATAACTCATTATTAACGTAGTTATCCCATCTTGTCGTGACAGAAGTTTCGTTTCTCAACTGATTAGCTCTCTGTCTGAGCTCGTAAGATTCAAAACGACGAGTCCTAGCTTCGTCTTGTAATCTCTGGATATTCCTAGTCCAGTCTAATACGGTTAGGCGTGGATGCGGTTTCTCGAAAACGGGCACTGAAGCGTCCATATTTTAAACCAGATTTAAACGTAGGTACAAATGGTTTAATACCATTAACATAATGTGAAATGAGGTATTGTTAAATCGATAGGTACATATTTCCATGGTACCTACACGTTATGAGTGTATCATCCATGAGTGTAGATATACCTATGTATGACCTATACTGAGCTATTTTTAAGGCAAGCTTTGCGGGAATTGTATAACTTACAAGTTACACCTGATATTTGATGTTTGGTAAATAAAATAATTAATTTAGGGTATAACATCGAGTAGATACTGAGACATGCTCTTTGATACTGAGTAGATAAGATCAAGATCCAAATGATCCAAAATCATAAGAATTTAAAAAAATTACTCGACATATGACTCGACCTCGGCAGAACAAACAAACATTTCTCTGGGCAGCATTTAAAATGCGTTTAATATATTACCTTTATAGGCTGTATGGTTTTGGATACCATTGCAAAGTTCACAGCAAGTTTTAAAAAAATTACAACGCAGGATTGCCACAATAAAAGGTTTTCTATAAAATAATTATTTTTTTATTCTATAATGGGAACTTAAATTATATTTTTGAATATCTTATCTGACGGCTTTGGTGCAGTGGCGTTGTTGTATTTTGATACGACTACCGTTCTGAGGTCTCGGGTTCGATCCCCGGGTTAGGCAAAGTGATTTTGGATTTTTCCTTAACAGCCCGGAGTCTGGAATTTGTACCCGATATGGCGAAAGACTCGCCCCCTATAACATTTGGGATGGAAGTAAGCTCGGGAAATATGGGTGTACTAGTTTACTAGTGCTCCTCTGCCTAACCCTTCGGGGATACAGGCGTGGGATTATGTTATGTTAAAAATACTACTATACTATATAGTCACGGGTGGCTCGGTCTCTGGCCCATACGCTTATGTAATTTATATATGTGCCGCCTCCGACGCGACGGGTTTCTTATCAGAGGTAATTTAAGCAAAAAAGGTAATATCATACTTATTTATTTTAAGATACCATTTATAGGAAAGAGCCCGTCATGCACTAGTGTGAATGTGAGACCGAGATTTATTTTAAGAAAATAAACAATTTTTAATTGGTAACCCAGGCAAAGAAATTTTTAATATGGCGCCGGAATAGCATTTAATCGGATTTGATTCTTTGCTTGCGCCTTTCATTTTTAGTTTGTTATTAGTTAAATATCAAATAAAAACAAAACGAAAGTTCCAAGTATACTTAATATCAATACTTTGTCGGATTAATTGGAAAAAGTGACACTATTTCAGTTTTTGCAATAAAGCATCATGTAAGTTGGCATATTTCTATTGTCCTATTTTTACAATCTAGAACTGTTTGTAAGTTGAAGGTATAATTCAGGTACGAAGAAAGGCGCGGCGGACGTGGCGGTGGACGTGGAGGCAGAGGCGGGGGCCGTGGGGCCAGATCGAGTGACAGATCTCAAGACCGCAGCACAAGCCGATTCGGCGGCGGGCGCGGCAGGGACGGAGGCCGAGGAGGCCGCGGGTTCGGCTCCCGCGGCGGCCGGGACGACTTCCGCGGCAACTTCAAGAACGACCAGCCCGGCGGCAACCTCCGCAAGATACGCTGGGACAATGTTGTACTCACGCCATTCCAGAAGAACTTCTATGTTCCGCACCCGAACGTTCAGCGCCGGAGCCAGGCGGAGATAGAAGCGTACCGCAGCCAGCATCAGATCACGGTGAAAGGTCGTGACGTTCCAGCGCCAAGCATGTACTTCGAGGAAGGAGGGTTTCCCGATTACGCCATGAAAGAGATTTTGAAGCAAGGGTTTCCGCACCCGACGCCTATCCAGGCCCAGGGTTGGCCGATTGCTTTATCTGGGAGAGATATGGTGGGGATAGCACAGACAGGGTCTGGGAAGACCCTGGCATACATACTGCCAGCTATTGTACATATTATTAACCAGCCGAGACTGTTGAGAGACGAGGGTCCCATCGTGCTGGTCCTCGCACCTACGAGGGAGCTTGCTCAACAGATACAACAGGTAAATGGCTTATTTTACTTAATGTTGTTTTACATCTAGCAAATTAACAATGCCATGATTGGTGTTCCTATCATCAATAATTACTAGTGTTAAAACTTAAAATATTCCATTCAGGTTTACGAAATTGCATATAATGTATTATCCAAAGTAATGAAATAAAATGACAATAGTAATACTTTAACGAAATATTTTTTACGAATGATGCCTGCCATAAAATCATAACTTTTGTGTGTAAATTAAATTTTAAATTTGTTTCCCGTTGCACACCAGTCGTTGATTGCCATGAACGGGATCGCTGCGGAGATGGCCGACGATCCCCAAGACTTGGACATTGTAAATCTATTGAATTATCACGTAGATGTTAGCTTACCCAGGCAGGCTATGTTCGAAAACCTAATTATGAATGTTTGGAACCTTGTTATAATTGTAAAAAATGTCCTTGATAAAAATTTATTGTTGCTAGGTGAGGTTTCTGAACGTAACCTTGATTTTCGTTATAGCACAATTGTTTTGTTGTTTTACTATTATGCCACATTCCTGCACTAAGACATTACACAAAACTGCACTACAAATTTTTGTCTATGATCCATTGTTCCATGAGCAGGAGACAGCAAAGTAATAATAATAATAAATAATAAATAAGTAAATAACACCCAACAGTTACATACATAGTCCTAACCCCACACTAAGAGTTTTGTGTCATGGGTATCAGTAACTACGAGAGACGCACACTCTCACAACACCCAAGCCCGAAACAAATATCTGTATGCCATACAAATATTTGTCTCAGTGCGGGGATCGAACCCGCGGCCTCTCGTTTTACAATCGGCTGCTCGCCCGCTACGCCATAGAGGCTGTCTGAAATATATGTTGTTTTGTGTAGGTGTTTTTTTGTGTTTTGTTTCGAAAACATGTGCAGGAGTTGTGGCTTTAGTATGGCTTACCCTCACCACACAGCTTTCCTTTGTGTTTTATAATATGTAATTACTTTTATTATTATTAGGCATTATGTAGAAAATTGGGGCTTAGAAATTCATATTTTTTCCCTTTCAAACCAATGAAAATAATATTTCAACTGGGTCTAAACTATAAACATTTTAATTCAACAATTAGCCTGTTTTGTTTCTTTTATTCTCATTAATTTAACATAAGAGTAGGGACAACCCCATAAAAAGGACTTGATGCCTCTTACGCCCGAATGGCCAAACGCTGCTCAACTTTAAGGACTTCTTACATTGATTTTCGCCATACAATTTTGACAGATAAGGTGGCCTTAAACGACATAAGGCGACCTTAAGTGTACGAACATTCGGCGGTTACTTATAGAAATGTTTAAGCGCTGCTTATCTTTAACTATAGGTTGTCCCTTTCATTTTTAAACAATGTAATGCAAGGGAAAAAGTGACAGGTTATTCTTAGCAAAAAGATAAGCGAATATGTTTTTATAAGTAAGGCCCATAATGTTTATAGGTTAGAGGGTTTATTTTAATTAATAATAGGTGCTTAGTTATTTTACTATTATTCCTTAATTTTGATGGGATCTTCACTCAGTTTTATATTTATTTAGTTTATAACATTCAAGTAAATTAGTGCTACCAATATATAAAATCACATATTTTTATTTATGTTGAAATATTGTTGATTATAGTGTATTTAGCAAAAATAATATAAATATGTGTTGATCTGCTGGGATATTGCTGTGGTAAAACAATAATACTTAAAAAAAACAGTAATAAATAAATGAAAAATAGGAAATTAAAAAATGACATAAGATCAGTTCTTTTTAATGAACATAGATCATAACTTGCTGTAAATATTTAAATAATTCAGAACAAAATCAAAATAATAAAATTGCAAAAGGCTATTTTTCATGATCCAAAGTATAGTCTATTGAATCAGTAAGTATTGGGGCTTAAGACCAATTAATTTCATTAGGTTGATGTGCCTGTATGATTGATTGTATGGTTTTGATGTTGTAGCCACAGCAGTACATCCTCCCTAGTTCAGCACACACACATTTAGCTTACCAAACTTATCTGCGTGAGCGATGGAATTCATAAACAACATTATTTTATCTGTGGAAAATAAAGTAATCTCAGTACTATGAGTATGTAATGGACCAGATTTGTTGACATGGCCGGTCCCAATAAACTATCTCAAAATGTGCAGATAGATCACAAATATTAGCCAATAAGTAGTACAAAGATAACGAACTTGATTTGCTTGGTTCTTTGTGATCTATCTGCATACTTGCATTGAGTTTTTGGGACTGGCTATATACGTCATTTTTAACTTAGACTGTATGGAGAAATTGGATATGATTGAGTTAAAATAATGCATTCATAATTTGCCACTACTATATTTACAAAGATGCACATAAGTTTGCGAAGCTATTTTAGTAGCTATTTTATTGATTCACCATACACAGTCAAGTATCAACTCGTAACGTTTGGTAGGTGGCAACGGACTTCGGTCAGAGCGTGCAAGTCCGCAACACTTGCGTGTTCGGTGGAGCGCCCAAGGGGCCGCAGGGGAGGTGCCTCGAGAGGGGGGTGGAGATTGTTATAGCAACACCCGGCAGGCTCATTGATTTCCTCGAGAAAGGTAACTATTTTGTTGCTTTGCAATATTCATGTTTATAATAATTATTGATTATACAGGATGTTTCATAAAGTTGGTATCAATAATGATTACACTTAAAAGAGGACGGCTAGCATTCTAACTGAGAAGTTTAAAATGTAAGGCTCATAGTTTTTTAAAAATTGAAACTAGAATTTGTGAATACTTGAACTAGAACTAGACTGCCTCGGTGGCGTGGTTGTATTTCGGTAGGACTGCTGTCCTAAGGTCTCGGGTTCAATCCCGGGGTCGGGCAAATTGATATTGGATTTTTCCATATCAACCCGGAGTCTGGAATTTGTGCCCGATAGGCTCGCCCCCTATCACACCTGGGACCGAACTAAGCTCTGCGAAATGTGGGTGTACTAGTTCGCTAATGCGCCTCTGCCTACCCCTTCGGAGATACAGGCGTGAGCTTATGAGCTTATAATAATATATTGATTATACAGGGTGTTTCATAAAGTTGGTATCAATAATGATTACACTTAAGAAGAGGATGACTAGCAATCTAGCTGTAAAGTTTAAAATGTCGTAAGGCTCATAGTTTTTGAATAATGGAAACTGAATTTGTGACGAAAATTTTTTCTGGCTCATTGGGTCAGCTGCAGTACATTTGCAAACCACCTATGAGGTAATTAATATTTTTAGCATACACAAAGCCATTCCTATGCTAATTGCGACGATTTACAGGTCGCACTCCGATTTTAAAATCCCCATGCTTAAAAATTAATTAAAAAATTCAGTACAATTTTTGTTTTTTAGCTTTACCATTGCACTTTAAATCTCCCTGTATGTGGAATTGTTATTAGTACTGACTTTATGAAAAACCCTGTATTTTAAATTCATTTGTTCATCTATGTATTGTGTAACTTTTGAACCATTGTTTAGGGTCAATTCCACGACTTGCAAATATTGAAATAGCAGTGCCTTTTATACTTTAACTTCACTAGCTATAACCATGAATTAAATTAAGTCTCGCAATGCATTTTGTGCATAATTATCATTGTTGTAAAGATACAACAAACCTTCGCCGCTGCACGTACCTGGTGCTGGACGAAGCTGACAGGATGCTGGACATGGGCTTCGAGCCTCAGATCCGCAAGATCATCGAGCAGATCAGACCTGACAGACAGGTAAGCATCTCTAAAAATAGCATTCGGTTGTGACGCCGCGACCTGAAACTCTAGGCACTCGTTGCCTATCCAATCGCTGGCATCCGTGAGTACTTCACATATAGATTCATACAACCATTTTGCAAAGATCTGACTGCTACCTTTACTGATTACATACTCTAACTATACTAACAGTATCAAGTTGTTGTTTGGTAAGTTAAGTATTGGTCGAGATTCATTTACAAGTTGGTTAAAAAATGGAGGATGCTCAAGACCGGGCAAAGTGGACTGAGGAAGCATTTAAGTAGGAAGGCAGACCCTGGCAGAAAGTGGAGATAATGCCAAGCAGAAAGAAAAGTGATTTATTGAATATTTATAAATTATCAAGATTTAACTGCTGTCTGAAATGTTGAAATTTCTACAGTATTTTTTACAATAATACAAATAACCATCAAGATAGGGTGCCATCTTTAGGCGGCTAAGGGCTGTCCAATTTTCTTATAACTTACTACAGTAAGTATTCGTCGTACCCAGGTGCTGATGTGGTCAGCGACCTGGCCCAAAGAGGTCCAGAACCTCGCCGAAGAGTTCCTACATGACTACATCCAGATCAACATAGGCTCACTGGGCCTGGCTGCCAACCACAACATCCTGCAGATTGTGGACGTTTGTGAGGAGTGGGAGAAGAATGACAAGCTCGTCACGCTGTTGACAGAGATCTCCTCGGAGGAGGAAACTAAGACTATCATATTTGCTGAGACTAAACGAAGGGTGAGTGACTGATCGTGCATTATTATTATACTGGTTTGAGGAAAAGTAAGTGTGCTGTTATATTTTCATATGTTTTATAGAAGACAGTTTCAGGTGGTCAGTCATCGTAACGTGGCTGACCATTCTATATTTCTAGTTATGGTTGGCTCATTGGTTATCACACATTAGCATTAATTACGTGGCTGTTTAGCTAGCTGCTTCTGTTGCTGGTCTGCTAACTTTTCCTTTCCACCTGCCTTTACTCCAATGTGATGTTGACGCAATAGTTCTCCAAGCATGTTGTAAGGCTCAGATTTTACGACTCTCCGCCTTTCTGACGTTGTAATTCTTTGGGGATCAGTGGCTGGTCAGTTATAGACGTTTCAGCTCAACATGTTATTGACACTGGTAACTTTAACACTGGTATTGTGGGTGTCCATGGGTGGCGGTGACTGCTTGTCATCAGGTGTTTTTTTTAACGGACTTGTGCTGTTAGCAAAATTGTTTTTACAGAATGAAAATTTCTTCACTTGAATTAATAGCTCGCGCTTATGGCGGATTAGCCATAAATATATCCATTTAACCCTTAAATTGGCAGTACCTTATCCCGATGATTTTTTGAGACTTTTTTTAAATCATGTATGTTGTTATGGATAAATAAAGATAACATATATGAAAATTTTAAAAAAATATTATATCTTGACAGGTTTTTTTAATGTCACTTAGAAGTGACATTGCCAATTAGTCTACACAACATATATGTCACATAAAACGTACATTGCCAGTTTAACTAAGTAGCTGACGAAATATTACAAAGAGAAAATTATTAGAAAACATTAGGATTATAGCTAATTTTGTGAGCAAGTTACAATTTAGGAATTTAAAGCCCCATTTGTGTGGTTTTTGGGATTATTGCCAGCATTTTGCCTTTGTATGGTATAATCATTTCATCATCAGCAAATGGTCTCTCTTCTTCCACTTTGAGGCACTGCTGTAGGATATTATGTTCCATCACTGCAGACACTTTGTGATAGCTGTCATTCTTGTCTACGTTGGTATTGTCACAAAAATTTTAAAATGGTTTTATGGATCATTTGATAGTTTTAATTTACGCTTAGGAAGGATAGAAGTGGCATGGAGGACGACTGAATATTGGCGACTTGTCTGGTACGGCGACGTATTGTAACTGTGCTTTGTGTCAGTGGAGATCTTATGGAAGTTGAAGCTGTTGATGTCATAGACCGTGTTTCATTTTGATATACTGGTGCTCTGATGTAAAACCCCCTAAATCTGCCTCTGGTTCTTCGAAGTCACTGAGATCCTGAATTAGGTCATAAATAGCAGGCGAAATACTTCTCACCATTGAAGAAGTGTGAGAGCCAGTGTAGTTATTTTTATAGTAATCATGCGTTTATATTCTTCCCTGATCATCATCATCAGATTCAATTTCCGAATCTTCAAAATTGAAAGGAGGTAATAGCGCAAGAATTTGCTTAGACCTCCAAACTTCCTCGCCATATTACCAAAATGAATATCGTCATTTCTAAAACTTATACTATAAAAATGTGATATATATCTGTATTATATATGATGAAATGTAAATATATAACTCAAAATCTACTAGTAACGAACTGGCAATGTCCGTTACAAATCACAAATATAAACAACCATACTTTGTGGGACTTTTAGGCAATGTCCGTTGCAAGTGACAAACATAAAAGATACTCCTTTTGAGATCTATTTGGCAATGTCCGTTTCAAGTGACATTAAGATTTATTTGGTTATGGAAAAAATAATATGAGTACTACGGTAATAAAAACAATTGAACACTATCAATTTATCATTATTCTAACTAAATTACACGTAAAAAGAATATAAAGTAAATAAATAATTACCTAATAACGATATGTTTGACGAGTACAAACTTAGCCCGCCGTTACATTTAAATGAAATGATCGATACAATGCATCGATCCAGCGAAAGACCGATTCAAATGCGCGAGTGCGAAAAGGATCGCCTATTATACGCGATGTACCACGTGACAGGCAAAAGCATCACTTATATTCACACTTGTGTGCGTTTTTATAATATGTCACATAAAACGGACAAAAACAATTTAAGGGTTAATTACGATTAAACACAGAGGTGCCTTTTCGAAGGCTTAGGCTGATATTGAACTATTGCTGGGGACTAGAATTAAATTAGAGATTATCCTGCCTTCTAGTATGCTGAGGGTCTGCTGTGGGAGATCGTCGGACTCTCGGGCGGGTCCGATGTCGGGATCTGGCGTTATTATTAAAATTGGTATTGAAAAGGGAAAGGGCTGCTTTGACAGCAACTGTGATGGGATCATTGGGGTCTGCTAAAACGTGTTTGAGACGACGACGGATGGACACCAAGTGGTCCGACTGGTCGTTTTGCCTCCTATTTTCCATAAAAGAATTTCAACATCGTGTTATGAGTTTTCAGCATAGCGTTAGTAATGTTGTGTCAGGTGGACGAGATAGCGCGCGCGATCGGTCGCGAGGGGTGGCGCGCGCTCGCCATACACGGCGACAAGAACCAGCACGACCGCGACCAGGTGCTGCACCACTTCCGCAGCGCGCGCGGCGCCATACTCGTCGCCACCGACGTCGCGGCTCGCGGGCTCGGTCAGTACGCACACGCACTGCACACTACACACTACACACTACACACTACACACTACACACTACACACTACACAATACACACACCATCATACGCAATACACACACGGTCGAACACCGCCCTACACCCACTCTGTACACACTTCTTGCAGACACAATATACACACCATACCCACACTCTACACACACACACTAACCTAAAACACTACACACTCTGTACAAACATCGTACACACATCTTACACACACACTGTAGACACACTGTACACATACCCTACGCACAACTGTACATAATTTTTTTTAAATCATGTTCATAACCATGGAAACTAAGTCCTTCAGCCATATACTTTTTAATTCCAATATTCATTTTTCCTTAGTTCTAATCCTACATCTAACTTTCACAATAATAATGAAATCTGATGTGGTCGATTTCAAGCGCCTGCTGGCGTTTTGGCGTTAATTCCTTTCAGTCTGATGCTTTTTAGACGATTTTCTCACTACGGAGGAATCGAACATGGTCGACCCATCCACCCAACAAAGTCGTCCAAAATCACTTATTTCAAAGCTTCCATACACTGTCCATCGTCGTTGATGTTTATCGCATAAATTCACATCACATTTAAACAACAAGTACAACTTTAGACTAGAATATTAAATCACTAAAGAAGCGACCACATGTAACGCCAGAATTCCCACAAAACTCCCCGTACATACATTGTACACACATCCTACACACCTCATACACACCGTATACACAACACACACGCACCGTACACACATCACCTATACACACAGAACACTCACTGTACACATACATACCCTCATGAACTCGACAAACGCACCTATTACAACCTTATTGATTCTTCACAGCGATTTTGCAGACAAAAGATAGATCTCGTATGATACTCGATCTGAATGCACCTGAGTATAATAACGTTGATAAAACTATCACAATGGCATTGGCATAATATTACACACTTACAAAATATATTGATCTTGGACTCAATATTTTTCACCTCTTGTCTGCAAAATCCCTAAGATTACATCATGTTTAACTTATGTACATGCAGAAACAGAGTGAGTGAATGAATGGGTGTTGAAATAAATCCAGAACAAATTGATGTACGTTCTTGAATACGTAATAATATGAATTGGGGTAAAAGACAATATTGTATATGGTTTTGTATCAATCATGGTACATAAGACAATTCGAATGACGAAGTAAAAAAAAATAAAATTTAAAAACACAGAAAAAATAAAGTCAAAATTCAAACACCATTCATAATACAATATGGGTTGTGGATATTCAATAAAGGCCGATTTTGGTTGTACATGTCACTGTAAGTTGCCCAGAAGTTGTCATCTTATGTTTGAGCCACCATTCCGTGTCGAATGTCACAATATTATCCGGTGGTGATCTCTCCCGCCATATGGCATCAAACAAAAGATTATGTGATAAACAGTAGCGAGGTAGTTTATGGGGTCGGAGTTCTTAAATCATCTCGCACTGTTGCACCGGGGTGTTAGGTCTAAGAGATGTCAGGGGCGTACGGGAGGTGTTTGACGCCATTGCGATGCTACGGAATCGAATCCGTTCACCGACGTTCCAGTATTCACATAGCTCAGAGTATGGATGGGTAATGGATGTATAACGGTGGATATTGGAACATATTATAAGCAATGGTTTTATTATACCTATTAGAATTATTTTCGGGCCAAGAGGTTGAGTAAACTGGTGTTCATTGGTGTAAAGATGATGCTATTTGTTGCCAGACATGTTGAGCAACAACGTGGCACATTTGCTTGACAATGACGTTCGTACGGCATCACGCTAGTGTTGACATCAATGTTGCTAAACTTGTCGAGCGTCACATTTGCGCCCTGATATTCTGTCTAGTGGTTATGTGTTAATAACTTTCGTGTATTATAAAACGTTCGTTCGACGTCTCTTGACCCGAAAATACAATAAATTTCCATGACTGACTCGGCATTATTCTCGTATGTTTTGATTTCAGAGGCGCATGCGTGCAGAGATAAAGGCTAGAATATCGGTGTGTTGCTGACCAAGTAACGCTATACTGTGAACGGAATGCATTGTGTAGAGTGTAGACCGTCAGCGCACACTGTTTGTACCATGCTGCCTCTATTGTACCACTTTTGGGGGGTAAATTAAAACCGGGGATAAGAAAGCACCACTCTTAAGAGTGATGTAGTTGAGCAATACATGCTTGGTTAACTGTCATGAGAGATTTAAAGAGAGATAAAGGGCCTGCCCTACGCAACCTGACTAATAATGAGAGGGCTCGTAATGTCAGCACACCGACTCTTGGCCTCCAACACTCCGGAACTGAAGGGCATAATACAGTTCATTCCAGCTGACCCGCCGCTCGACTCGCCGCATAAGGTAAATACCATGACAAATTGCTGTTTGAGGAGAATGTTCGACACAAATCATATTGATATGTTTACCTATAAACTTTAATCAGTGTTGAAGCCATAGATGTAGGTTCGGATAGATACCGCTAGATAATTCGAGTGGAGTAATCTATGCCAAATACAAAGACTGGGCAAATTAGTTATCAATATGTTGTAACAAGCAAATGATTTTTGTGTCTTTCATGTCTTTGGGTGGTGGAGACCACTTACCATCAGGTGACCATATGCGCGTTTGCCATCCTCTGCTATAAAAAATGTCTATAATGACTTATTTGCACGCTCAATACAGAACCCACTTATTTAAAAAAAACTGGTGCATCGAAAATGACCATTGTCTTGTTTCATTTTCCACCTAAATACATCACATTACATAAACATACCAAATAAATTGGTTATTCGTGTCGTAAATTATCGATAAACTTTGTAACTGGGCCAATAATGTTTCTTATCGCTAAATTGCTAATCTCACGACTCACGACTCACGACACATTGGTTGAAAACTTGCCTGTTGGTGTCTATTTGAATACACATCTGTGATTTTTAGTTTTGTGCCTTTCTTCCTTTGAGGATGAAGGAAACAAAATGACTGATTAACAGTGATTATAGGTAACACTAATACATATTTTTAAATGTAACTCTAAGGTATTTTAAGAAGTAATTGGGTACTTGATTATGTTTGAATTTATACATATTTTTGTATGTAATAGCAAAAAAGGCATAAAAGAAACCCTTCTGTAGAAACTGCATCGAAATTGGTTGAAAAATGGGGCAGTAATTCATATTTTAAATTCTGGAGTGGAGGCATGGTGGAGATATCTTGCTATCCAACGCACGTACCGTTATGCCGGTGATGTGATTATACTGATACTTCTCTTTCCCGCAGTTTGAAGGTTACACAATTATTCAAAGGCTTATAACTTTTTCTTTTTGAGAGTATTTCAATATTTATTTCTGTTCTATATTTTAGATGACGTAAATTTAATATAAAAATAATAATAAACGAAAATTTGTTAAGTACCCAATCATAAAAAGTTTGTTTTTTTGTTTACACTAATATTTTGAAGGTAAAACACAACATCCTTGTGGACAGGACATCACGGAACATTTTCCTCAAACCATCCGTATCTGACGTATGGTATTGTGTTGATATTGTATCTGTGTGTACGTGTCTGTGTGTGTGTTTGAGCGTGTGTCTCCCGGTACAGATGTGGAGGACGTGAAGTTCGTTATAAACTATGACTATCCCAATAACTCTGAGGACTATGTGCACCGGATCGGCCGCACGGGTCGGTCGCAGAACACCGGCACCGCTTACACGCTCTTCACGCCCAACAATTCTGCCAAGGTGAGATCATCGGTACTTATTTTGCGAGTTATTAGGTTTAAGTGGTAGAGCCACGCTGTAGACAGTTACATCTACAGTAGAAATGGGCCGGCTCGACCGGGTTGATACCACTGTCTCGCAAGAAACCGACGTAAAGTGGCAGTTTGCTGTCGCGTTTCGTTCGGTGAGTGAGATTTCCGGTGGCCCATTTCCCCCTCCATTTCCCAATCCCTTTTTCCTCCCCTTCCGTTCCCTCCTTTAAGGTTGGCAACGCACCCATGATTATTTTTGTGTCTTGAATGTCTATGGGCGGTGGAGATCACTTACCACCAGGTGACCCATCTGCTCGTTTGCCAGTCCCTGCAATTAAAAAAAAGACTGCATTGGTGGCGTGGTTGTATTTCGGTACGACTACCGTCCTGAGGACTCGGGTTCGATCCCCGGGTCGTGCAAAGTGATATTAAATTTTTCCATATCAGCCCGGAGTCTGGAATTTGTGCCCGATATGGCGATAGGCTCGCCCCCTATCACATCTGGGACGGAACTAAGCTCTGTGAAATGTGGGTGTTCTAGTTCGCTAGGATGCCTCTGCCTACCGCTTCGGGGATACAGGCGTGAGCTTATGTATGTATGTATGTAAAAAATTAAGAGATTTTTTTTATAGTAAGATCTCTGCTATTAAACAATAGCAACATATTTAGAACACATTAAAATATTAATGCTAATGCCCTATGATAGCCACCAAGGCAATATGTCAAGTCTCATAATGTCCAATAATTTGAAGTCTTTCTAACTAGAACACAGCAATGGATACATTGCTAATTGTGGAAGAAATCAGTGATCTTCACCGCCCATAAACACCCAAGACACAAAAAGAATCATGGATGCGTTGCCAACCTAAAAGGAGGGAAATAGGTAATGGGAAAGGGAGGGATTGGGACACCCACTGGAAATCACACTCACAGAACGAAAAGCGACAGCGAGCTTCCACTTTGTGTCGGTTTAGACGTTGTTAATTGGAGATCTTGGTAAAGTAGAAATAAGCTACTATAGTGACTACCTATTTTATTGTAACACTTTTTTTTATCCGAGCATGGCAAAGTGACCACACAACACCTGATGGTAAGCGATGTGCGGTCCAAAAATACCAGCAACTACCGATAAATTCATCCATCGGTGGCCACCAGTATCATGCCGGCCTGCATAAATGCTTCTACACACTCCATTTGGTACTTAGTAAACGAATTTGGTTAACTTGGTGAATCGCAAGTGATGCATATAAATCAAGTGATGTATAATAATTGAATTGTTTTAGGCGAAAGACTTGATGTCAGTGCTGCAGGAGGCTAACCAAGTTGTGAACCCGAAACTGTTGGAGCTCGCGCAGTGCGGTATGGGATTCAAGGGAAAATATGGTAAGGACATTCTAAATTATTGTCACATCACTTTTTCAGGACTGTGATGACTATGGTTCATATGCCGTCGACATCCGATGAAGTTAATTAGCAATTCAGAATTGCTATTTTTTTATGTTAAACGTTAAACCTATATACCTCTAAAGGGTGTAAGGCATCGATATATTATTTACCTAGATGTACAGTTGACGCTCGGAAAATGGGACAGCAAAGAAGTGCTTAACAACTAGTTTTGCTTAGGCTCAATTGCACCACTATTATTAACCTAGAGTTAGTCCTAACCGCAAGCTAAATTGACAGAAAATGTATGAACGAAGAAAGAAAGAAAGAAAGAAAATGGCATTTATTGCGTTTTAGCTGTTACATAGTTAGGTACTTAGGTCTAATAAATTACACAGAGGGAAAAAAAATAGAATTAAAAATAAAAAAACACTATCATGAATGACATGTAACTTTACTTGCGGTTAGGACTAACTCTAGGTTAATAATAGTGGTGCAATTGAACCTTACAGTCGGACGTCGATAGAATTCTAAATTTCAAAATTCAAATTAAAAACGCTTGCTCATTTCGTTTAAAAACCTACTTTATAACAGTGCACAGTTCTTTGCAAATATCCTCCTAAATAGTGATTTAGGAGGATATTTGCAAAGAACTGTGCATCTAGGGTATAATATATTGATAGTGTAAGGGAAACGCTTCCGAAAACTAAGGCTGACGGTAGTGCTGATTATATAACACGATGCCACAAAAATAATTGCGATACGGAACTTCGAATTTTTTAAAGTTTTTCTCGCAGCATCATGTATGTATGGATAAATACAAAGATTAACAATTAAAATAATTATTAAAATCATCTTTTTTGAAACAACGTAATGTAATACGAATAAAATATCAGCTGACGCTCGAGCCCACTCGAGTCTACGGCGCGTTTTGTTCTGTTTGCTTTACATTGCGGGTTTACAAAATATCACACTATTTAAATTCACAGTATGAAGTAAACGAATATTATTTTTCGCTGTCCTTAGGATGGTATATTATTACTATTTAAGTTTTCGAAAACGTTTTCCATACACCCAGTATATATCGATATGTTATAATATTATTATTATCTCAGCCTATCGCCGTCCACTGCTGAATGTAGGCCTCCCCAAGTGAGCGCCATAATATATTTTTAGATAATTTATATTACAAGACGTGACCTTTTCGAAATTGCCCATTCAATTATTCATCATGATATTTGTATTTTTAGTGCAAGATTCCTGAAATAAAAAGTATTCATTTCAGGAATGGTATTCATTAAATACCATTTGTAAAGTTGTATACAAATGTAAATTATGTTGTTAATAATAATATGATGTTATTTTGTGTGCAGGCCGCAGTCGTTACCGCGACAGAGACGAGAGCAGCTCCCGGCCCGAGAGGGGATCGCGGGGACGGGGCAGGGGGGGACGCTTCGGAGACAGGGCCGGTTCGTCAATCTATCATATCACACATGTCACATAGCTTGTACACATCAGTAGGGTATCTTTTGAAACTATTCAAATTTATTTAGTGACTTAAAATTACACCGAAATCGAGGTAAAAAGTGCACTTATGTGGTATTAAAAATTACCAAATGACAAGTTCTCGAATCTAACGCGACATTAGCGTACTTTTTAATTCGATTTAGGTGAAATTTGGAGTCACTTGATGAAACCGAATCCTAGTCAAAATCGAGTGTCAAAAGTCAAGGTGCAGAATTGTTCCATCAGTCATGTGAGAATAGGGTATTTTGAATACATAAAATGTACAATTTAGGTATTTGCAACATATCTTGTGTAAAATAAAGAAACAAAATCTATATATACATACTCACGCCTGCATCCCACAGGGGAACTATCGGGGGGACTGAAGGCAGACTATCGAGTGCCACTATCTATGATCCTGACACACCTTTTTTCCTCTTCCACACCCACACCATTTCAGACATTTCGGTTGATTGAGGGTACTCCGAAAATCTATGTTACTTAGACCAAGGATAATTTATACATTTCAGGTTCAAGATGGGACAACTCAAATGATAACAACAGCTACAACGATAACCAGAACTCTTACGAGCGCAACGACTTCGGCGGCAACAGGCAGAACTTCAACAACCGCGACAACTCCAACTTCAGGCAGGACAACGGGTTCAGGGGCCGCGGGGGGCGAGGGGCCGGGGGCCGCGGGGGGGCAAGCAGTGGCGACTACCAGAACAACCAGAACTACCAGCAACAGAACTACGACACGCCCCCCACTAACTACTACAATATGTATTCACAACCACCACCGCCGCCGGCCAACAAGTTCGGCGCCAAGTAGTCTAATAGCGACGTTTGTAGCTAAAATTGTGATGAGCAGTGATTGAGCGCGATTTCATCTGGTTGATTGTTGTATATTGGTAGATATGTCCGAGTGTCTACCAAGGATATCTGTTAAGTTTTGTGATAATATTTATGCAAACAATATTTGATTCGAACACCAAATTGTGTCCAAAAATCACAGAGCTTGCTTTGGTTTAAGTAATTTTTTTATTCAATATGCACGTAATTAGGATGACCTTTAAGTTTCTCATTTTTAAATAGATAGTAATTTCTATTCCTTTCTACGTAGGCGAAATCGTTTTTTACGAATTAAACTTTAAAAGAATTTATTTTTCTATTATATTGGACTAAAATACCAATCATGGTATGGTAAAATTTATATCTAAAGGAGATTTAATTAGCGTTTTTCACCCTATGAGTATGGAATCTTTTCAAAAGTCCAAGTGCTACAAATCTGCGAAATGCTAGCCCAAGAATGATAGTGCTCTTGTAGCTTCTAGTAAAATGCCTTTAGTTCAGGGGCTGTGTCCTTAATAGACTTGTAATGTCCCAAGTGTGTTGAGAAAAGGCTCAATGTTAATTAATAAGGTAAAAATCGAAAAATGTAATCCAATTGGAACATCTCGAATATTTAATAACCTGTACGACCTAATTTTGACGCTATTTATATTGAGTTCTTGAATTTGTAAACACACTTAGCTCTTTTGCAGTTTTAGATAGTGCATTCAGAATAATCAGCTAGTGTATTTTATTGTTAGACGAGAATAGCGCAATACTAAACATAGTTTAAGCCAAACTCAATAGTTAAACCATAACATTCCTCAATCGCAGATGTTCTATTGTCAGATGTGCAATTCCCTAATAAAATTTTCCTAAAGCTATATTTTGTTTTATTTACTTAAATCAAATCCTTTTATGAAAGTCTGCCTGCTCCATTGGAATACAGGTGTGTATAAACGTCAATTTCCACCACAATATCCTTTTCTAAAAGGCTGATTTAACTATAAACCATGCAGTGAGTATTCAATAGCACTGTCAGCAATGTCCATAACATGATGTTTCTTATATCACAAGTCGTCTGGTTTCTTAGAACCTCGTAAGAATAAGCTTAGAACTCATCTTGACTAAGGTCATGAACACAAACTTAAGTAAAGTTCATGTCCTCAGGCTGAGTGCCATGTCAAAAATATTGATTTATTGGAAGCATGATTTTGAAGATTCCGAATCATTTTAAGTTATTCTGCTATTTAAAACAGGCTGGTACTTAGAAACTTGCAATGATCATAAAATAAAACACCACATTGTAGTATATTTGTTTATTCCTACATAAATAACGGAAACATTCAGCACATGGCTCCAAAATTGAACTATCATGATGCATAGCTTGTTTTGATTGCTTGAGCCCAGAGCAAACCTTAGGGCAGTAACAGTTTTGACGGTTACTGCACTTTTAAGCTCATAATTTGGTAAGCACTGACTGTTAACCTGTGATTATGAGCTTACAAGAGCAGAATATATGCCAATTGTGTACTTTTAATGTGCGGGTTGAGCAGGCTTGTCAGGGTCGACATAGCCAAGTTGTTCATCAGGAGTGTGTGGCCAGAATGAGGGTTTGTTGATTGAATCCAATGCCTGTTCTGGGTGAGCATCGCGGAAGTCTTCCATAGTCATCTGGTTGTATGGCAGAAGGGCCTTTGTCTCCGCAATTTGCTTCTCATAACTGGAATGTATGAATGGTTTTAAGAAAATTGTGAAACAACAAAAAGATGAAATTAAGAAATTAATTAATTAATTAAGAAATCAGTAAACAAAAAGATGGTGAGGTTCTCAGCATCAGATGTGAGACAGCTATTTGTTTTAATTCTTAGATTTTCATATGAATGTGAATGATGTATTACATAACATAACATAACAGTAACAGCTGCATACATAAGACCATTATAAGAAACAATTCTAGTGTTGTATTAGGAATAAGATTGTATTTTGTCTCAACTCCTAGACCTAATCAAATCAAGATTTCTTAGGTTCACATGAATATTATTCATTGAATTAAAACAAGTTTGTTGTGTAACCTCTGACCAGGAAGGCTGTAAAGCTTTCGAAATATTGGGACTAAAAATATAATAAATACAAAATGAATCACAATAGAATCTATAAAAACTAGTTTTATTCTAATAAAATTTAAATTATTAAAATGTAGTCTTTTTAAATCTATATTCCTGTAGATTGCTATAACTTGTATTGAACTGATGAATGATAAATGAAAGAAAATGGATGTCCCATGTTCGGTGAACATAACATAACATAAAATAACATTTGCTGACGCCTGTATCCCCGAAGGGGTAGGCAGAGGTAAACTAGCACACCAAAACACCTACATTTCGCCGAGCTTAGTTCCGTCCCAGATGTGATAGGGGGGGAGCCTATCGCCATATCAGGCACAAATTCCATTCCAATGTTTGGTGAATTAGCATAAATTCCCTGAACCTTATATATTATACAATTAATATTGGGAATCTACTCTAAAACCCATTTACATCATCACTGGCACCATCCAGCCATCAGTAGACCAACCATGAGTTTTTTGACATAACTCGCTAGCCACTCCGTAAAATATTTGTATGAGAAACACCCGAACACCTCTAATGGTTACGCGGGGTACTGATATTTCCAATACAAATATTTTACGTCCTCGCTTGCGTAAAAACGTGCAACAAACTCATGGTTGAGCTATCTAACAAATATAAGTATAGCTAAAAGAAATTACACAAAGCTTGTAATATAGAATACTTATATTACTACAATATCCCAATTGCTATGATCATGGCTAACTTTATTTTGTATTTTATTTACAATATAGCCTATAGCCACAAGGATTAAACCGTTATAAAATATCATACAGGATTTAAGTTATGCACTAAATAATGAGGAGGGACTGGTCTTTAAATTGACACTGCATTTAAAGTAAATTAAAGACTGATTTCATAAGTTTACGCGAATATTATACATTGAAATAAAACATAATGGGGATAATAATTAAAACCTAATCGTGATAGAATCCGTAAAAATAGTTTTATTTCAATGTAAATTAAAGATTCAAAAATTTTGTATCTTTACCAAAAACTTTCATTCTCATACAAAACATTAACTTTTCAGAACACCAGCTTCGTTGTAGTCAGACTTATATAATTATTTCCAATAAAAAACATAATTGGCTGCACAAACAGGATGATCAAGATACTCACGAAGCAATGTTAGCATTGGACTCCTTGACGAATGCTTCGATAGCCTTCTTGATTTCATTCCACTGCGCTTCGATCTGTGACGTCAGGGTGTCAGCTGGGTACGGAACCTTCAGAGCCTCATACTGCTTCTGGAAGTTATCCACCATGCCAGCCACTGGCACTGTCTGCTTGTACACAGACCAGTTGATCTTCGGTGGCTCGGGTGGGTTGGCCAGGACCCTACAATTCAATCGATCTTATGAAGAAAACATTAACAGAAATTATGTAACTCGACTGACCAAAACTAACCTTCGCAAGTAGTTGTCCGACTTGACTTTGAAGGCGGCCAGGTGCGCCCTTTGTTCAGCGGGTACCCTCTCGGCGAGGGCAGCCCAGTTTACCGAGCTCTGTGAAATCCTTTTCGCCATTTTCGGCGATTAATTTTCGAAATAATATGTGGGGCTCACCGAGTAAACGTCAAGTAACCAGAGACAAAAGTTTTATAGCTTATCGAACGGAAGTGACAATTGAATATCAGAAAAATAGTCTTTCTGCCACGATTGTGTCATTATTGTCTATGGTATGTCGCTGTTAACGCCATCTGTTTTTTTATTTTATGCATAAAGATTTTTTTCATGTTATATAATAAACTATTCTAATTCATTCATTCATTTTTAGGTAGGATTAAATAATACTTTAATCGTAAAAAATGGTGTAATGCATTTTACACTTAGAGCATATCTACCAGGATTGTCATCTCAATATTTAAATTCTCTCCTCAGTTTCTCACATTTACTTAGCTAAGGAAATTTGCAGTGGCGTAACTATAGTGTTGGGGGCCGTGGCAATCTCATTATCGGATGGGGCTGTTTTCGTCCCGGGGCCGTTAATACCCACGGTCTTTTCGCCCGGCTTTCAATCTAGCCGGTCTGGAGTGTCTGCCTGCCTGTGGTATTTTGCCCAGTAGTACACTCTTGACTCTGTAGTTAGACTCCTCTATTACAGCTTTTTAAGACGAAGCACGAAGATTAGATACGAAACAGTGGCGTGCATTTCATATAGACAAAGAGACATTGAGAAAGAAAAAATGGTCAATAAAAAAAGTTTTTCTATTTCTGGGTACATATTTTAAATCAATGTGAGAATGATCATGATGGTTAAAGTAAAGCAAGAATCAATTGAAGAAAATAATCATGGAAAGTTTTATTTTTTATTATACGAAATAATCTGCCTCCGTGGCGTGGTGGTATTTCGGTACGACTACGGTTCTGAGGTCTCGGGTTCGATCCCCGGGTCGGGCAAAGTGATATTGGAAGTTTCCATATCAGCCCGGAGTCTGGAATTTGTGCCCGATATGGCGATAGGCTCGCCCCCTATAACATCTGGGACGGAACTAAGCTCGGCGAAATGTGGGTGTACTAGTTCGCTAGTGCGCCTCTGCCTACCCCTTCGGGGATACAGGCGTGAGCTTATGTTATGTTATGTTTTACGAAATAATCTTGTGTTGGGAAAAAAATGAATACCAAATACAAATATAATGATTTATTCTTTGAAATCGTTGTTCCTTTCAGTTGTGATCATTGGTCTGACACTAAACCTTAACACTAACATAAATATCACTAAAGGAATGCAACTCTTGTAAATATTTTTATTGTATAAAATAATAACAAATGCTAAATACAAACTATACACTGAAGGTAATTCCACTTTGGTTATGTTATTGGTGTGAACTTAAATTAATTATATTCTATAATTATAATTAGATTACATTTAAATTATATTTACAATTATTTTACAGTTATCATTATTACTGTATTTATAAGTAGTTGGCTGTTTGGTACATTTCCTTTAATTGTAAATGCGTTAAAGCAAAGCCGTTATTTGCGGCGTTTATTGAGTATCGAGACAAGTTCGTGTCATATTCGTACTGGCTTAATCCGTGATTATTTTAAAGGACAATGCCTAAAATGAATGAATCGGTCACATTTCACATAATAAAATTATTAACTCATTCTATTCGCACCTTAATAAAGAGACAGCAGGTAATAAATTATTTATACAAACATTTGAAAACCATTAGCGTCCATTGTTAACGACTGGCGTAATCCTTATTGGTTTAAATTAAAATCAATTCGAATTTTGAAAAAGTGTCAAACAATAACGAAAGCCAATTCAACATCAGTCAGACCTCAAACGAGATTCATAAATTAGCTGGTTTATCTTTGGGATTTCTCTTATCCCCATAATTGGGGGAATTTGACGAATGCCCCATAGTCCGACTTCCCCACGTGGTCCTTCGAGCAACTGTGGTATTTTTACAAAATTTTAGGAGGTTTCCATAAGCCGCTCGGTACTGTCTATTCGTCGCTGCGTATATTAGGGGGTTGACGACACTGGAGGCCCACGCGAGGATGGAGGCGATGATGTGGAGCCAGGGGTAGGTGATGCCGTCATCAGCCACGTTCATGATCATCAGGGGGAGGAAGCAGGCCAGGAAGCACAGGAAGATGGTCAGCATCAATGTCGTCAGGCGGGAATCCTCTTCCTTTTCTTTTGCTGTTTGGCCGCTTAGTTTGCTGAAAGAATTGAATTATTTTGTACATATTAGGCCGGTAATGCGACGTAGGACGTTTTCATAATTAGTTTTTGCATCAATAATATAAAATGTTGCTCTGCAAACTCAGTGGCACAACTATACTGTTGAGGGCCCGTGGCAAATTCATATTCACGGCCTTTTCAGCCAGGGACCGCCTATGCTCGTAGTCAGGGGTAGTCTTTATAGTAGGTGGCGCTGGGGCCCCCAGTGGTCTAAGGCCCGTGGCATTTTACCCGAATGATATAGTTACGCCACTGCCTGCAATTAAAAAAAAAACGCAAAAAAAAAATATTTCTCGGGCTGGGCTACATTTAAATTAGTATTGTGCATGGTACAATAATTAGAGACAGCCAATATTATAGTCATCAAATAAATTATAATATTTTGATCAAATTTAAATAATTTATTCTACAAATAGGTTATTATATATCACTTTTACATGTCACTATATGTTTAAAAATAAAGACGTCGGCATTTCGTGGCTATCTCTGAGAAGAAATGCCGAAACAAACTGAAAGGTTATAGCCTTTTAAAGTCCAGACAATAGTTAACGTTGAGATATTCAATTATGCCCCCGCTCCAGAATTTAAAATATGAATTTCTTTCTAATTTTTCAATCAATTTCAATCCAGTTTCTTTTTTTTTATAGCAGAAATTGGCAAACGAGCAGATGGGTCACCTGATGGTAAGTAATCTCCACCGCCCATAGACACCCAATACAAAAAAATTATGGGTGACGTTGCCAACCTAAAAGGAGGGAATGGAAGGGGAGGGGAGGGGATTGGGGAAGGGAGTGGGGAAATGGGCCACCGGAAATCTCACTCACCGAACGAAACGCGACAGCAAGCTGCCACTTTACGTCGGTTTTCTGTGAGACAGTGGTATCTAACCGGTCGAGCCGGCCCATTCGTGCTATAGACGTTACTGTCTACAGCGTGGCTCTACCACCTGGAGAAATGCAGCATTCACCTTTGAATGCAGTTTTTACAGAAGGATTTATTTTTTGTTTTATTTGCTCTTACATATACCTCTAAATATTTTTATAGAGGTAAAATCAAACATATTCAAGTATCCAATTTCCTACGCCCATCGATATTTTGTATCTAGGAGTCGATAAGCTGGTACCTATCCCGAAGTAGTAGGTAGCTCTGTGGAAGTGGGAGGCGGGAACGCTATCAGTTATCACGTCCATCAATATTGTCACTCGACATTATTACTATCTGGGATGATAACAACTAATATGTTGTGATTCATATTTTCCCGAATTCCTGATTACGTATTTTTTTTCACGGTTGGCCCAGTTAGTATATTTGTACTGACATCATTTTGCTGTAAGGCTGAGTCGAAAACGGGAAATAAATCTCTAATAGTTCAAATTCATGCAGTGAAAAAAGCCCTTAATTTATATTAAATAACACACCAACTTCAAATCTGATCGTGAGCAAATTTATATGGGACCCTTGAAATAAGCTCTATCGAACATAAAAAGAATTTTGAAGATATAGCATATAGCATAGCATAGCATATATAGCATTTAGCGGAGATATCGCGTAACATACATTAAAAAAAAATACAAACGAATTGAGGACCTCCTATTTTGGAATTCGATCGAAAAAGTCTGCCTTTCTATCAATTATAGATCTTTTGAAATTCTAAATGGAAAGCAACAAAGTTGTAAAATCCCGACTCAAAGGAAAACAAACACATCTATATAGAATAATATGAAATAATTTTAACAAGCGACAAGTCTGACAGGGTGGGCGTCGCTTAGATACAATATGTTTTATATGTTGTATCATACAACATTACATACAACCTTAGACTAACTTACAACTTGTATGTAAGGTTTAAATCGTCGTTGTATGTAAGCGACGCCCACCCTGTCAGACTTCCCCTCAAAATCGCAGTCATACTCATTTGCAGTGCAGTGATTAGTGACAGTAAACATCACAGAAGCGACATCTCACCCACATACACACCTGCGTCCCTCCAGTTTCCGCTTGCTCTCTCGCACGCGCCAGTAGATGCACGAGTACGAGACGATGATCACCACGCAGGGGAGCGCGAACCCGAACACGAATAGATACTTCTTCGGCGACTTGCCGTCCTTCGGCAGGATTGTGCACGAAAATGTGTTTTTCTCCAGCCCTAGTTGGCCCCACACGCCGAGTAGAGGCGGCACCTGGAGTTTGAAATATATTGTGAAATGAAATTTATCTGGGTAGTGTTGCCTCTTTGGTTTAATGGCAGTGTTTATGAGCTGTGAACCGATAGGTCCTAGGTTTCATTCGGTCGGAGGTAATTTCTATCACGATTCTCCCGGGACTAGATTCCCCAGAAGAGGTTGAAGTCAAGTAGTCTAAGTAGTCAGTCGTAAAAACCAAGCCAAATCCTATCGGCAATATGCTTCAAAGGTGTGCTTCACCGACCCCTTATTGAGGTGGGGATAAGGGGAGGAATGTCGTAGGATTTTTCAACAATATGGACTAGTATATCGTAGAGTGATTAATCATGCTATTTTTCAGTTGTATTCACTCCTTAAAAAATAAATAAAAAAATAAAAATCTTTATTGATCACGTAGGCATGTAAAAAAGCACTTATGACAAGTCAACACAGGAAAATTTTGAATTAAGATTAATATAATTTACATTATCTCGCTCTAAATTTGAAGACAGGCCGGCAAGTATGGACATAATAACGATGGGATGGCTAAGATACGGTGATACGGGGAGATAGGAATATAGTGTAAGGGAATGGGTTGTATGGGAATGGAATATGACAGGAATGGTGGCAGGGGATTGACTGGAAATGCTGGAAGCAGTTGGGATTGGTGCATGAGGCCCTATCCTAGCTAACCTACCAACCTTTCTCTAGCTACCTACGGATGACGACCCGAAGAAGAAAGGCAGAAAGAAACTCCGGGCTTATTTTTTTCATAATCAATTGTCACCATGTCTTTTTTTGTCTTTTGTATTTTTTCTTTTTTATCATTTGATTTACAAATTGTCGATATAAGGGGATGGTTAAGGGGATGGTAAAACCTCCCTCAATCTAAAGAAAAAAACTACTCAATTGCGCGATCTACAATACTAACTCTAACCCCCACGCGGACAAAGCCGAGAACAAAAGATAGTTTAAATATAAAATACCACAATTTATTGTTTATGATAATGCACTCTCCAAAAAGAGCAGTTTTATGTAGTGCATTTATTGTACAAACATGAGAACAAGATTATATTTTGGGTTCAATAACCGCTTAATTTTGCTATGGGCAACATATTTATGGCTATCTGTGATTTTCCAAAGTATTTGTACTTACAGACTTCTCTCATACGAATCAATTAACAAACATACATACATAGCTTCATATCTGTATCATCGATGGGGTAGGTAGAGGCGCACTAGCGAACTAGTACACCCACATTTCGCCGAGCTTAGGTCCGTCCCAGATGTTATATGGGACGAGCCTATCGCCATATCGCCACAAATTCCAGACTCCGAGCTGATATGGAAAAATCCAATATCACTTTGCCCGACCCGGTACCGAACCCGAGACCTCAGGACGGTAGTCGTACCATATATACCATATACAGTCACGCCACCGAGGCAGTCGATTAACATAGCCACAAATATTTTTAGTTAACTTTGTTTTACGACAAACTTTCGGTGATGTACGTCGTATAAGTAGTGTGAGTTGTACCGATTCAGAATAAGTAACCGGTTCCTCAAGCCATTGAAATTACCATCACAGTCGAACTCATTCATAAAGCACTTTAAAAACACATTAAAATGTTCCCCACAATAGGTGTTGAATAATTTATACGGGCGCTGCGACATGGGGATTGTTTGTTACACATGTTTAGTGACACCATCAATTAAATAGACGTCGGATATAGCTGGTCAAAAACGGTGCGGTGGATATTTGGGCAAAACAGTTTTAAGGTACATGTTTTAAAGCAAAGTCTTCCGAGTTAAAATTAAGCGCTCTTTTAGCGTCGGTGTCGCTTAACTAAAGGTACAATAAGATAAAAAAATCATAAACATTGAAATCAAACTATTTTTACGGATTCTATCACGATTTTTTTTCGGGTTGGGTCCAACGCGTGACCACGAAGACTGCAAAGCCTTCGAAACGTCGGGTATAAAATTTAACACAAATCGTGATAGAATCCGTAAAAATAGTTTTATTTTAATGTATAACATTCGCGTAAACTTAAATCAGAATCATCAACATGATTAACAAAATAAACAACTTTGAGCTAGAGGTAAATTTTCCTTAGATTGTGAAAAGACCCGAAATGTTTCGAAAAATTTTTTTCCTTAAACTCGGACCGGACGCTTTGCTACCAGGAGATGTCTATGGTAGCCAGCATGGTCACCCTACAGACGTTAGTAAACAACTATTGGGCTCGTTTTATTGTTGTAACAACATCGATATTACGTGCTCGGGTTGCTATGACCACGGATATCCAATAGAATCGGGAGCTATGTGCTTGGCTACCTGCCTATACTTACTTTAAAAACACATAGGGAGTCTGATCGATTTTGTAGTAAATTATGAGGAAAGGAACATTGTTATGTTATGTGTTATGAACACATTTTATTATTAACATAGGCCAATGTTGATTAAGTATGCCAAAATAAACATAATATTTTTATACGTCAATTCGACCATATCACATCTGGAACGGAAATGAAAATCCACGAATTGTGGGTTTTCTAGTTCGCTAATTCGCTTTTGCCTACCCCTTCGGGTATAGAGGCATGAGTCTATGAATGTATTGTATCGATTCGAAAAGATCTATATTGAAACATAACAAATAAAACAAAAATTTAAATATACTGGACAGTTCTTCAAATCTTATGGGAAACTGAATATTCCTCCCTGGATCATCCCTTAGCGAAATCCACAATAATGTTACATAATATAGACAATACATAATCCCAGCATATACCCTCAAATTTCTACTATATAAAATAAATATTATGAGACTGATCGCATTTTAATAAACATTAAATCAGGTACGCAAAAAAGCTTTATCGGAAAGTCCGTATTTTCGGTCAATTAAACTTACGTTTGATAAGGTTTTATCAGTTAATTGAGTGCGTAGATAACAACCCACCTCACTGATACACACTGACCTATACACATCAATGTAAGCTTACGCATGTATCCCATAAAGGGTAGGCAGGGGCGACCTAGCGAACTAAAATAACCCATATTTCTCCAACCCATATTTCTTCAGCTTATTGTCCGTCTCAGATATGATAGGGGGCGATGGGCACAAATTCCAGAATCTGGGTTGAATTGAAATTGAATAGAAAATCCCGTTATCATTTTGCCCGACCCGGGAATCAAACCTGAGACCTCAGAACGGAAGGCGTACGAAATACGTCTTACGCCACCGAGGCAGTTTTAAGATTCCAAAATACATAAACTCACACCTGTTTCCCGTTGGGGTAGGCAGAGACTAAGGAGCGCCAATTGCCTCGGTTCAAACACACCTCTTTCGCTTCTAATATATTCTAATATACTCTTTCTAAGATTCTAATACAATGCCATGTAATATTACTGTCCCACTGCTGGGCACGGGACTCCTCTACTAATGAGATAGGTTAGACCTTAGTCTACCACGCTGGCCTAATGCGGGTTGGTAGACTTCACATACCTTTGAAATTCTTGTAAAGAAATTCTCGGGTATGCAAATTTCCTCACGATGTTTTCCTTCACCGTTATAACAAGCGATAATTCGCAAAGAAAATACACTTAACATAGAAAAGTCAGAGGTGTTTGCTCTTTTTTTGGGGTAGGTCTCGAACCTCCGACACTTCGGAAGTCCGTACCACTCCCAACTGAGCTATCGCTGTTTTATGGTTCTCAACATCGCATTATTGCGATTGTAAATTCGCGTACCTACACGCTCGTTTATTGCAGGATACGCGGGCGAATATTTCTCCGGCAGGTATGCGCCGACCCTTTTCGATGTCTGAATCAGCCCACTGCCCAGGATGTTAATTCGGCACAATTAATCCGTAACGTGGAAGTGCAATGAACTAATTACCACTTCCTCACTAACTACAGCCTATTAATAAACTCCGGCTTGCTTGTTATGTTTTATGTTATAGTTGCCAGCATGAGACCACCACTGACTTCGTATGAGCTCTATCGAATACTACATACATACATAAGCTCAAGCCCGTATCCCCGAAGGGGTAGGCAGAGGAGCACTAGCGAACTAGAACACTTACATTTCGCCGAGCTTAGTTCCGTCCCAGATGTGATAGGGGGCGAGCCCATCGCCATATAGGGCACAAATTCCAGACTCCGGGCTGATATGGAAAAATCCAATATCACTTTGCCCGACCCGGGGATCGAACCCGAGACCTCAGAATCGTAGTCGTACCGAAATACCACCACGCCACCGAGGCAGTCCGATCTCTATCGAATACTTTTGTACTTATTTCCTGTTTATCACTACATAGTCGACCGACTTCCAAAAAGGAGAAGGTCCTCAATTCGTCTGTATTTTTTTTAATGTATGTTACGCTTCAGAACGATAGACGCACTGCATATGCAATACCACTACGCGACCGACACAGTCAGTTGCAGAAAAGATACCGCTTTTAATTTTTAAGATGGGTTACAAAACCATACCATACCATAAAAAACAGGCCCTAAAGCCGGTAAAATGCCGTTTAAAGATTCCGTTAGACACATACATTATGTAATCCAATAAAAGTGTGTTAAAACTCCTCACCATGAATCCAAAGGAGACGATCCATATGAGCAGCAGCTGTATCCAGATCTTGGTGCTGGTGTAGATCTGTGAGTACATGTCGTAGTACGCTATCAGAGTGTACCTGGAATACAACATATTACTGTTAGATTGACTGTCAAACTCAGGCCTCCTTGTCTCCTGCCCCCATCTCGATGTGGGGTCGGCGAAACACTTTTTCAAGCATGTTTCAGAAAGATTCGGCTAAAATTTAACGCATTTTTTCATTTACCTATTTTTAGTCTATTAGTATTCAAATAATATACTCAAGGTACGTATTGCTCACGCTAAACTTATAAGGGTCGTCTAAAATATTGAAAATTAATCGTTTTGAAATCCTTGCAATTTTAAATTGTGCAAATTGTTTAGTCAATGCATAGAGACCAACCATACATCTGTGACAGGGATGACTTTACATCATCTGCCTGCCCTTATCCCATATTATTTGGGGTCGGTGCAACATATATTTTCCTTCCACTCCCTCCTATCAGTCATCATACTAGCACTCACTCCCTTTTTCTTCAAGTAATCTATTACACAGTCGATCCATCTTTTATTGGGTCTTTTTCTATTTCTGATACCTTCTACACCCATCCTTTGAATTCTCCTTACAGCATTTCTTTCATCCCTTCTCATCTCATCCGTTATTGGCGCCATTTTCAAACTTCCTCTGATATTCTCATTTCTTACCTTGTCCATTCTTGTTACACCGCACATCCATCTCAGCATCCGCATTTCCACTACATGCAATCTCATGATAGGGACGACAATTTATTTCTGATAGACTTACAATAAAGCCATTACTTATTACTTATTTTATATATATAACTTGACTGCCTCGGTGGCGTGGTGGTATTTCGGTACGATTACGTTTCTGAGGTCTCGGGTTCGATCCTCGGATCGGGCAAAGTGATATTGGATTTTTCCATATCAGCCCGGAGCCTGGAATTTGTGCCCGATATAAATGCTCGGCGAAATGTGGGCGTTCTAGTTCGCTAGTGCGCCTCTGCCTACCCCTTCGGGGATACAGGCGTGGGCTTATGTTTATGTTATGTGTTGTGTGTTATTTTATGGTATTTCCTTCACACCTGTCTTAAAACAAGCAAGTTAGTAAAGTATGTGGTTAATCTAATCCGGGAACAAACACGAATACTTGTTTTCCCACGGACGATAAGGCAAGCCCAGAATGTTGAGTGTTCAACTTAAGTACCAGCATTCTGTTACCGACGTTTGAGATCATCTTTTTTTGTATGCAACCTTGTTTAGTCCTGCTATAGTTCGTAATTTTAAATCTCTTTGTGTTACTTATCGGACGGTGACGCAGTACTTAACAGTTAACATGCCAGCGTGTCTTCGTGTCAGCGGGCCATTCGTGCTGTAGACGTAATTGTCTACAGCGTGGCTGTCTGTAGGTTTTTTTTTTCTCTTCGGAGTCATTCAGGGGCTCTTAAGTAATTGAGAATGACTACTGATAAACTTATTGTTTGTCGATGGTAGCTAATTTGTTTGGAGTTTAGATTGCATTGCGCCAATAAACACATTGTTTGTCGGTAGTCACTACTTTCTATGAACTTCATTATGCTTACCATCAAGCGTCGACTCGTGTAGTAAAGGAACTGCAATGCTCAGAAAAAAATATAAACTCTGAATGACTCCGAAGAGAAAAAAAGAAAACCTACGGACCTGTGACAAGATATGTATATTGCTGAGTGGTAGAGCCACGCTGTAGACAATTACGTCTACAGCACGAATTTTGTGTTCGGCTCGACTGTTTTGATACCACCGCCTCACAGAAAACTGACCTAAAGTGGCAGCTCGCTGTCGCGTTTCGTTCGGTGAGTGAGATTTCCGGTGGCCCAATTCCCCCTCCCTTTTCCCTCCTCCCCCATTCCCTCCTTTTACGTTGGCAACGCACCCATGATTATTTTTGTGTCTTGGGTGTCTATGGGCGGTGGAGATCACTTACCATCAGCTGACCCATCTGCTCGTTTGCCAGTTACTGCTAAAATACACGTTATATCGACTTTCATAAGAAATGCACATGCGGTACGTCATCCAATGCTGTTAGATAGAGTCGTGGTGCTTAGTAGTGAATGTTGAAGAGTGTTTAGTTACGCGCAAAGAGATTTAATATTACTAAATATAGAGGCTATCAAGAAGGTTCCATACAAAGAAATTGATCTCAAACTTCAGTACCGCCATCAAATACTTATTACAATGCGAGCGCGATTATTACAATTTACACTCTAGAATATTTTGTGAATGGTTAAGAATCACGTAAGATAAGTTTATTCTCTCAATATTATTTCGCTGGCCGACATGGCACGCGTATATTTCAAATAAACGGAGCGACTTATGACCATGAGGTAATAACTTTTGGATCACAAATTTTGTGCTGTTGTCCTGTATATACTGTTGAGGAGTGTTTAGTTACGCGGGGCTCCGTCAAACAAGCCGGCCCTCTGTATACCGGCTACTGACCCGTCCTCGCACGCTTTTATTTTTATATCCGCCCCTCAATACATCAGATACGCGCGATCAAGATACAAGATACGTAATGTGTGGTCTCATTATGACTGGTTAAAATATTTTTGATTAATGTCCTCTGTATTAAATTTAAAAGTTAATTAACAAAAACTGAAAACCGACTTCAAAAACGAACACTTAAAAGTAAAAAATAACAACAATATCTTACTGTCTTTGGAGTCGGTGCTGAGACCGAAGCAGATTAAATGAAAAGGCACCGACACCAAAGAGAGTAAGAAATTGTTGTTATTTTTTACTTTTAAGTGTTCGTTTCTGAAGTCGGTTTTCAGATTGTGTTACACTTTAATTATTAGTTACTGTTTTAGTGTAATATTGAAAGAATTATCCACCAACTCCTAATAGTTAAGGAGTTATATTTTCCATCATCAGCTCAGCATCATGAGATTATGTGTACCAGACGCAAATACCGGAATAGTTTTAGGAAATATATAAAACACACTATGGATCCCTATAAAAGAGGGTTGCCCTCGATTTTTCTAAGATCCCATTATCTTGGTGCCAATACCTGGGAAGTATACCCTTTCAAACAAAAAAATATTTTCACTAATCGGCCCAGGCGTCTTCGAGTATTCGGGGAACATACATAAAAAAAAACCGACGAATTGTTAACCTCCTCCTTTTTTGAAGTCGGTTAAAAATACCTTAGTTCGTGGCTAGGTAACTAACAGTAGTGGATCACCAGATTGTAAAGCCACATTTCGGTCTAAATTGTGATAAGATCCTTAAGCCGCTATTACCAATCTTGAGTTAGACATTATCCTACAGCTCACTCCTGTCTTTAAATCATTGATTTGGTATAAGATAAGATTTGGTACAAATAGAGATTTATCGCGGAGTTGCAAGTGGCCCTTAGACATGATTCTTAAACTGAGAAGTGCTAAGGGATATTAAATTAATTTATTTTTACGTTAAGCAATTACGTATAATATAAACTCACGTCAGTATTTCCGTAAATATATGAACATCCATGTTTTATTAAGCTTTTTTTAATAACAGATAATAAGCAAAATAACGTTTATTTTGCTTCCATCCGGTCATGGCTTGCACCGACGGTCGGCGCCCGCGCATGGTGCATCCGATTTCACTACTTCAGAACTTACGAAATCATAAAACGCGGCTTTATGTCTTCTCTGTAATAAAAACATATTTGTGTAATGGAAATAGATTGTTTGTGAATGAATTTTATGACATTTATTACAAGACGCGTGCAGTCGCGCCGGTTGTAGCGTTTTAAAATAATTTCATTACCCTTTTTATTACAAATACATATAATCGGAACAGGCTGTACGTAGAATAAAACCAAATGTACAGCATTGTTTGGTTTCATAATGTGAGATATTGGAATTGATGTTTTGTGATGAGCCTAATAACGATTATATTTGTAGAGCGTAGACTCTACAAAATATTATTTGTGCATTTGCATACCGTGCATTTTATATTTTATTGAATTTATTTTGTTTTGAAAATATTATATTTTATTTTACTGGGGTTATCTTTGAAATAATAAGTCGCATCTTTGGTCTAGTGGGCTGTGGACCGGAAGGTCCTGGGTTTCGATTCCCAGGTCAGGCAAAGCAAATTTTCTAATTGAATTTGACCGGGACTGGATCCCTCATGGGGGGTTGACGACAGACAGGCGGCAGGTCGTAAAAACTAAGCCAAATACTCTCAGCAACATGCATGAAAAAGTGTGTTGCGCTGCCCCACATTAAGATGGGATAAGGGCAGGTAGAAAGAAAGTTATGTTTGAAATAATAATATTATTGAAATGAAAATTAGTTTATATATTTTATTTTATAGCGTTTCATAGTAACGGAATCGCATCGCAATCGAATTTCGTATCTAATTTTTTACTCATCCATTCTTCTTCTTTTTTGTTTTCGCGTGGAAAACCGTTTTACTACTACAACCACGCCTGCAGTGTGACGGTTATTTCAGACTCGTAGCCGGCAGCCGACAGCCGTAATACACTATTTTAAACATGTTGCAGAAAAGCTTCGGCTTAGATATTACGACCAGCTGCCTGCCTGACGAACACCCCTTCTATTGATGTAGGTCTCCCTAGTCCTGTCAATAAGTCAGATGCATGAAAGTAAATCAATAAGGCTCAATTGCACCACTATTATTAACCTAGAGTTAGTCCTAACCGCAAGCTAAATTGACAGAAAATGTATGAATGACATGTAACTTAACTTGCGGTTAGGACTAACTCTAGGTTAATAATAGTGGTGCAATTGAGCCTAACTCAAATTAGAAAATAAATACCGCATGACTGCGCTTACGTGTTATGGGGTGGGTAATGGTCTAGATTCCTCGCATGCCACCGTGCTGCTATGGTCCGGCGCGCAGATCGCTAACAACCGTTTGAGGAATTAGAGAGTATAATGTCTTTATGTAATTTACTGTACTATAATAAAGATGAAAAACTAACACGTTACTCTGTTCCGCTTGTAGATAAGAAAGCTTGTATTGTAAAAGGTAATTGTAAAATCTAATTAAAAGCAGCGATAGCTCAGTTGGGAATGGTACGGACTGCCGAGACAAGTGTCGGAGGTTCGAGACCAACACCAAAATAGAGCATACACCTCTCGACTTTTCTATGTTATGTGTATTTTCATTGTGAAATATCGCTTGCTATAACGGTGAAGGAAAACATCGTGAGAAAACCTGCATACCCGAGAATTTCTCCACAAGAATTTCGAAGGTATGTGAAGTCTAGCAACCCGCATTAGGCCAGCGTGATAGACTAAGGCCTAACCCCTCTCATTAGTAGAAGAGGCCCGTGCTCAGCAGTGGGACAGTAATATTACAGGGCTGATATTATATATTATAATTGTAAAATAATTATATTGAATAACGACCGTGTGCTGCCAATACCTCCTAACTAACATTTTTACCAAAATATTGTTTTTGCGCTATCTTTTAGTCCTAATGGAACATGATGCAAATATTTTCTTTTTTAATATTAAACTATTGTAAAATTGGATTGGATTTTGGTGCATAAATATCATCTACATTTTTTAATGTATTTAGTTTTTATTCGTTTTTAATGTCTCTTATATACTTGATCTCAAAGCACTTAGGAGGTATTGGCGGCTTACGGTCGGTAAGTCGTTAGAATTATGCCCCTTACTTATAAAAACATTTAAGCGCTGCTTATCTTTATACCATAGGTTATCCCTTTCATTTTTAAACAATGTAACGCAAGGAAAAAAGTGACAGGTTATTCTTAACCATTTGCTCAGCTAAAAATGCTGTTTTAAGTAAGGCCCTATATTTGTAAGATTTTATACAAAAACACAAGTGCGTCAAATACATGTAACTGGACAAAAATATCAGAGTTATGTATGTCGCCTGATAAAAAATTCACGTTTACTGAAATTAATATTAAGCTGTAATATAGTGCATTATCTTCGTAAATCATATTTGTAACGCATTTTTTTTACCTCTCTCCCCTTGGTGACCGTAGTATATGCCAAGACCGGGGGGGTCTTGGCATATACTACGGTCGGAGGGGGGCTCCAGTTTTCACGTAGTCATTTATAATTATGGTTTTAAATCATTTTTACTGCCTCGGTGGCGTGGTGGTATTTCGGTACGACTACGGTTCTGAGGTCTCGGGTTAGATCCCCGGGTCGGGCAAAGTGATACTGGATTTTCCATATCAGCCCGGAGTCTGGAATTTGTGCCCGATATGGCGATAGGCTCGCCCCCTATCACATCTGGGACGGAACTAAGCTCGGCGAAATGTAGGTGTTCTAGTTCGCTAGTGGGCCTCTGCCTACCCCTTCGGGGATACAGGCGTGAGCTTATGTTTATGTATTTCATTTTTGTCGATGAAAAAGTAAAAAGTCAATTACGAGTATACCTCTATACTGAAAAAATAATGGCGTCGGCATTTCGTGGCTATCCCTGAGAAGAAATACCGAAACAAACTCAAGGGTTGTAACCCATCTTTTTAATAATCGCAAGTTAAAAAACTTAACTGACCGAGTTCCAATTTACCGATCGCGACCTAATTTATATGGGACCACCCTTGAAATAAGTTCTATCGAACACAAAAATAATTTTGAAAACAGGTCTACATTTGGCGGAGATATCGAGTAACATAGATAAAAAAAACGACGAATTGAGGACCTCCTCCTTTTTGGGGGGTCGGCCAAAAGTGGTAAACGCTGCGCGACATTTGAATATAGCAGTAGTGGCCCAAATATAATATTGTCAAATGAATTGGTATCGAGCTCGCCGCGCACTATACGCGAACTTGATTCATTTGTCCAAATTTTTCCTGTCCGGCCACTGAATGTAAAATGTGTAGGAATTACCGAACCCCTATGGTGTAATTGACGGCTGTTCATGGAAGCGCGGGGAACCCAGCCTGTGCCTTGTGATGAGTACGTTTCAATTTACACAGAATGAGCCCATTGTTCTCTAATTACCGATCATGGAGGGAATAAGGAGTAAGGGCAAAGCGATTAACGACCCTATGAGATGCTATCGGTTGTTGAAAGATATGTGGCTTTGTTTGATGTAAATTATTCTGATTATACACTAGTCGCCTTCTTGGTCTAGTGGCAGCGTATGTGGGTTGTGAATCGGGAGGTCGTGGGTTCGATTCTCAGGTCGGGCAAAGCGAATTTTATAATTTAATTTGCGCGGGACTGGATCCCCCAGAGGGGGTTGAGGTTAGGCAGGCGGCCAGTCGTAAAAACTTAGCCAATCCTTTCTGTAACACGCTTGAAAAAGTGTGTTGCGCCGACCCCACATTAAGGTGGGATAAGGTCAGGTAGAAAGAAAGATTCTGATACACTTGGTATTTTTAGGTAGAGTGCGTTCGGCTAAGTTCAGTTTAGGGGTATCACTCATGCTAAAATATGGCGAGACTTGAGGCTTCTTCGTATGCTTGCAACTTTTTGTGAGTCAAAAAAGCTTTGGGCATTACCTTTTATAATTATTTAGTATAACTATACCTTGGTAAAACTACAAGGAGTTCAATAGGTTTAGTGGCATCGTATATTGGCTGTGAACCGGGAGGTTCCGGGTTCGATTCTCAAGATTAGTAAACCGGTTTTTCTAACACGATTTGAATGCAACCCTCCTCACAAGAGGTGAGATGAGGCAGGCAGTTGGTTATAAAAACTAAGCCGAATCCAATCTGCAACACGCGTGAGATTGAAGTGGGTTAGAGGTGGCAATAAGCACCTACTTAAGTAAATAACCAAAATCGTCACCGCTCCGTCCAGTCAATCCATCAGTCCAGCAACTGTCATGGCGTCAGTCTTAGCTCATTAATATTGACGTCGAGTGATGTTACGTTTGTTTGTACCAGGTGGAGTATTACCAAATACGACCATTAGAAACAGAACCACGTATTGTGTGCTAAGGCTGTACTTGATTATTTCGGGGCGATGTTTTTGGGAAGTTAAATAATCACAGGTTTAAAAACTTAACGGACCGAAATGGAAGGGGAGGGAAGGGGATTGGGAAAGGGAGTGGGGAAATGGGCCACCGGAAATATCACTCACCGAACGAAACGCGACAGCAAGCTGCCACTTTACGTCGGTTTTCTGTGAGACAGTGGTATCTAACCGGTCGAGCCGGCCCATTCGTGCTATAGACGTTACTGTTTACAGCGTGGCTCTACCACTTGAAGAATAATATACATATAAGAAACGTCTCATTTCGTCATGTACACTCTTTTCCCCAGCAATTAATCTTTGGTACTCGAAAGTTCAAAACAAAATGTAGTCCTGAGACAACCTAGAACTAGGCCCAATGAGCTCTTTATGCCTGGATATAAGATTTAAGATATTCGATACTCGGAGTAATCTAAGCTCGGAGTGATAATAATTCATTCTACCACAGTTATGTGGGATAATACAATTCTCAGGTAACAAGTGTTTGTGCACTATTTAACTAACACACGGTTTAATGAGCGCGATCAATTATGTGGTTATTGGAGTATAGATAATGATACTAACACGGATTAAGCGGGTTTAAATCATTATAATATCTTGTATTTAATTCATATCAATTTACAATATAATTATTGTTATTATATAGAGCATGACTGCCTCGATGGCGTTGTTACACTACAGTAGCCCGAGCACGAAAAACTAATGTAAATGTAAATGTATTGGAGTTCGCTGCGCACAGATGACGTTTGGTTAATATTTCATACAAATTTTATAGACGCGCATCGAGTTCGAATACATTTACGGTTGTCAGAAATTTTCCTCCTCAGGCCGCAGTTCTGGGGTTTCTTTTTCGATCCTGGACGGGCAACGCGATATTGTGTTTTTCTATTCATGGCGTGTGGCGAGTAGCCGGCTGTGAAGCGAGAGGCCGCGGGTTCGATTCCCGCATTGAGACAAATGTTTGAGTGGCCCACAAATATTTTTTTCAAGTATGGGTGTTGTGAGACCGAAACTCTCTCGTAGTCTCTGACACCCACGATACAGGTTATACCTAGTGTGGGTTCAGGACTATGTGTGTGACTGTTGGGTGTATTCATTATTAATTCATATCTGCCCGGAGTTTAGAATTTGTGCCACATAGTGCGATAGGCTCGCCCTCCATCTCATTTGGGATGGATATAAGCCGGGCGAAATGAGAGTGTTCTAGTTCTGTAGTTCCTTTCTGCCTATCCCTTCGGGGATATATTGACTTCTGTATAGATTTTGTTCAAAGAGATTTAGTATTACTAAGTATAGAAGGGCTATTAAGCAAGTTTCCATACTAAAAAAATGATATCAAACTTCAGTACCGCCATCAACCACTTATTACAATGCGAGGTCGATTATTATAATTTGCACCCTAGAATGTTCTGTGAATGGTTAAGAATCTCTTAAGACAAGTTTATTCTCTCAATATTATTACGCAGGCCGACCTGGCTCGCTTATATTTCAAATAAACGAAGCTACTTATGATCATAACATAATATAAACATAACATAACATAACATAAGCTCACGCCTGTATCCCCGAAGGGGTAGGCAGAAGCGCACTAGCGAACTAGAACACCCACATTTCGCCGAGCTTAGTTCCGTCCCAGATGTGACAGGGGGCGAGCCTATCGCCATATCGGGCACAAATTCCAGACTCCGGGTGATATGGAAAAATCCAATATCACTTTGCCCGACCCGGGGATCGAACCCGAGACCTCAGAACCGTAGTCGTACCGAAATACCACCACGCCACGGAGGCAGTCATAATATAAATAAAATAAAATAACATAATAGGTCAAAACTTTTGGATCACAAGATTTGTACTGCTATCCCGTCTATACTGTTAAATGTCTTTGATTTTGTTCTAGACTAGTTCCAGTAGGTATTTACAATAATCACTACAAACTTTTTGCTCTAAAAATTCTACAAGAACCCTTCTCATCGTTGCCAATCTTTTCCCTCTAATCATAATTAGAGACGCAAACGATTTACACGAATAACTCTACAATCGATTAATCAGATGTGAAGATTTCCACAGGATGTTATCATTTCGAAGAGCGAAAAATTATTTCTATAAGCACTTGTAATCGCGAGGCCGCGGCCGGCTTCGATCCGCCTATCATTGCGCGTCTGTGGCTATTTTTAGGTGGGGTTTGAATGAAATCGGGTAGCGTTGGGCCCATTGAAGTGTTATCGATTATTTCAAGAACTCGAGTGCTTTGTACTCGATTGCCGGAATAGAATTTGATTCGAATGACGGGACAAGGTAAGTCATCTGTTTTGTTTTGATTATGTAATAGAATATAATTTCTCAGAGGGGATGACGTCAGGGGGTCATAAAAACTAAAGCCGAATAATGTATGCAACATGCTAAGAAAAGTGTTTTGCGCCAACCTCATAGTGAAGTGGAATATGGGCAGAATAAGAAAACGTAGCAGAATGTAGTTAGTCAAATAATTATTATTTGAAATTAAAATTATGTATTTGTTTTATTTTAATAAGTGTGGATAGTAACAAATTAGATAACTGAATAGTACTCTTAACTGTTTGAGTGGTAGAGCCACGCTGTAGACAGTAACGTCTATGGCACGAATGGGCCGGCTCGACCGGTTAGATACCACTGTCTCACAGAAAACCGACGTAAAATTACAGCTTGCTGTCGCGTTTCGTTCGGTGAGTGAGATTTTCAGTGGCCCATTTCCCTACTCCCTTTCCCAATCCCTTTTCCCTCCCTTTCCATTCCCTCCTTTTAGGTTGGCAACGCACCTATGATTCTTTTTGTGTCTTCGGTGTCTATGGGCGATGGAGATCACTTACCATTAGGTGAACCATCTACTCGTTTGCCAATCTCTGCTATATAAAAAAAACGTAGCTACAGCGTAGGCATAGCCCCAGATGCCCATATTTCGTAAAGCTTACTAATTGCTCATGTCAACGGACCATCATCTATTACAGCTTGCATTCGATTAAGAACGCAGTTGAACTCGATTATAGCATCCAAACTCAACACTACATTATAGATTCGGATAAAAAGATTTGTTTTACAACTTCGGGCCGTGAGTGGTGGGATGGGGTGATAAATCACCAGCTGACTTTTATAATCTGTGGCGCGTTCGCCGCTCACCTCGACGCCTGACGTATGTATTTGTTTTCATCTTCAAATAATACGCGAATACAGGGATGGATTTAACGGGACCCGACAAAAATAATGAAACTATGGAGAGATCTATATGGAGAGATGTAATTCAGGGGGGTTACCACCACCTCTTATAGCAGTATTATTATAATCTTACTTGTACCGATTCACATACAAAACAAACGAAGAACGATTATAATAATACTGCTATAAGAGGTGGTGGTAACCCTGCAGATATACATAAAGTTGATTTTGGTGTGGCTAAATGTCGCTAATATTTGCAGGAGTGTGCTACTATTTTATGATAGACTGTGTTGAAGAAACAACACATAATTATTACGGTTGATAGTATACTATACAAGTTTAATTATATAATAGCTCTTTATTATCTATAAATGTTATTTGTATCTATCTCCGTGATATATTATATCTCCGTGACAATAATCCTTTCTTTACTACAGACACTATTGTATTTCAAATAAAACAATTATCATAACAATAACCTTTTAATCTAGAAGGCAGCTAAATAGCTCATATTAATTTGTTGAACAGGAAAGTTTATTACGCATTAATACGCCCGCATCATTATCCTTTTAATTGCCATCACTAAAATGTTACAGGATAGAGAGTTTTATAAAAAAAATAGTAAAAAACTGTTTAATAATACTACTTCTGAGTATTTATTTAAAAAATTACGACGCTATAAAAGATTGTATCAATTCTTGCTACAGCGCGGGGGGCCTTTAGTCCCTTCACGGGCTCTCATTCCCGCCCTGTGCGTTTAAAAATGTGTTCCAGCTAGTGTCGGTTCTTGTTACTATCTGTGCTTTTATTTAAATTGTTTCTGCCCGCGTCCATCCATATTATTGTGATGGCGGAAAATTGCACGTAAATTATTTCCCAAGTACATTTTCGTTCGTTTTGATAAAAAAGAGCAATCCAGCAATAAATCAAAGGTGATTTTTATATCCACGATATTATAAGTGTTCGGATATTGTTAAGAAGAGTTTTCCACAGTTTGTATTGCAGAAGATTTATTTGCAACATGTGATGTTCATGTACAGTGGTAATCAATTAAATTATAATTTATAGATGTTGGGCGTATGGAAAATTGACGTTTTATGAGAGTATGATGGTGGTGGGAATTAGGCCGGGATCATGTCCGCCCTGTAGATTGGGAGCATTTCGAGAATTCCACCACGGTATCCCCTGCCCGTCGTAAGAGGCGACTTATAGGGGCCATCGGGGGTCGAGGGCGCGCAGCGGGGGGCTGTTGTAGCGCCCCTATTTAGTACTTTTGTACAGTCGACCCCGAGATGGACGGCAGCATGGGTGGTTGGCCTCGTGTTGTCGTTGACGCCGAGGGCGTCCTTCGGCGGCGGGGCCTATGAGCCCCCCACAACGGAGACGGGCCGCATGGCGGCACCGCGCAGGAACGGTCCCGGTTGAAGCCTGGGCGCTTCTCGCCTAGGGAAACCCGGGGCCGTTCCAATGCGCCGAAGAGGGCCACCGCGGGGTTTTAGTCGGTATTGTCGGTGTAGGGTGTACATAGTGTTAGGGACTCGGCCCAACGGTCGCTCGGTTGATTTCCATCTCTCCCGGGCGGCTCAACGTTGAGTCGTAAGACCGGCGAACCCGACATAACCGACACGTCTCCCCCCAGACGTGGCGGTAGCGGTAAAACGCTTTCCCCGCGACAACAAAAAAAAAGAAAAAAAAAGCCGGGATCATGCGCATTTGACAACTTACACGACTGATGGACTTTAAAAAGTATATAATTGTGCATAGGATTTTTTTAAGTGGCAGGACTACGCTGTAGTTCTGCGTACAGTCTCGTTTGAATTCCCTATTCCCTTTTAAAAAAACAATTAGGTTATAACAATGGCGTGCATAGGCGTTATGGTCAGGGTAGACAAAAAACTTACAAAATTATTTTCTTCAACAAGGAAAAGAGAAAGAATAGGGACTGGGCAGTGAAGTATTTGCGCTTCCAGAAACATCCAAGGCTGAGATCTACAGAGCGAACTTCGACTAAGTCTTAGTCAAAGAAACGAAATTAGTGAGGATTTGGAATTTTTAAATCGAACTTCGACTTAGTCCGAACCATTGTTTACAAGAAAAACAGACTGACAGACAGACTAAGCAAAGATTTTCTGATTTCTCTCACTGATTGCATTTCTTTGACTTAGTCAAAGTTCGCTCTATACCTCTACAGTATAGATCTTAGCCTAAAACTTCGCCAATCTCTAGTAGTATCGTACATGTATATAGAGCAATTACATCTTGGGCCCTACTGGCCTAGTTTCGCCAAGTATGTACGATTTACAAACACCAAGTTTCACAAAAACTATTTGTTTACTAAATGTAAACGATGTTTGAGATTCTTGTATTTCTGGTAGTTAAAACAGATCGATATGAGTTCTCTGATCTATTCTACATTTAGACACACTGCTGTGTGTTTGTAAATATTACTTTATATTTCATTAACCCTTTGTAAACTTACGAGGGCGGTAGCTTATTTGGACGCCAAGCGATGGTGGCGTAACCAGGCGTCAAAAATATACACAGTTATTATGGCTACTCTATTTGATGTCTGGTTACGCGACCTAATATACGTTTCGAATAATATACGTTTATTATTCTAAATGTATATACCGTGGGCGAAAGTATATTGGATAAAATTAACAAAAATCTGTTCCACAGGGAGTTGTCGCCATGAAATCAGTCGAAAACATTTCAAAGAAATTAAGTTATTAAGGGCGACTTGCAGCGCTATTACTAATCTAGAATTACACCTTATCTCGATTTATCCTACGGCTCACTCCTATCTTTAAATCAAGATGTGGGATAAATAGACATTAATCGCGGAGTTGCAAGTGGCCCTAAGGAATCTACATTAGGTGGAAATCATAGACTAAGGCCTTACTCAACTGATTAGTACAAAGTAAAGTAGCTAAAGCAGAAGTAATACAGAGCTATTGATATTTATGAAATGTAATTAAATTAATTACCTGTTTATAGTGATAGCGACCATGGACAAGAGCGACACAGCCTCATTCCCGTAGAAGATGAACGCGAACATCTGGCAGAGCTGCGGGCCGAGGCTCCAGTGCTGCTTGATGAACCGGTTGGCGGTGAGAGGCAGGTTGATAGCGCAGAACAGCAGGTCCGACACGCACAGTGACAACACAAACATCGTTGTCACGTGGCCGCGCAGCTTCGGGTGCATTAGTAACGCTACTGTTGTTACTAGGTTGCCTGCAACAGATAAATGGTTGCGTTAGATAACGTATCATGCATATGAACGCTACTGTTGTTACTACGTTGCCTGTACCACATAAATGGTTGCGCTAATAACGTATCATGCCTTAGCAACGCTACTGTTGTTACTAGGTTGCCTGCGAACAGATAGATGGTTGCATTAGAATATGACAGGACTTCAAAATATGGTATTATAGAGGTTCGTAAAGATAATTTGCGATTAGGTTTTTTTCCTCTCGTCAGGCATCTGTGTTTTGGAGAGCATGTATTTTTTCATGGGTAAATTTATGAAATAATAAAAAGTCAAATATAACCGAAGTGTATTGCTTGCGTCACTTGATTACGGATTGGCTCGTACATCATAGATTTTCCCCGAAATATCAGTTTGTTGACCCGCATAGTAGCCCGAGCACGAAAAACGAATGTAAATGTATTCGAGTTCGCTGCGCACTGATGACGTTTGGTTAATATTTCATACAAATTTCGTAGACGCGCATCGAGTTCGAATACATTTACGGTTGTCAGAAATTTTCCTGCTCAGGCCGCTGGACTAAATAATATACATATATTGAAATAAAACTATTCTTACGGATTCTATCACGATTAGGTTTTAATTATTATTATTATTATTTGGGAATAATAATTAAAACCTAATCGTGATAGAATCCGTAAGAATAGTTTTATTTCAATGTATAATATTCACGTAAACTTAAGAAATCAATATACATATATATTTTGTAAATAAATGCTGAAAGGTATTTTAATTTAAAATTATGGATGTGAATATCATTGAACGGGAATCTAGTCTGAGCAAAAAAATTAATTCGTCTGGCTTTTAGTGAGACAGATGAGGAGTTTTATTACTATCCCAGACGTAAATTACGCATGCTTTGCAAAATAATGAGAATCACACGACAACGCGTAATGTATTATCCATGGACGAAAAAAAGATGGACGGAGCGCTAGGAAGGGTTTTCAGCCCATTCGATCTATCGACACGTAATGGCGGGTACACAGCGGCTGCACGAAGGCGAACGAATCTATACCTGTTGCGTTCACACAAACAAACTTTCTCTGTTGTGGGAACGAAACAGGCATGATTCGTTCGCCTTCATTCGGCCCGGTGTGTACGCGCCATAATGGCGTGTGTGTGCGTGGCGTCTCTGTGGTTTCCTTTTAACTACATATAGGCGAGATGGTGTCCTTTTTCTTTACGTCCATTGTATTATCCTATATTATTGTCTAATAAATAAATGTTGAGTCTCTAGTTTTTTTTGGGGATTTAGGAGTTATGAGAATGAATGGTATCACCGTGACAATGCTCAAGACCAGACGAAGCGATTAGGTTGGAAGGTGGACCTTGGCACTAGCCCGGGATAATTCCAGTCAGAAATATTCTCCAGAGAACTTACTAAACTGATTTCGTTTAGACTCTAGAGCATGAATTGAAATGAGAGCAATGGGATGGGTCTCGTACAATGAGTGAGCTACTATACACAATATCCTTTGGCTCGCGTTTCTCGACAGCCTTCGTGGCGTAGAGGGCGAATACCCGGCTGTGAAACAAGATGCCGCGGGTTCGGTTTTCGCACCAAGACAAATGTTTGTGAGACCCATAGATATTTTGGTCTGGGTGCTGTGAGACCGAAAGCGTCTTTGTTTCTGATACCCACGATACAGGTTATACCTAGTGTAGGCTGTGGGGTCAGGATTAGCTGTGAGACGGTTGAGTGATAAAAAATTCGACGACGAACCGACTCGAACGACGAATTTTGACAGCCTCCGTGGCGCAGCGGGCGTGTAGGCGGCTGTGAAGCGAGAGGCCGCGGGTTCGATCCCCGCACCGAGACAAATGTTTGTATGGCCTACAGATATTTGTTTCGGGTCTGGGTGTTGTGAGACCGAAAGTCTCTCGTAGTTCCTGATTCCCACGACACAAGACTCGATCTTAGTGTGAGAGCAGGGCTATGTATGTGACTGTTGTTTAAAAAAAAAAACCCACGAGACGAATCACCAGCATCGTGTACTCGAGCGCGGTCCCTTTCAATTGTAACGACATTAGCTCACTCGATCGAGTGCACTTAACATAATTAAACACGCAGTTTTACACAACCGATACCGATCGTTTTAATACTCGAGTGGATCGGATGTGAATACAGTGACAAGCGGAGGCGAGAGCGTTTCCAGATAATTTGGGCACAGGGACAAGGCTTTATCTGATACAAAACCTATAGTTAAAGATTTGTATAGATTTAAATTAAAAATTATTACAAGTTGCAAGTGAATGGTAGCGTCGGTTCAGGACGTCTTAAACGTACCTTTATGGACCAAATTGGCGATCTCTTAAAAAAGGGCGAAATAAAGAGTTCTCGTAACCGACGAGCGTGCATGAAAAGACTGATGACTGTGGAAGAAGCGAAAGAGGTGTGCTTGGCGCTCCTTAGTCACTGCCTACCCCAGCGAAAGACATGCGTGAGTTTATGTATGTATGTGTGTACAGTTTAAAACATAACATAACATAAGCTCACGCCTGTATCCCCGAAGGGGTAGGCAGAAGCGTACTAGCGAACTAGTACACCCACATTTCGCCGAGCTTAGTTCCGTCCCAGATGTGATAGGGGGCGAGCTTATCGCCATATCGGGCACAAATTACAGACTCCGGGCTGATATGGAAAAATTCAATATCACTTTGCCCGACCCGGGGATCGAACCCGAGACCTCAGAAACGTAGTCGTACCGAAATACCACCACGCCACGGAGGCAGTACAGTTTAAACAGACCTCAAAATGTATCCAATTTTGACCTCATTTATATAGGACCCTTGGGACAATCTCTATCGAAGAAGAAAATAAATATGAGAATAGTTCTTTGTTTGCTGGAGATATCGTGTAACATACATAATAAAAAAACTAATGGATTACCTCCTTTTTTGAAGTCGGTCGAAAAAGTTTACACGAGTTTTAGGGCTTGGCCTAATGAGACCAATAGCAAGATAACTATTTCCCTGATCGAATCGGCGGTCTCTTATCAGATCTTCAGATCAACAGCAGGTACGCAGAGTGAATCTATTACATTATAGTCGATAGACTTTCAAAAAGGAGAAGGTCCTCAATTCGTCTGTATTTTTTTATGTATGTACGCGATTTCTCCGCCGAATGTGGACCGATCTTCAAAATTTTGTGTTCGATAGAGCTTATTTCAAGTGTGGTTCTATATACATTTGGTCACAATCGGATTTGAAGTCAGTCTGTTAAGTTTTTAAACTTGTGATTATTACTTCACTACGAAATGTAAGCTCGGCGAAATGTGGGTGTTCTAGTTCGCTGGGGCGCCTCTGCTTACCCCTTCGGGGATACAGGCGTGAGCTTGTGTATGTGTGTGTGTGTATTATTACTTCAACATTTTCCTTCTATAAATGCAACCAATGCATGTGAATTGGCAATTCACATGAAGTTAGTCATCGATTCGGCTGAATGCTTTACGTTACGCATAGGTACTATGATAATCGTAAAATTGATTCATTGCTTTTTAATAGTGATTGTAAAGATTAATCACGCCATTTTATTGGGTCTTTTAAATGGCGGAAAACGACCGTTTTATTAGCTTGGGAGTACTGAGTATTTGAGGAAAAATTTATTATACATTATACAACATTATATAAAATGGGTCGGTCATTTTGTTCGCTGATTCATACTGAAACTTCACTACATATAGAGTCCATATTTCGCTTAAGAACTGACTATAAAGCCCCGTTTAGACAGATACATTAATTCCACTATACAGCCAAGCATTATAGGTAAATAAAGGTCGTGTTATTCAATTCAACAGAATTATATTATGACGTAACCTTAAAAATTACGTTTTTCTGTTATACTATTCTAAATTAAGTTTTGTGACCTGTAATAAGTACATTTTATATACCTACGTGACCAATAAAGATTTATATTTTATTTTAATTTCTGTACGACTGACTATTGTCATCTAAATTCTCATTTATCAGTAATAACACATGTTTAATGATATTTATATAACAAATAATTGTTTTTTATATTCCTTTCATATTCCATAAATACATTTAGTTATCATTTTTCGATGCTTTTAGTTCAACGTTAGAACCGAAATCAGATTTTATATTTTATTCCGTAATTTCCACAGAAATTGACTTCATTTCACGCCTTGGTTTGGTTTCGCGCCCTTCTTTACACGGCTCCTCTTCAGTGGCGCGTAATTTAATCGCTCATTCACCCGCTAAACGCCCCACAGTGATCACAGTTATATTCTGCAGCTGTACGTAATTGATATATTAGTTCGTTTAATTACAATTTATCAGGGAAACGGAATACGATTGAGAGTTTGAGACAGCCGAGAGCAGATGTAGGCTCGTGAAATATTGGACGTGTGATACATTACGGGGATCAGTGTGATACGCAAATTGAAGTTTGGCAAAGTATTGCTGTGTGATAGCGACGTGACGGGCAGATGCTACCAGCATGCTTGGGGTTGTAATGTTCAAAAGTAGCTTGCGAAATTCTATGCGGTTTTTCGAAATTCAACTTTCTACTTTCGATATAAAATGTATGAAAAATATTTAGCGTAACGCAAATTTCGTTAATTTATCACACACCTAGATGAAAACTAATAATAATAATATTAGCCCTGTAATTTTTTTTTTTTATTTGCAGAGACTGGCACACGAGCAGATGGGTCACCTGATGGTAAGTGATCTCCACCGCCCATAGACACCCAAGACACAAAAGGAATCATGGGTGCGTTGCCAACCTAAAAGGAAGAAATGGAAGGGGAGGGAAAAAGGGATTGGGAAAGGAAGGGGGGGGGAAATAGGCCACCGGAAATCTCACTCATCACAATTTTCTGTGAGACAGTGGTATCAAACCGGTCGAACCGGCCCATTCGTGCTGTAGACGTTACTGTCTACAGCGTGACTCTACCACTTAAAAAAATTATATTACTGTCCCACTGCCGGGCACGGGCCTCCTCTACTAATGAGAGGGGTTAGGCCTTAGTCTACCATGCTGGCCTAATGCAGGTTGGTAGACTTCACATATCTTCGAAATTCTTAGGTATGCAGCTTTCTTCTCGATGTTTTTCTTCACCGTTATAGCAAGCGATAATTCACAAAGAAAACACACTTAACATAGAAAAGTCAGAGGTGTATGCTCCATTTTGGGGTTGGTCTCGAACATCCGACACTCGTCTCGGCAGTCCGTACCATTCCCAACTGAGGTGTTACCACCAACGCTTATACCAGTATTATTATAGTCTTACTACGTTTTTTTGTACGGGAATCGATACAAGTAAGATTATAATAATATTGCTATAAGAGGTGGTGGTGACCCCCTGATACACTACTGTTTGCTCGGCGCTTTTACCATCAGGCGAGCTGCTATCGTACACAAACGAATAAAAAACATCTCAAGATTCGTACTTTACTCTCAGTCCTGCATTCACGGTCGCAATCGTAAAAACAAACCAATTTTACATTAGTCTATGAAGTGTTTTCGCAACCGGCGCGGCCTCTGGTTTATGAGAGTAGTCAATACTCTATATCTCTTGTTTAGAGGTTCCCGCTTCAGTCTGTGTAGTCTACTTTCGAGTTTATTTTTAGTTTGATAAAAGGGGGTGCTTGATACCTTTGTCTACCGGCTGGTGACGAATGAACTGTAGCCCGAGCACGAAAAACTAATGTAAATGTAAATGTATTCGAGTTCGCTGCGCACTGATGACGTTTGGTTAATATTTCATACAAATTTCATAGACGCGCATCGAGTTCGAATACATTTACGGTTGTCAGAAAATTTCCTGCTCAGGCCGCTGATTACAACGTGTTGTTAATTAAAAGGTAGTGCTCTATATATTTGAATCTTAGGCCCGAATAATCAATATATGAGAGATAAGTTTTGTCTTTTTAACAGATTTTTTATAGATTAACTATTAAAACGCTAAATTATTCTCCTGATAAAAAAAAGGATATTAACATTTTTAAAACGAGCATTTTTTTACTAATCGTAGAGTTGCGGATAATCTAAGAGTAACACGATATGCCAGCATGACCAATTACCATATTGTCAGTCTGATAGAGCCCACGTGAAGTGCCAGCTTGCTGTTGCGGTTAGCATACAAACTAATAAAGCACATCTCGAGACTCGTACTTTTTTAGTCCTGCATGTTCATGGTCAGTGAGAATTGCGTAGGTCCGAATCTCCTTCGCTCCCTAATCCCCATTTATTAAAGCCTGCATCGTTTCTATAACTTTTTTATCATGGTTGGTCGATACATTATTTACCTAGATGCACAGTTGACGCTTGGAAAATGGGACAGCAAAGAAATGCTTAAACACTTGTTTTCCCTACATTCGGACGCCGATAGAATTCTAAATTTCAAAATTCAAATTTAAGAACGCTTGATCATTTCGTTTAAAAAGCTACTTTATAACACGTGCATAAGGTTATATTTGTGTTGATTTAATTAGAATTTGTGATCTTTTTCTTTGTTTTATTGCTGAGACCACTTCTTAGGAGGATTTTTGCAAAGAACTGTGCATCTAGGGTATATTATATTGATGTGGTTGGTATTCATCTACCATCAAGTAGCCCACTTGCTAGTCTACCGGCCCCCGCTCAAACTACAGACACACACACCTATTTATGTATATAATCTACATACACGTTATTACATGGGTAATTATTCCGCGCATTTACCGTAGAAGTATGATGAGAGAAAGCCTCTCATTACATATGTATTTAATAGCGATTGTCCGTCTGTACCGCGGTGATTTATTTTTCATACCGGGTTCAACATTCCGGACGTTATAAGTTATATTGTCAGTTTCTTTGTTTCATTAAAAATACAATTATTGATGTAGCTTGACAAGCTTATCTGTGCGTGTCACCGTGGCGCCAGTAGCAAAAGTGCTATAATGAAATAAAACAAATAATAGTTATAAAATGATGATTTACTAAGTTTACGCGTATGTTATTCATATTGCGATTTGTTTTTTAATTTTAGTCCCGACGTTTCGAAAGCTGACTGCCTCGGTGGCGTGGTGGTATTTCGCTACGACTACGGTTCTGAGGTCTCGGGTTCGATCCCCGGGTCGGGCAAAGTGATATTGGATTTTTCCATATCAGCCCGGAGTCTGGAATTTGTGCCCGATATGGCGATAGGCTCGCCCCCTATCACATCTGGGACGGAACTAAGCTCAGCGAAATGTGGGTGTTCTAGTTCGCTAGTGCGCCTCTGCTTACCCCTTGGGGGATATAGGCGTGAGCTTATGTTACAAATCTAGGTTATATTTCCAGATATCCAAATACCGACTCATCTTCCTAATTCCTATTCTTTTTCCCTATTGGTGCATGGCGTGCATTTCATGGCTATGCCTCTGGTATTGTTGATGTATATGCAGCTTATCCGCTGTCTCCACTGTCTGTCTTCGTGAGGATATAAAAATATTTATTTTCGACATAAAACTAAGAACTTCATATTGACAGCCTCCGTGGCGCAGCGGGCGAGTAGCCGGCTGCGAAGCGAGAGGCCGCGGGTTCGATCCCCGCACCGAAACAAATGTTTGTATGGCCTACAGATATTTGTTTCGGGTCTGGGTGTTGTGAGACCAAAAGTCTCTTGTAGTTCCTGATACCCACGACACAAGACTCGATCTTAGTGTGGGTTCAGGACTATGTATGTGACTGTTGGGTGTTATTTATTTATATTGTTTCCAAATATCGCCGCATGCACATGATTGCTTGTTAAGCTATATATCGTTATAGCAATTTAATTTGTCTTAACGAGGCGATAATGGGAGTTGTTCATTGTAAATTAAAGTTGTTTATAATTAATTTTTATTTTTTCTTTAATGGTATAAATATTATTCAACTGAGTGTTGTGACGTATCAAATGTATATTTGGCACTTCGCGTGTTCCCGGATGCCATATCTTCCCAAAATAGTATCTTAATACTTCGTTAAAATTAGTTTTTTTATATCATACACATATTAAGGATTTTCCTGTATCCTCAAAGAGGTAGGCAGCTGCGAACTCTAGTTCGTGTTTTTACAATAACATTTCGCCGAGCTCATTTCCGTCCCAATATCACTTTATCCGATGGATTGAACTGGACGGTAGTCGTACCGCATTCGCAATACAACTATGCCACCGAGGCAGCTTCAATTACACACAATATAACATAAGAAGGGGTAGGCAGTGGTGCACTAGCGAACTGGAACACCCACATTTCGCCGAGGTTAGTTCCGCCCAGATGTGATAGGGGGCGAGCCTATCGCCATATCGGGCACTAATTCCAGACTCCGGGCTGAAATGGAAAAATCCAATATCACTTTATACGACGTGGGGATCGAACCCGAGACCTCAGGGCGGTAATCGTACCGAAATACAACCACGCCATAAAAAATACTTAATTTTTTTTAATCAAGCCTCAAAGGGATGAAATAGGGGATGAAAGTTTGTATGGGAATTTAGTAACCGAAATTCCAGATTCCGGGTTGATAAGAAAATCTCAATACCGCATTGCCCGTCCCGGGGATCCGAAATCTTGATGGTAGTCGTACCGCGCTTGTAATACGCCACAGAGGCAGCTTCAATTAATTGATAGTTATCTCTCGTATTTGATGTGTTACTAATGCGTAGTTTCAGCGAGACGTTACGAGACTTTCACCGTACTCGCTTATTTTTATTGCTCTTTCTCATATATTTGTTATTTTGATGAAGAGAAATCGGATCATCTCTAACTGTTTACTTAGTTCCGATAATATCAAGATTTATATGATAGTTTTAATTAATTTATGAGCAGTTTTCTATGCGTTGAATGACACATGAGTAGAAAACGGTGGTGATGTGTGAACGTTTCCAAAGAGGAAGTTAATGCTGATTTCTCTTCTAATATACTAACTTACAATTTGGCAAAGGAAAGACGGTAGGAACGATGCTTTATGAACATTTGCTAGTAGTAGCAAACCATTATGCTTCAGCTCGGCAATAAAATATATGCTTAGTCTGTCTGTCAGTTTGTTTTTCTTGTAAAAATGGCTCGGACTAAGTTTAAGTTCGATTTAAAAATTCCAAATCCTAACTGAGTTTGTTTCTTTGACTTAGACTTAGTTGAAGTTCGCTCTATAGATCTCGGCGCAAGCGTCTTCGTCAAAAAAAAAAATCTTTATTGATCACGTAGGCATGTAAAAAAGCACTTATATTATAATTTACATTATCTCGCTAGGAATTTGAAGACAGGCAGGCATGGACATAATAACGATGGGATGGCTAAGATAGGGTGATAAGGGTAGATAAGAATAGAGTGTAAGGGAATGGGTTGTATGGGCATGGCATACGGCAGGAATGGTGGCAGGGGATTGACTGGAAATACTGGAAGCAGTTGGGATTGGTGCATGAGGCCCTATCCTAGCTACCCTACTAGCCTTTCTCTAGCTACCTACGGATGACGACCCGAAGAAGAAAGGCAGAAGGAACTCCAAGATTATTTTCTTCATCATCAATTATCACCATTTCTTTTTTTTTACATTTTCCCATTTTTTTAAACATTTTATTTACAAATTATCGATAAATGCATATAATCTTATATTATTATTATCTAGAATCTTTGCGAACACAGAGAAAACATTGAAAAAATGCTCTACGCTTGTTTACACGAAACGAATTTGATGCAGTGGGGATAGAATGAGCATTAGCTCGTCTGATGTGTCAAAATTCTGGGATGTAAGAACATCCCTTATGGTTAAGTGTTGTGCTCAATGCACCGTGGCCCGTACGTATACAAATTGACAGTATAATTGATACTGATTTCTTAAGTTTACGCGAATATTATACATTGAAATAAAACTATTCTTACGGATTCTATCACGATTAGGTTTTAATTATTATTCCCGACGTTTCGAAGGCTTATAAGAATAATTGATCCTGTCAGCCCAAACCCTCGTCTATTATCGACGGGGTTTTCTCAAACTACTGCACTTAGGGTTAAGTGGTTTCACTTCTCTGTGTGAGATGTGGTTATAAGTATTTAAAACACACAACCAGGCAATATCAAATATGGCGTATATTAGTGACGAATGATGTGATGGAACTCTGTGGAGTGAACGAAGATGTAGCGACAAGAATAGAGTAATCTAAGATTAATCCGTAAATAAATAAATAGAGAAAAAGCATGTTAAGGTGTTACGGACACATTGAGAGGATGTATGATGGATGACAGATGATTGACAATACAGATATACAAACAGAGTGTGGATGACGAGTTGTTAAGGTTAACATATGTCGGGATTTGTCCTGAGATTTCAGATTTTTGGACTCTTCTCAGGATTGCGGGTGGATTTTGCAAATCTCATGACGTTTAGAATTTTCAATAAAATACAGCTTAAATTTTAAAGATCTTAAGAAATAGTTAAACAAACTAAAAATAAATACATAATTGAATTCAATACTTATTTATCTATTGTAAAGACATTGAAATCATCTATGCCGCCGTGGTGCCGCTGACACCTCCCCCTCCCGCTTTTTCAATTCTAAAACTGAAAATCTCAGGAGTTTTAAATGAAAATCTGACCTTTTCTCTGGACTTTCAATTTATTCATCTGGTATCACTAGTAGAGGTAGAAGTTGACCACATCGATTTTACGTCAGCCAAATTGATGTTATAATAATGAAATGACCGGTCAGGAGCACTTTAAACCATCGAGTATGAAAATATTTTTATAAGTAAATGCGAAAGTAGTAGCGAAACCATAAATCCATAATATCTGCTTACTGCTATCGCATATAGATGAATCACGTGATGTATGTATGTAAACAAACATCATCCAAAAATAACCACAGAGAAATAATCAGCAAAGCCAGACCCTTTCTGTTATCATTCAAGGGGTGTATAGATACACGATCCCCGGGGAACGCTAATTACTAACAAACTATACACAATGCCACCCCCGTGTTATGGTACTTATGGTGTTTGTATGTGGGTGTCTACAGTTTGACAAAAAAGAGTATGACGCGGTGAAAATTGGAACTAAAACAAAAATATTTTTATCTGAATTATTATTTTATTCTACAAACAATTTTTACCTGGAAATTGAAAACCGCCCCCAAAAATCCCATTAAATAACAATCAATAAGAATAATACATTTAACGTCGTAGTAGAGGGCGCTTCATTTAATATGACAACCTATTGGTGTACTATCAACTTATTTGTTTAATATCTGTTTCCTTATTTAGGTAATTGCTGCTAAGTGCTAATTGGGAAACGCGCTGGTGAACTTTTTCCATGGTGTATTTTTATGCAAACTGTTTTACTTTTTTTAAAGTATATACTGGCAAACGAGCATGGGTCACCTGATGGAAAGTGATCTCAACCGCCCATAGACACCCAAGACACAAAAATAATCATGATTTGCCAACCTAAAAGGAGAGAAATAGGGACTGGGACATCATCATCATCATCGTCATCATCAGCCATAAGACGTCCACTGTTGAACATAGGCCTCCCCCAAAGATTTCCAGATCGACCTGTTGGAAGCGGCCTGCATCCAGCGACTTCCTGCGACCTTTATCAGGACATGGAGAGAGGTAATTGGGCGACCGGAAATCTCACTAACTGAACGAAACACGACATCGAGCTGCCACTTTACGTTGGTTTTCTGTGAGACAGTGGTATCAAACCGGTCAAGCCGGCCCTTTCGTGCTGTAGACGTAACTGCCTAAGCGTGGCTCTACCACTTAAAAAATACGTAACACATAAGATAAGCTCACGCCTGTATTCCCGAAGGGGTAGGCAGAGGCGCACAAGCGAACTAGTACACCCACATTTCGTCGAGCTTAGTTCCGTCCCTGATGTGATAGGGGGCGAGCCTATCACCATTAAACTTAAAAAAGTAACATGTTTTTTTAATCAATATCGAAAAACATCTAGAATACTAGAATCATAAGCGAATTTACCGACAGAATAATCTTGATTGATTAGAAATTAGTAAAACATATCAATCACGCTTGAAAATTAGCGTAGGTATATTGTACACGAATTGGCGGCTGAAGAGAACCATGGTTATAATAAGATCATAATGAGAGGATCAATCAAACCATGGACGAAAGCATAATTCAGGACCAAAATTAATAGTAGATTGTTTATTTGTAATTGTCGATAACAGTTAACACCTGCAGCCCGAGCACGAAAAACTAATGTAAATGTAAACTTGCTGCGCACTGATGACATTTGATTAATATTTCCATCGATATATTATTTACCTAGATGCGCAGTTGACGTTCGGAAAATGAGTCAGCAAAGGAGTGCTTAAGCACTCCTTTTGCCTACAGTCGGCCGCCGATAGAATTCTAAATTTCGAAATTCAAATTTAAGAACGCCTGCCCGTTTCATTAAAAAAACTACTTTATTACACGTGCATAGGTTATATTTGTTTGGTTTGGTTATATTTGTGTTGATTTAATTAGAAGTTGTGATCTTTTTCTTTGTTTTATTTCTGAGACCACTTTTTAGAACGACATTTGCAAAGAACTGTGCATCTAGGGTATATTATATTGATGAATATTTCATACAAATTTCTTAGACGCGCATCGAGCACGAATACATTTACGGTTGTCAGAAATTTTCCTGCTCGGGCTGCAGCAGCCCTAGTAGTAGTAAAAGTCAAAAAATATCTTGAAAACTTAACGGACCGACTTCAAAACTTATCTTATCGTGACCATATATTGGGATTACCCTTGAAATAAGCTCTATCGAACACAAAAATAATGTTGAAAATTGGGCCACACTTGGCAGAGATACCTACCGCGTAACATACTTAAAAACAGACTAATTGAGGACCTTCTTCTTTTTTGAAATCGGTCGAATATTAGTTCACATTTACCGTAGATATAGTGTGATATACATAAAAAATGCCGACGAATTGAGCCTTTTTCTTTTGAAGTCCGTTGAAATGTTATTGAGTGGAAACACGCTGATGACAGTTACTTCTACAGCACGAATGGGCCGGCTCGACCGGTTTGATGCCACTGTCTCACAGAAAACCGACGTAAAGTGGCAGCTTGCTGTCACGTTTCGTTCGGTGAGTGAGATTTCCAGTGGCCCATTTAAATCCCTTTCCTCTCTTCTTTTCCCGATCCCTACCCCCCCTTCCATTCCCGCCTTTTAGGTTGGCAACGCACCCATGATTCTTTTCGTGTCTTGGGTGTCTATGGGTGGTGGAGATCACTTACCATCAGGTGACCCATCTGTTCGTTTGCCAACCACATTGCCAACCAACCTGGGCCTATATAACCGCAAGGTTGGTTGGGCCATGGGCTGGCGGAGGGTTTGTTCGTTTGCCAGTCCCTGCTATAAAAAAAAAACGTAGTCGCAAGTTCTATAGCATAACGATCACCACATCGTTTACTCTCGTTAATATTCTTATCCATCGGAATGTCGATTAGGTTTTGTCAATATTTAGCTGTCGATTCGGTATGTGGTTCAAGTTTTTGTGTACATTTGGATGTATTACGAGGTCGGCAAACATTTTGAAGACAAATGTTTGTTGAGTGTGATGCGGCGCGTATTGTCCGAACATCCCGTGTGCACAGAAGGTTAAGAAGACACTAATATGAGGGTCAAATCTCAACGAAACAGCATAAACATAACATAACATAAGCTCACGCCTGTATCCCCGAAGGGGTAGGCAGAGGCGCACTAGCGAACTAGAACACCCACATTTCGCCGAGCTTAGTTCCGTCCCAGATGTGACAGGGGGCGAGCCTATCGCCATATCGGGCACAAATTCCAGACTCCGGGCTGATATGGAAAAATCCAATATCACTTTGCCCGACCCGGGGATCGAACCCGAGACCTCAGAAACGTAATAATAAAAATAATATTAGCCCTGTAATATTACTGTCCCACTGCTGGGCACGGGCCTCCTCTACTAATGAGAGGGGTTAGGCCTTAGTCTACCACGCTGGCCTAATGCGGGTTGGTAGACTTCACATACCTTCGAAATTCCTGTGAAGAAATTCTCAGGTATGCAGGTTTCCTCACGATGTTTTCCTTCACCGTTATAGCAAGCGATATTTCACAATGAAAATACACTTAAAATAGAAAAGTCAGAGGTGTATGCTCCATTTTGGGGTTGGTCTCGAACCTCCGACACTTGTCTCGGCAGTCCGTACCATTCCCAACTGAGCTATCGCTGCTTATTAAAGACGCTCAGAAACGTAGTCGTACCGAAATACCACCACGCCACGGAGGCAGTCACAAAACAGCATCTCTTCAAATAATTCCAATCTAGATGTAATTTACTAACACTAGCTGTATAGATTCTGTAACTTGATTGCATTCTCTATTGTCTTTAATACTTCTTCTTTTAAAAATAATGGCTTCCACGCATCTGCGATGATTTAGCCAATGTCAAGGTAAATAGAGCAATTATGTTTTCACAATCACCATGACACCCAGATGTGGATGGTCTCAAGGTCCTGTTGGGATTATGGTGGTAATTCCTTCCAGCGCGGTGCCCCTCAGATGACCTTCACTCGGCGAATCGACCGAACAAAGTCAGCCAATGCAAGCAAAACTCAGTTTCCAGATCGACCTGTTGGAAGCGGGCTACATCCAGTGTCTTCCTGCGAACTTTATCAGGTCGTCGGTCCACCTTGTAGGTGGACGTCCTACGCTGCGCTTGCCGGTACGTCCAAGCGTTTACATTGGACGAAATATCAGGGAATGAAAATATAAATTTAATACCCAATAACGTTCTTCTACAAGAGATTTATCTATTAACTTATGAATACACTTCCCGTTCTTTCAATACCAGGATGAAGTTATACAAAACACGCCCGAAGCGTTATCCCGGCCCTTCGTCTTATGAAACAAGGGCGCTGTTGTGTCTCGGCCATCACCCCCGATTTATTAGCATTTTTAACTGTGGACTCCTTTCATGCAGGCTGCAGCTGGTTTTATTCGATTTTGATATCTTGATACTTAAGGTTTGGTGTTTTATCTTTACGATGTCGGCATGGTAAAAGCAGTTGAGAAATGAGTTGCGTATGTACGAATTAGGTTACATGAACATGTTCATATTTTGGAAGCGTACCTATGCCAATATGGTATTTAGCCATCGATATAATAATATATTTAGCCGTCAATATTATAAAGGTACGGTCACCAAAATATCAACTTATTGTCTTGTGTGAGAAAGTTGTCATTTTAGTGTTGTGCATTAGTCGATAAAATGGCGGCATAATATATCGATATTTCCATCACAGTAAAGAGGTAGATACCATTGAGGTCATAGTTGTTTTGTTGCCATTTTTAGGTTTTAGTCATGACCACGGAACCCGTGGCCGCGTGCTATAAACATTCCCCGAACTAATTCTAAGAATACCATTCTGACGATTTGATTAGGCGAAACGCATGATTATTTTTAACATGGATATAACATTTTTCCAACAATGAGATTAAACTATTTGTTTTTGTAGTTGAATTGAATCGTCATGAGGTGAAATCGCAAAAGATACATGCGGTTAGGTGTTTGGTTTGATGTTTCTAGAAAAATTAAATGACGAATCAAATTTCCTTAGCTTAGAATGTTTCAGTGTTTGTGAGATTCTGCATTTTTGACGTAAATAATTTGATCAGTTACTTAAGTGTGTTATAGTTTACGCTCACATTCCAAACAGAGTTTATACATAAATTGTAAGTTTAGATCGGAATCTACAAATCTTAATAGGACTTACAAAATTTCCAGATTTAACGAAAAACAGATTAATTTGCAAAACATATTAGTGTGGAGATAGATTTTTTAATTATACAATAATGTTCGAACGTAAACCCATTTGATTTTCTAATATATCCAGTATCCACCCACGGAATCATACGGAATGATAACAATATATGGACTCAAAAATATTCAGTCTATTGGAAATAAATTCCGAACAATAAATAAGCCCCGCGTGGTACCACATTTTGTTCTAAATTTAAAAAAATAATTCAAACATCGAACGCAAGCGGCTAGTGATGTGCTCTGTTCTGTTTGTTTACGCAGGTGGCGCGAGCGGGAGCGCCACTGCGTCCGCCTCCGTGTGTGCTGAGGCTATCGACTGTCGACTCGCTGGCAACTGGCAAGTGCCAACGCGCTGTTTGATGTCCGATTACGACTGGCACTTAGCGCTTTATGTAGCAGTCATGTTAAGTGACCGATTATTGAACGCTTTCTAGTGATACTTTACCGTGTACTAATGTCATGATACCGGTACACACGCTCTCGATCTTCGTGTGCATCTGCTTTACATTGAAAGGATTTCATCTATTTGAAGTTTGTTTATTATTGTTTTGTACTAGTTTCCTTTAGTTATTGTAACTAAGTCGTATGTATTAGTTATGCACAACATCTTTGTTTAGATTATAATAAAATAATTATTGGTGTTCATTTAAGTAAACTTCATTAGCTACGTATCTGTTTTGAGCATACCAAACATTTTCAGAACACGTCGAATATAATTAACAAATTATTATTTTATTAAGGGTAGTAAGTAGTAAACAGAAAAGCTAGAGTACCAAAATTATTTTTTGAGTAACTAAGTATTTCTCTAAAAGAGATGTCTGTTGTGCAAATAAATATAGCACATTTCAATAAATGTATTAAACTACGAGTACTTTGTTCAATATACTAATACTCGGAAGTTGCAACATCGATTTATTTCGAGTAGCTCTACATTCCCCGATTCGTTGAGAGATGCCTGCACTGACCACGCCTAACTTTGGAACTTCCGTAACAGTCTCTAAGCTCCAAGACACATAGGCGCTAATTATAAAGTAACATGTCTAACCGCGTTGTTATAGTTGCGCGCGTTCTCGAGAATTACGTCTTCACTTTGCTATTTCTCCCAACGGAGTTTTGAAACAATTTATTTTTTTAATAGAATCGATCTGGATTGGATCTCGCTAAATGCTCTGATCTGTGTGTTTTAAACGTTATCTAGCAAATTAAATAAATTGAAATGGTGCAACAGTTTGTCTATTAATTCTGTTTCGTACTATAATGGGTAGGTATGTAGAGGACATGGACGGTTTTGACTTTTGGCCGCGCGGTCAGCAGCACGCGTGATAAAAATAAGTGTATCCAGAGTGCAGACGGGATGGCCGACGATGGATCGACGGAATGTATCATCGAGATGCGATGTTTATTAGGTATGACAGTGTTTGCACAACGCGTCACTGTAAACAAGGCCTCAACGCTTTCATCGCATACGTACGAGCAGTTAGTGGTATGCCCGGTCGATCAACGATCGTATATGTGTTGTGTAAACAAACATAAATTCATAAACTATCGACGTAATAAACTATAAAAGGCGTACACTTACCGACAACACCGACAACACTAAAAATACAGGCGCACACCGCAGCCAGTATCGTGGCCTCCGTCGGGTAGAAGGTGCCATTATGCATGTCGATATCTGAGTAATTCGCTTCCATTTTATCGATAATGTGCACTTCACTAACACTTAACACTGATTTTGGAATTAAACTGCATGTTTTATTGTACTTCTTCGTACACTTATGATAGTTTGTTTCACTATGTTCCGAGAGTCACCCATTGGACACAGAGTGATCATAAAGACGCCATATTGATACCTGAAACAAAAGACAGCAAATCATATTATATGGCATAAGTTTACGTGTCAGTCAGCGGGCCCATTACGCAAAACTTTGCGGTCGAGTGTTTACCTACCATATATTTTAGATAGAGCCCCAATACACATATACAACTCGTGCCGTATGCAGTTTGCGGCTTTCGTTTGCCGACTAATTCAGTCAGCGGCTGCTTTGCGAATGCACAGAACTTTCGCGCCCAAATGTTTAATAGTACTACGTAATGAAAGTACGCACTCACATTGACTCAGTCGGCTGCAACAGGCAACGTTGCTAGATATCTCAATTTTTACCCAAAATTAAATATCCCGCAGTGAAAGTGGGACAGGCACAGTTCCACTCGTGGGATACTGGATTCTGAAAAAGGGAAAAGCAGGAACGGTTTTTTACACCATCTTTGCTTTTTTGATGTTATTTGCAGCATGACTTGCACGAATTCTATTTTGCAGCTCAGTCAGACTGTCAGCCGCAAACTATACCTAATGCGTACGCGCCTTAATTCTTAGTCACATGAAAAGTAAATCGTCAGTGAGCATTGCAAGTCAGCATTTATGGAAATGTCAAGGAGATACAAAATTAAACTAATGGGAGTTGGGACGTGTAATTTGAATATAAAGTGTATCGTTTTACGTTTTAATATAGACATGCGATAACTAAAACGTTCCTTGTATTGTGGGCGTCAAGTACATAATATTTTAATAGAATATTCGGCATTATCCAAACAGAACAGCGAATGCAAGATATCATCATATCAAGTTTTTTTATCTTCTTTCTACCTGCCCTTATCCCATCTTTATGTGGGGTCGGCGCAACACACTCTTTCAAGCATGTTGCAGATAGGATTTGGCTTAGTTTTTACGGCCGCCTGCCTGACGTCAACCCCCTATGAAGGATCTAGTCCCGGGCAAATTGAATTTGAAACTTGCTTTGCCCGACCTGGGAATCGAACCCAGGACCTCCCGGTCCACAGCCCATACGTGCTGCCACTAGACCAAGGAAGCGAATAGTTTTTAGTTTTGTTTCGACAACATGTGCAGAAGACGCGCCTTTATAGCTTAAAAAATACTGGCCTAGTTTCTATCTCATAGCACCAAGATACCACAAAAAGAGTTTAGTCAATCCTTCATCATCGTCATCAGCCACAGGACGTTCACTGCCGGACTGCTGGACGTAGGCCTCCCCCAAAGATTTCCAGATCGACCTGTTAGAAGCGGCCTGCATTTAGCGACTTCCTGGGACCTTTATCAGTCTATCCTTATCCAATGTAGGGTCAGCTCAACACACATTTAGAGTGGTAGAGCCAAGCTGTAGACAGTAAAGTCTACAGCACGAATAGGCCGGCTCGACCGGTTAGATACCACTGTCTCACAGAAAACCGACGTAACGTGGCAGCTTTCTGTCGCGTTTCGTTCGGTGAGTGAGATTTCCGGTGGCTCATTTCCCCCCTCCCTTTCCCAATCCCATTCCTCTCCTCTTCCATTCCCTCCTTTTAGGTTGGCAATGCACCCATGATTCCTTTTGTGTCTTGGGTGTCTATGGGCGGTGGAGATCACTTACCGTCAGGTGACCCATCTGCTCGTTTGCCAATCTTTGCTATAAAAAAAAACATTTTGAAGCATGTTGCAGAAAGGATTCGACTCAGTCTTTATGACCGGCTGCCTGCCTAACGTCAATCCCTCAGAGTTAAGTCTGCAAAAAAATTGGCACGATTCACGCTTAGTTACGTAAATTGAAGTTAGTCTATGTGACAGACGAGTTTTCGTATTTAAACACTGAAAAGATCAATGACCTTTTGTTTATTAGTGTTAGCTGTTAACGATGTCAAAATACATAACCGCGGACATTACGGGATGCTTCCAAACGGGAGTAATGGCTCTGTGTAAACAATGCTGGCTGCGGCACTGCCGACTGGTGACTGGTGGCTGACTAACATAGATATAATGCACATAGAGTAACACGTATCTCCTGCACATATTTTTTTCGGAGTGGTAGAACCACGCTGTAGACAGTTACGTCTCCAGCTTGAATGGGCCGGCTCGACCGATTTGATATCACTGTTTCACAGTAAACCGACGTAAAGTGGCAGCTCGCTGTCGCGTTTTGTTCCGTGAGTGAGATTTCCTGTGGCCCAATTACCCCCTCCTTTTCCCAATCCCTTTTTCCCCCATTTTAGGTTGGCAACGCACCCATGATTTTCTTGTCTTGGGTGTCTATGGGCGATGGAGATCACTTACCATCAGGTGACCCATCTGCTCATTTGCTAGTCTCTGCTATAAAGAAAAATTACACGAAAACATCCATACTCTTATCTGTGGTCTATTGTTCCATGGGCAGGAGACAATATATTGTGTACAAACAAAAACAATATACTTTTTGTGTAAGTGTTTTTTTAGAGTAGTTTTTCTAGAAAAGCATGAGCATGAGACGTGCCCTAACTGGAAAATATGCATTTCGTATTATTTACCCAGTAAGAAATGGAAAATGACTACATTTCCTCTATGAATATCCAGAAGTAGCGTGCACTATTCGTTCACGTTTACATTCTGATATAGAATTTACAAAATTTGCAAATTATTTATTACAATTTTTGTCTCGTTGTGTCATAATCTGTTATAATAGTTGCGATATTTACTTAATAAGCAAATTGTGTTTCAAGAAATAAATGTTAAAGTTCTCTTTTTCATAACATTGCCGCCCCTATCAAAGCTGTAGTAGTATAATCTAGATATCTAAAGTCTAGACTTGTGTTATCTCTATGGTGCGTAGTGACTAACGTGTGACGTCACTAACCAATGTGTGTATTTGTTTAATGACGGAACTGGGGTGCGGTTTCTGAATGTATCCTCAGTTGAACTTAAGTGACTTGTTTTCTAAGAAATTAAGTTAGAGCTACTTAGATCTTTTAGTGACAGTTGGTAAGTAGTATGTAACCCAGTTTTATACCCAGATTGAACAATCCTTTTCAAATTTTCAGATCTTTTAGTGACAGTTGGTAAATAGCATATAACCCAGTTTTATACCCATATTGAACGATTCTTTTTAAATTCTCGATGTTTTTACGCTATTTAAAATGTCATTAGGTTCCTCTTTAGGATTCCGAAGAGTAAAGCGAAAAATGACTTTATAGTTTCGCTATGTCCGTCTGATCGCGGTTTAACTCAGAGACTATTGGTACTAGAAAAGTATAATTTGCCATGGATATATAAATCAATCACATCAAAAGTCTCATAATGTCTAATAATAACACTGACTACAATGTCCTTTAAGCCTCCACACATTACTTAAAAAAAGACATTGCGGTGGACCTACCTAGAGTCCAGACTTTGGCATGTGAGAATCTTATCATCACTAATCTCGGCTATAAAAAAAAATTGTCTGACTAGCAGATCAGCGGCATGAGCAGGAAAATTTCTGACAACTGTAAATGTATTCGAACTCGATGCGCGTATATGAAATTTGTATGAAATATTAACCAAACGTCATCAGTGCGCAGCGAACTCGAATACATTTACATTTACATTAGTTTTTCGTGCTCGGGCTACTGAAAGTCTATATCTCTAACTAGCCGATCCACCAGGCCTTAATGTCCATCGTTCAGACGAATTCATACAACAATAGCGTAGAACACATGTTTTGTATCATTATGTAAAATGTAAATGTATGATAATGTGATGCGCGGAACTTCGACTGTCACGAACGGATCTTGATCGATCGTAAGTTAACCGTTCATAGAATACATTAACCAAGTTAAGTTTCAAAGCGGGTTTATTATTGTTACGGGATCAAATTGAATTCCTGGATTTAATAATTATATATTTACTCTGAAGGAATTAAAAATCTCATCAAAGTTAATGTATCCGAATGATTACTTCGAATTTTGCATATTGAAACAAAACTAGGTTTTGCGACTTGTTTTGTAGTACTAAAGGCTTGAAAGCTTACACCCTTCATGATTTTGGGGTGGACTGCGTTTATAAAAAAAAACTTTCTTTTTACCTGCCCTTATCCCACCTTAATGTGGGGCGCAAAACACACTTTTTCAAGCATGCTGCAATAAGGATTTGGCTTAGTTTTTAAAACCGGCTGCCTGCCTGACGTCAACCCCCTATAAGGGATCCAGTCTCAGGCAAATTAAATTAGAAAATTTACTTTGCCAGACCTGGGAATGCGAACCCATATTAGTGATTTTAATAAATTTCTTTGTCCTTTCAAAATAGGTAGTAATAATTTGTTTATATAGATATATCATGGAATAGAAGCAACCTTCTATTCTGACCAATGTCAGAATCACACAGATGACACTTCTTTTAGATACATAACATAACATAAGCTCACGCCTGTATCCCTGAAGGGGTAGGCAGAGGCACACTAGCGAACTAGAACACCCACATTTCGCCAAGCTTAGTTCAGTCCCAGATGTGATAGGGGGCGCGCCTATCGCCATATCGGGCACAAATTCCAGACTCCGGGCTGATATGGAAAAATCCAATATCACTTTGCCCGACCCGGGGATTGAACCCGAGACCTCAGAACCGTAGTCGTACCGAAATACCACCACGCCACCGAGGCAGTCCCGCAGTCTTCTTTTAGACTGCGGGAAAAGATTTAAACGCGCGCAAAAACACGTGCAAAGCCTGGTACTGTACCTAGTACTGTATTCAAACAACCTTAAATGTTTATCTAAACGCGGAATTGAATGCAATATGTCCACTTAATGCGTTAATTGGAACTCACTTCATAAGTTAGCATCCGAGTAATGTCGCGTTGATTTATTGTTCGATAGTGTCCAAGATTGGCTCTATTGGTTCAGTAAATAGACCATTATCTAATAGTTCTTATAGGTCAGAATTTATGTAACTTTTCACCCTGTATAAACATAGATCTGTGTGTATTTGTTATTGTACATCTTACACGGGGACGTGCACAGGGGGGTTACCACTACCTCTTATAGCAGTATTATTATAATTTTACTTGTACCGATTCCCATACAAAACAAATGAAGAACGATTATAATAATACTGCTATAAGAGGTCGTGGTAGCCCTGCAGATATCCAGAATAGGAAAGAACTTTTGATATGGGACGAAATTGAGCTCGGAAAAATTTAGGTATTCTAGTGCACTGGCTCAACTCTGCCTACCCCTTCGGGGATACAAGCGTGAGCCTATGCAGTGTGCAAAGGCATTCTAATCAGGGTAGACAAAAATCTTGTAAAATGATTTTTTCAAGTCTTACACTACCATTCTCATATTCTCAAATTTTGACAATTTGTTTATTTGTGGTCACGAATTTTTAGTCATGATTTATGTAAATAGCAAATTGTCAGGGTAGACAGTGTATCTTTGTCTATATAGACAGCACGCCACTAAGCCTATGTATGTATTCCAATTTTAATAAAAATGTTAACTATGAGCAGTGTCTACTTATAATAATAACAATGAATACACCCACAGTCACACACCTAGTCCTGACCCCACACCTGTATCGTGGGTGTCAGAAACTATGAGAGACTTTCGGTCTCACAACACGCAGACTTGAAACAAATATCTGTAGACCACACAAACATTTATCTCAATGCGGGAATCGAACCCAAACTCTCACTTCACAGCCGGGTATTCGCCCGCTGCGCCACGGAGGCTGTCTAAACATGTTCAGAACTCCAAGAAGCGTGATTCAGTGTGACGCATCGCGCTGCACTCCACCGTGGGTAATCAGCGATGTATCTATCGATACCGTGACTCAAGTACACTGAACAATTTTATTTACATTACGCATTTTTGGATGATATATTGTTCATCGGGGTTTTGATTCAGTATTGTAATGTTATATTAAATATTCAAATAGGTTCAAATGATTCTTTAGCATGCAGTTTGTAATGTTATATTTAATACTGCCTCGGTGGAGTAGTTGTATTTCGGTATGACTACCGTCCTGAGGTCTCGGGTTCGATCCCCGGGTCGGGCAAAGTGATATTGGATTTTTCCATATCAGCCCGGAGTCTGAAATTTGTGCCCGATATGGCGATAGGCTCGCCCCCTATCACATCTGGGACTGAACTAAGCTCGGCGAAATGTGGGTGTTCTAGTTGGCTAGAGCACCTATGCCTACCCCTTCGGGGATACAGGCGTGAGCTTATGTTATAAAATAATATATAGACAGCTTCCGTGGCGCGGCGTGCGACAAATGTCTGTGTGGCCCACAGATATTTGTTTCGGGTTTGGGTGTTGTGAGACCGAGTCTCACGTAGTTCCTGATATCCACGACACAAGATCGATCTTAGTATGGGGTCAGGACTATGTGTGTGAATGTTGGGTGTATTTATTTATTTATTCCGCTTCTACAACATTGCAAAAAAATATTACGAAAAAAATGTCACAAACTGGTAATTGAAGTTGCAACCAGCTACCATGGTCGTTAACGCCCACAGCTTCCTGTATATGCGTATCACAGAGGCATGATGATGTAATGATGTATTGTATAGACGCACTACATGTGGAACTATCTGTTTTATCTTAATGGGGTTTGGAGCAATCGGCTTCCAAATAAAACACGGGAATACTTTGTTTAATAGAAGACCAGCAAATGAGGTGTCACGTGGGTGGTCTTTATTGACTTGTCAGTGAATATTTAAAAATATGTAGATAATAAAAGACGGATTATGAAGAGAATTCTGCCAGAGGCGTCACTCGTTAAAATTATTTCAAATTAAATTTGTGTTTGTTGTTTTAAAGTGATGGGGTTTCATGCACCAAACTTCATCGAAGATGGACAGTATAATGTGGAAACTCTTTAGTTGGTGATGTTTTATGAATTTGCTATAGGAATGTCGTCTGAGGAGCATCGCACTGAATGGAATTATCGCCAAAATTTCAGTAAGATTGATTGATCACACACATCTCGGTCTCATAGTCATTGCGAAACATGCTAATTGCTCTTTTGAAACACATGCTATCTTATAACGCGGTGGAGATATTTTTTTGTATTCCTTGCAAAACAAAACATCAGAAAGATTTTCGCGAATAATCATACACTATTCGCGCCGTAGTACATCAATGCGGTCACCACACCACTGCCTCTCAGTCGATATAGCATACAAATAGCTGTTAATAAGTTTCGTTTGTCCGTTGTCGATAGCATCCTTATTAAAGAAAGGAAACGATCCGGACCTTTGCTCGCACTTATTGGGATTAATTAGCGATGGATTAAACAGGGGTTATTGATTAAACTGACCGTTGTTATAGGGAGAATCCAGTTAACGATTCTCATACATACATAAGCTCAGGACTGTATACCCGAAGGGATAGGCCGAGGCGCATTTCACCGAACTTAGTTCCATCCCAGATGTGACAGGGGCCTATCGCCATATCGGGCACAAATTCCAGACTCCGGGATGATACTGATAAATGCAATATCACTTTGCCCGACCCGGGGATCGAACCCGAGACCTCAGGACTATAGTCGTACCGCGCACGCAATACCTCTACGCCGCCGAGACAGTGACGATTCCCAAGATTAAAAACTTGAGAAACTTTATCTTTCCGTCACCTACATATATAAACTCACGCCTGTCTCCCGCTGGGGTATGCAGAGACTATGGAGCACCAAATGATTCGGTTCAAGCACACCTCTTTCGCCTCTTCCACAGTCATCAGTCTTTTCATACACACTCGTCGGTTACGAGAACTACTGATTAAAAAAAAAGTGATCGCGAATTTGGTTCCTCTCCTGTCGTTCATCATTAATGAAGCCGAAACCATTATCCGTCATTTGAATATGACAAACGTTAGAAAGATTGGCTTTGGTGATTTCGCATGGCCTAAAATTGGAAAGAAATACTTTTATATTGGCGGGCTCCTGGTCAGGAAGGATCTGAGTCGATTCGTTGTTATTGGAGCCATTGACACGAAAGAAGAAGAAGATATTGCTTTAATTATCTGCTACTAAGTAGAAATAGTGTCAGTCGAACCAGCGGTCCAATATGCTAACAAAACATATAACTAATTATCAATCTATTAATAATGTCAATATAAGATATCGCTATAAGACGTTATTCACACTCGTACGCTTGTTATCAGAAAATTTCTAGTAGAAATATTAGTCTGATATCAACTATGAGTAAGTAAGAGTAGTGGTTGATCTAGTGTGGACTGGAAGGTCCTGGGTTCGATTCCTGTCAGGCGGGGTGTATTATAACACGATTTACCCGGGATCTCAGATTACATGATTAAATGACCAGTATAAGTGTCCCTAGTAGACTATTTACTAAATAAATATTTAGATTTGAAAGTGTTTACGTGGTACTTGTCTTTAATACTAGTTTTCCCATTTTTCCTTGTATCATGTTTGAAAATATTCACAATTAACTTAACAGACCGACTTCAAATCCGATCGTGACCAAAATATATAATATGGGACCACCCTTGAAATAAGTTATGTCGAACACAAAAAGAATTTTGAAAATTGGTCCACATTCCACATTTAGCGGAGATATCGCGTAACATACATAAAAAAGGACTTTTTATTTTGGAAGTCGGTCGAAAAGGGACGATCTAGTTTTAAAGTTAAGTACTGCTTACTTGCGAGTGTGGACAATATAGGCCTTACTTATAGAAACATTTTAGCTGATCATATGGTTAAGAATAGTCTGTCCCTTTCATTTTCAAACAATGTGACAAGGAAAACAATGGACTATTCTTAACCATCCGCTCAGCTAAAATGTTAAGGCCCTATGAAATCTAATTAAAGCAATACGTAACAAATGAGACGCCAGTGTCATCAAATCAATAAACATTGCATTCCATATCTGTGATGTGAGACATCTCACCATATTGGAATCGTATGTCATACTCATAGCTCGTAAATTGAGCGATTTATTGGCATGAGCACTTACTATCACTAGATTATACAGATGTAACCTCACGCCTCTATCCTCATAGGGGCAGGCAGAGTCGAACTGGAGAAGTACTAGAACATCTACATCTCGCTGAGCTTATTTCCGTCCCAGATTTAACAGGAGTCGAATCTATCCCATACTAGGCACACATTCGGGAAAAAATAGAACAAAATGAATCAGCGTGAGTCGAACAAAACAAGAAAACACCAAAACAGGGGCTACGGGTTTGGTTCAGATTCCTCTAGATTTTCCAAAATGAGATGTCCTCAATGTTCATGGCTACCACTTACCCGATGATGAAGAATACTTCAAGATGCTACCCGCATAGTTCCTTGAGGCTTAACATAACATAACATAAGCTCACGCCTGTATCCCCGAAGGGGTAGGCAGAGGTGCACTAGCGAACTAGGACACCCACATTTCGCCGAGCTTAGTTCCGTCCCAGATGTGATAGGGGGCGAGCGTATCGCCATATCAGGCACAAATTCTAGACTCTGGGCTGTTATGGAAAAATCCAATATCACTTTACCCGACCCGGGGATCGAACCCGAGACCTCAGGACGCTAGTAATACCGAAATACAACCACGCCACCAAGGCAGTCTTAACCGTATAAAATCGAATATGTAAAATTTCTACCAAGTCAGTAATCGAAGAATTGAATTTGTGCCCGATATGGCGATAGGCTCGCCCCTATTAAATCTGGGACGTAAATTAGCGCGACGAAAATGATCTAATTGTCTAGTTCGCTTCTGCCTACCCCTTCGGAGATACAGGCGTGATTCTATGTATGTAGTAAACGAAGTCTACCACACTGGGCTTCATACGCTTCTAAATTGTTATAGAGAATTCCTTGATCCTTACGATCAATTCCACTACTTCAATATAAATGAAGAAAGAACTGCCTCTATCTATTTTCTAAAATAATCATGTGTTTTCACACCGCTACACCGCAAGAAATGTAATGTGCGGATTGCGAAACATCTTAATAGGTGTAAAGATTGACGGACATACAAAGAGCTGGCCGAGCCGCGTCCGAACAAATTGCTATTACTGTACTGTGTAATTTCTTTCGTTCTATTTCCAACAGTTACGTTTCCCGATCCAGTCGTATTTGGTCTGCCTCAAAAACGGGATTATTAAAAGATCGTGGATTAATTTGTAATGGTTTTATATCATCCGATGCGACCATATTAACATATTTACATACATACATACATACATACATAAGCTCACGCCTGTATCCCCGAAGGGGTAGGCAGTGGCGCACTAGCGAACTAGAACACCCACATTTCGCCGAGCTTAGTTCCGTCCCAGATGTCATAGGGGGCGAGCCTATCGCCATATCGGGCACAAATTCCAGACTCCGGGCTGATATGGAAAAATCCAATATCACTTTGCCCGACCCGGGGATCGAACCCGAGACCTCAGAACCGTAGTCGTACCAAAATACCTCCACGCCACCGAGGCAGATATTTACACTAATGTGGTAAAGCAGAAAGTTTATTTGAATTCGCTAATCTTTTAAATTATTGAACTGATTTTGGGAAATTTCCTTATTAGTAAGCACTAAGCACTATCACTCGTCAATAAGTGCTTCTTTCTATCGCTGAAATACATATAATCATCATCATCATCATCATCATCAGCCATAGAACGTCCAATGCTGAACATAGAAATACATAGACTAAGTACTTTTATCAGTTTTATCCCTAAAAGATAAAAGACGACAGAACAGCCAGAATATTATAAATACATCATAACTTCTATATATTACCCCGAGGACGGACATACTGCAATCATACATCGTTCGACGATGTCGTTAACGACAATTTTAGTTTTGAATATTGAAAATAGACGAGTTAAATGTTTAGGTGTCTCTTTTAGGAAACATTTTGATCCCTTTTTACCTAAGAAAATTAGAATCTAAAATCATATTGGTTCACAAAAGATAGATTATGCTGTTATTAGTACGATATGTTTACATCAAAGTTTAAAATTCCAAATACTGGGCCCGTTATAATGTCGAAGAAGCAAGGTTTCTATAGCCTTGGTGAATGGTGAGACTAGCCAACGTGTATGAATATAGTTTCTCCGATTTAGACGTGATAACTACTGTATTTTAATAGCAGAGATAAAAGTCGCAGTCTTGGCGCTAAATAAGAACGGATCATATATAACTAATTCTATATAACTCATTGTAATTGAATTTAGCTCCTAGAAATGGCTTGTGGAAATTTAAGATGAAGTGAGATTAAAATGTTACAATTTAGTCCCTGGAAATGTTTAATAGTAATCCTATCCTTTAGAACAGATATGAAGACGGCCATTTTGGTTTGGGACCTGAAGTAGACATACTCTTCATCATACGGATCGGCACTCGGCTCTATTAATAACAACATAAGAAATAGTGAGCTTATTAAAGCCTATACCCATGACAGCCTCCGTGGCAAGCGAGTAGCTGTCTGTGAAACGTGAAGTCGCGGGTTTGATTCCCGTACCGAGACAAATGTCACCCACAGATATTTGTTTCGGGTCTGGGTGTTGTGAGACCGAAAGTCTCACGTAGTTCCTGATACCCACGACACAAGACTCGATCTTAGTGTAGGGTGTGTGTAACTGTTGGGTACATTTATGTTATTTATACCCGACATTTATAAAACGAAGTACACGAACCAAACAACACAAATAATGGTAAAAAGGCAGAGGCCTTTTCCTGGGATTCAGAAATACTAGAAATCCCCTTCCATCCCAATCCACTTCCCCATGATTGCTAATTAATAAAACTACAAAAGCGAAGCCACAAACACAAAGCGGTTAATGACAGATGTCAATCCAATTCCGCTGAGTGTTTGGCTCCAGTAATTTGTTAAGTGGTTAGTGGACGGTAGATATCAGGCGTTAGTGGTTAAGTGCTTGCCAAATTGTACTGTGACGTCAGCTGACAACGAATCGATTGAGATAATTAGGCATCGGTAGCCGGTGACGCTTCAGGGACATGGACTTTGAACCCTTGTAGTAAAATGAAAACAAAAATGACAGAGAAAATCAGAGTGTTGACTCTGGTTAGGTTAAAAGTGAAATTATCAAAGAAGACTACTAATATGAAGATACGAGTTATTTATAACTGCCTCGGTGGCGGAGTTGTATTTCGGTACGACTACCGTCCTGAGGTCTCGGGTTCGATCCTCGGGTCGGGCAAGGTGATATTGGATTTTTCCATATCAGCCCGGAGTCTGGAATTTGTGCCCGATATGGCGATATGCTCGCCACCATATATCTGGGACGGAACTAAGCTCAGCGAAATGTGGCTGTCCTAATTCGCTAGTGCGTCTCTGACTACCCTTTCGGGGATGCAGGCGTGAGCTTATGTTATTTATAACTCAAAAACTCAAAATCTTATTCCATCAAATCATACTACAGGTATACAATTTTCCTTGCTTTCTGCCTCAACTCAGGTTACCTATGGTTTATCTACTTGAACCCAAATTATTAGACGTTAAAGCATCTTGTACAACAAAACTCACAAACTTCCGTTCCTTACTTATCTTTAATGAATTAACCGATTTTGAAAGTAAATTCACGATTAAAAAGAAAGAAAGAAAGCATTTTTTTTTCACTTCCACTGACAGCTTAAAATTAAACAAAATTAGAATTAGGTACCTATAAAAGTTCTGCGTCATGGCTGTGATAGGTGGGTGACCACTCAGCAAGATGCAGTGGCGATAACCCCACACAGCGCTGATTTTCAGTGTTCACCAAAAACAAAAGCTACATTATCGCTTTGTAACAGGCTTTTTATCTCTAGAAAAGATTATCACGGAAGAGGAGCAGAAAGCAACAGCTAGTAAAACTTATAATTCCATTGCTTATAACTATGATGCAGAAGAAAATAAAATTTCTTTAGTGGTAATTATCTTAGGAATCTTAGTGTAGGTTGTGGAATCAACACTAAATTATGAATCGTTACGTATTTTTATACCGTTTATAACTAGTCACCATTTGTGTTCTGCATCATATTCAGAAGGCGCCAGATCTCAAAACAAATACACAAAATTTATTTTCCGATGAGAATACAATGAAATCGCTTCCTCTTTATTCTTCACAGTCGTTGGTATGTAATTTACGAGCTGGCAGGTTTTAATAATTCGCACTGCGGCAGACTAAACGCACGGTGTAATATGTATTGTCTAAATACATTGTGTTGAGAGAAACGCTTTTGCGTCACGCCGCACACGCAAGACGCTAGAATACAAAAAATTGTATACAATGTCAGCGGAATACGGCGGCAAATCCGCGCCGATTTAATATCGTCGTACGTAATGCACTCGTGGGAAGGTCAGTGTGGAAATTATTAGAATCTAAGAACCGTGGTACGGGATACGAAATTGATAATCCATTCCTGGAAAAATTTGCTTGAGTCTTCGACCCTGGACTTCATCAAAACATAGATCTATTATTTCGTTTATTTTGAATGGTTTTAAGAAAACACTCGATACCTACTAGTAATTGACTATCAATGGAGAATTTAAGACTTCAGTAGTTTTATAACCTTGAATATTGCAGGTGATAGTATTTAGTCTTTTTGTATAAAATAGTCTTTGTATTTTTCATGGCCTTAAACTTTCATGTCCATACCAGAATTCCACTTCTCGTTTTGGAAATCATCTAAAATATATTTCTTAGACTATTTTATTATAACATGCGTTCTTTTCAAAATATCTGAATTTAATGTTAACATAATATAATTATTTAGAATTTTTGAATAATCCACTTCACGGTGCAAGATAATCAAAATATTACCCATATTGAAAATCACCGATTTGTTTAGTTTCACAACATTATTTGATTATTTTAGTAATATTACGTAATAAATCATGTTATTCTATAATAGTCGGATAGTTTATAAAATGAGAGTAAACGGTAAACTACACATATTATGTGTTATCAGTAGTTTGAACATAAACAGTGTTCCACTCGCGACCTTGTATCATGCATCTTTGAAGTCGAAATTTATATTAGCAAAGTATCGGCTGATCATAGTTTTAAAATTTTCTTTTATAATATTTACATAATTAGGTGCCGCCGACGCTCCTTCTATTTGATCTTTATTTGTTTCCTCTTTGTTGCACATTTTAGCTGAATACCAAATATTTTCTAAATCAGAACCTTCTCCATCTATTTACATCTAATATTTACAACAACAAACAACAGATCATCGTCTGTTATTTTTATCTTCACATACATAACTGTCTGTCCATCTTATTAAAGACCCTGGACGATTTCGACGGCTTGCACCTGGTCTGTAACCTTTACTAGGGTCATTTAATCTTCACCTTCCTACACTCATCCTTCTGATTTCATCACGTCATCTGCAATCCATACTTCTACCCATCTCTCATCACCCAATGTTATAACAACTCAATCGGAATACGTCCGATACACACCGAGTGACCCTATATACAACTCCCCTAAGTTTTGTTCGTATAAATCATGCCCTCAATGTTCACAAACAAATGACCCTACAGTTTGCACTGGTGACGTTCGCGGCAATGAAAATGGAACTAAATGGGGCAAATATTGAGCGTTTCCCGACTGGCGTTGGTGCTAATATCTTGATAAATAGGGGAGGGAAGTGTACGCTTGTAAGACTTTACTCCGATATACACGATAATAAGAAATAATATCAGCCCTGTATCTCTGTCGAACCTTTTAAAGATAGAGGCTGCAGTGACACTTGTTTGAAATTCTAAGCCGTATGCTCTAAAGATACATTTGACAAACGTTGACGGAGGATAGCATGTAGCAAGCGAATTTATTCAACTACATATTCTGGCTTTATATCATTAGTAAATATACATATATATCTTTTACGATTTTCAACTTTTACCCATATTTCAGTGTTGACTCTTTTGCTTTGCATGTAATTAAGGCACAGCACCTTTGCTTTACATCTACGGCATTACCTTTAAAATCAGATAATTAGGTACGTAGGTATACTTACGATGTTTTCCTTTTAATGCTGTGGGCGCTAATTAACAACGAATATACACGTCACCCGTAACATTCAAAAGTCCTGCCCTGGGGTGATGGGACTGAACCAGCGGCCTTCATCTCGATAGTTGGATGTATTAACGATATTGATCGTTAAAATTTTAAGTACATTTTGTAAACCCTTTGGATTCGTATTTCATTTGACTAAAATCTGATAAAGGTCGCAGAAAGTTGCTGGATGCAGGCCGCTTCCAACAGTCGATCTAACAGGTCGATCTGGAAATCTTTGGGGGAGGCCTATGTTCAGCAGTCGACGTCCTATGGCTGATGATGATGATGATGATAACTAAGATCTACCTTTAGGTTATTCAAATCATATTGTATATTTACAATAGATATAGTTTAAAGTTCTGACATTTAGTCATGTTTATGCATATTTTTCTTCCTAAACAGGTCAAAGTATGCAACATTTGGTTCACGTTTGTGGATAAATAGCGTCACAGCTGATGAATCAGTACTAAAAAGCAGTTAGACCATGTGGTTAGACAGCTAGCATGGTATTTTATGTATGTTTATAATTACGTTAAAGTATTGTCCCATAAGAAATTGATGGGATCGATGAAAGATTACTTTGATTGACACTACTGTCATACAGAAAGCAACTTGATTTTAGTTTGGCTGTTTCACGGTCAGTGAAATTGTTCAATGTTCTACAAATCCTGTTACGTTCCTGAATCCATCTTTCTTTATCTTGTGCAATAAGGTTTCTTCTGCCACTGTAGATGGGACTTAGCGCTGACGTGTAGGCTCTAGGAAACGGTGATTATTTATTATGAAGTACTTTTAATTTACAGAGAGGAGTGGCGTAAAAGGGAAGCGGCTTATGCCCTGTAGTGGGCGCCAGAATGCTGTGAATGATGATGACGATGACATTTATTTTGCCGGTTTTCTGATAAATTTAAATAATAACAATCAAAACACATTTTTCATAAATATATAAATACTTTTAGAATTTCCCGCACGTACGCAAAACTGACGTAGTAACGTCTCACATTATTTCCTTGAAACTTTTATTTACATAGCGCAAGTACATTCTACGTAATAAATCACTCGAATCATAAAAATATATAATGTTACACATCGTTTATATACGATTGATCTCGAGATGTTACGCCTACGCTCTGAATCATCAAGCATTTCCGGATCCTTGAGTCATTTGACCTCAGCTCTCACCCTTAGGGCTTAGTCAGGCTAGGTACCGGCAGAAAGCCTGGGGAAATCCTTTATTTTCGAGATCATTACACTTAATTACAGGTCATCGAGAGGAGAAACAACGATGGGTAGATGAACTAAGGGAATTTAGGTTCCTTAATGAGTTTCTGGAAAGTCAATGAGTCAGTGAAATAAATCAAATGTGTATGATTGTAGAAGTGTAACATATAGTGAGGGAAAGGAGCAATCTAACAAATGTAAATAAGTATATTGATTCGATTTAGAAGATAGTCTGCTAATGTATGTCTGCTGGGCTAATTTGAATGAAATTAAAAATATATTTAGCTAGTGACCCAGATGGCAAAAACAAAAATGGCTATGAAGGAGGCTAGTCCTTAGCACAGCCTGCCAAGTTAACTTTGAAAATGATTTTTAAACATCGAATGCTCAAACATATTATAAAGGTATACGTGTTCGATCATCTGTACAGTTTCCCAAATACACCTCGAAATACCTACTTAGTTTCTTTGTCTTAGATAATTTAATGAATGAATTCTTAGAGTAGGCCAGTAAGACGAATTTGAATATTTGTGTGATAAAGGAAATTAACTGTCAGACTGATAATACAGTGGCCTAGATGCGTTGTCGAAACATTATCTTTGCGAATATAGGTACCTATTTGCCCGTATCAACTATAAACTGTCGTAGAATTTAATACTCGAAACTTTTTCTTTTGGTAGCTTGGGAATAATTTCTAAGGTGTTTATGATACCTAATCAAGATCTACATGCATCTAATGAACAAAATAATGTTTACTACGTAGCTAATTAAAGTCATATTAATAATAAAGTCAAGTTTAAATTTATTGTTATTTGTTGAAATAAAATGACTGGCAGAAAGCAAAAGTGACATTTCTACGAACTTTTGCATGCGATTGGATCATCGATATAAGGTATATTATTATATCGATGGATTGGATGCATGGACATTTTTCGCTTGACTTTGAGTGGCAAATAATGTACTGTAATACCTTCAATAGTCTAAGAGAAGAGCGAACTTCGACTAAGTCTGAGTCAAAGAAACCAACTTAATGAGAGTTAGGAAATTTCAAATCGAATTTCGACTTACTCCGAGCCATTTTTTACAAGAAAATATTTGCTTAGTCTGTCTGTCAGTCTATTTTTCTGGTAAAAAATGGCTCGGGCAAATCAAAACTCGATTTAAAAATTCCAATTCTCACTGGAGGGTTACCACCACCTCTTATAGCAGTATCATTAAAATCGTTCTTCGTTTGTTTTGTATGGGAATCGGTACAAGTAAAATTATAATAATACTGCTAAACGAGGTTGTGGTAACTCCCCTGAATTCGTTTCTTTGACTCACTTAGTCGAAGTTTGTTCTATAGATCTCAGCATAAAACTGCTAGCTACCACTTTATATCGCGTTGGCAGGAAGACGGTGGTACTTTTCAAATGGAACTAGTCCGGTTAAGCCGAGTACCTACAGCATATCAACTTAGTTTCTGCAGAGTTAACTCGTATTTCTCGATATGTTTCGCTATTTATACATCTTCGTTTGTTAGTAATATAGCACTATAGTTAGGAACTAGGCACTAAACGCAGTACTAATTACGATAAGTGCATCGATGCCCCAGTTATCAGCGTAACCCGCTGCTTAATGACTAGCCAGATAACACTGTTGTGTTCATCAACATACAACCATCTTGTATTGTCAGATTGTGAGGTTTGCTTTTATAATTATTTACTATCATCGTCAGCAGAACGTCCATGAATATAGATTTCATAAAAATGTCTAGACCGACCTGTTGGAAGTTGCTGGCATGGAGAAAAAGTACCGGCAAGCGCAGCGTAGGACGTACTGAGGGGTTACTACCACCTCTTATAGCAGTGTTATTATCATCTTACTTAAACCGATTCCCATACAAAACAAACGAAGAACGATTATAATAATACTGCTATAAGAGGTTGTGGTAACCCTGCTGCAGACTGTTTTATAATTTTTATCGTTACATAATAACAAAGTGCCCCGCCGCGTCGGCCTATCTGAAGATTTGGAAGAAAACTACCAAACGTATCTCTTACGATTTTGACCAATGGAAATGGTGATTTACGAGGAAGGTTCATACGAGTTGGTATTTGTACGGTTTGTTGCCGGGTAAAACGCTCGCCCCCTATCACAAGGATGGAAATAAGCACGAGGAAATGGAATAGTAAAATATGAATATATATTAATAACGGCTGACTTTGGATGAAATTTGGCAGACATGTAAACTAAAATATAGAACTTCGACTAAGTCTAAGTCAAAGAAACGAACTCAGTGAGGATTTGGATTTTTTAAATGGAATCTTGACTTAGTCCGAGACATTTTTTACAAGATAATCACAAGTTTAAAAACTTAACAGACCGACTTCAAATCCGATCGTGTCCAAATTTATATGGGACCACCCTTGAAAGAATCTCTATCGAACACAAAAAGAATTTTGAAGATCGATCTACATTCGGCGGAGATATCGCGTAACAACAATAAAAAAAAACAGACGAATTGAAGACCTCCTCCTTTTTGGAAGTCGGTCGAAAAACAGACTGATAGATAGACTAAGCAAACATTTTCTTTTAAAAATGACTTGACTAACGGCCGAATGGTCAAACGCTACTCAACTTTAACGGTTTCTTACATTGATTTTCGCCATACGATTTTGACAGATAAGGCAGCGTTAAAAGACATAAGGCAACCTTAAGTGTATGACCATTCGGCGGTAAGTCACTTGACTAAGACTTAGTCGAAGTCCGCTCTATAGATCTCAGTCTAAGACTTGATTGGGATATTTAGTGGATCCACATCTGACAGCACTATCAAATAGCGTTTAAACATACAGATAAATCGTGAACATTTATTGACCGTGCCACCTAAAACAATGTCTCGATGAATGAGCGAGACTTTTTTTTTTTAATGGCAATTGAAATACATTATGCCAATGTCAAGTTAGGGAAATTGTTTTTTTTTTTTTTTTTTTTTTTTTTGAAGTCGGATGTGTTCGATTTCAAGGCCCTGCTGGAGTTTTGGCGTGAATTCCTTCCAGTTTGATGTTTTTTAGACGATTTTCTCGCAGCGGAGGAATCGAACATGGTCGACCCATCCACCCGACAAAAAGCATCCAAAATCACTTATTTCAAAGCTTCCACATACTGTCCATCTTCGTTGATGTTTATTACTTAGATACACATCACATTTAAACCACAAACACAACTTTAGACTAAAATATGAGATCATTAAAACAAGCGACCACCCCGCACCGTCAGAATTCCCGCCAAAACTCTGAGCGAGACTTGAGAGCTTCCTCTTTGAAATCGGTTAAAAGAATAGCAAAACATTTTCGCAATAAAAGTGCGCCAAAACGTAATACGCGCGAACACTACACAGAGAATAACATTCCCCGTAATCGGCAGTAGACAGTACCGGCGCAGTACGAGTATTATTTAAAAATGTTGAGTAAACCCACTTGATTGATTGATCACCTCTTCAGAGGCCTGCCCGCCTTGCATGCGTGCCACGAGATATCTCGATAATCGACTGTCGAGATGTCTACATGTTGTCTACAATATTGTTTGAAAATAAAATAGGACGCATGTTAGTGTCCGTAGACAAATAGAGAAACCGGTTATAACACGACAAAAACTGTAACCGTAAAGACAAAAAATAACTATGAAATACTAATCAATAATATTACAAAAAGCAATGTCTATTTATTGCCATTTCACTCACACTTCTATATTTTAACGGCTGTATTTGTCGACTGGCAGTTCTGCGACACTACTCTTTGACCAACTAAATCCGTACGTAAATGAAAACAGAGGTGTGGTACACGTACCGAACGGGACGCCCGAAATACCACCCACTTGTAATGTACAGTCACGGACGTAAAAAAAAGATGGACGGAGCGCTAACAATGAAAGTCAAGCAGGGTTTTCGGCCCATTCGATCTATCGACACGTAATGGCGTGTGTGTCCGTAAGGCATTTTTGTGCAGGCGCCTTTGTACGCGTGGCTTCTCTGTGGCGTCCGTTTTACTATAGGCGAGATCAGGGGGGTTACCACCACCTCTTATAACAATATTATTATAATCTTACTTCGTTTTTTTTGTACGGAAATCGGTACAAGTAAGATTATAATAATACTGCTATAAGATGTGGTGGTATTACAAGTTGGACCGACGACCTGATAAAGGTCGCAGGAAGTCGCTGGATGCAGGCCGCTTCGAACAGGTCGATCTGGAAATCTTGGGAGGCCTATGTTCAGCAGTGGACGTCCTATGACTGATGATGATGATGAAGAGGTGGTGGTAACCCTCCAGTACCGTCTCTACCATAAGGGTACACGGGTCCCGTGCCCCCCCCCCCCCGATCCTAGGAGGCCCTCAAAGGCTGATAAGTACTTACATTCTGTTATATGAATATCAAAATATGAATGTATGAACTGAGTTGGCTAAAAAAAACGTCACCGTCACCAGGAAAGCTAGTAGGCTTGTGCGAATATATGAACTAAGAGCGCTAAAAAAAGGTCACCGTCACCAGACAAGCTAATAGGTTTGAGGTAGAAGGGAGGCGTAAGATAATAAGCTTGGGAACCCTTGGCTTACATGCATGGGCCCTTGGCCACACTAGAATTGGGGGCCCCTTGGAGAGTAAAAAGATCATGTAACGGCCGGTTTTAATAAACAATCTTAGTTCGAAAGTGCAGATACATTACAAAAAAAAGCCAATAAGAACACAGTTTGAACATGACTCCGTCCAATTACTTGATTTGATTGGTTCATAATCGCGTTCTATCTGAGATCTGAGATCTTTTATTGAAACCGGTTTCAATAAAAGATAGATCGCGATTATGAACCAATCAAATCAAGTAATTGGACGGAGTCATGTTCAAACTGTGTTCTTATTGGCTTTTTTTTGTAATGTATCTGCACTTTCGAACTAAGATTGTTTATTAAAACCGGCCGTTACATGATCTTTTTACTCTCCAAGGGGCCCCCAATTCTAGTGTGGCCAAGGGCCCATGCATGCCTTAAGACGGCCCCGGGCGAGATGGTGTCCTTCTTTTTTTACGTCCGTATGTACAGTGTACCAAGAACAACCAGCTGTCGGTTACGTCACGCCGCAATCAAACAATTATGAAAATAAATAATTGTTTATTTATGAATTGTTTGCGGATGTTTTCGGATTGGCTACAAGCTAAATTGGTGATGTATCAGATTTTTTACGAGACGAGAGTTAGCGTGCATGGATTGGTTTACTTTGTTAGTTGCTACTCGCTAGTTCTACACAATCCAGCGTTTTTGAGTGTTGAAGATAAAGGATCAGTGCCCATACATTTGTTCGTTTTTTCAATTATTTTGTAGTTCCTTGTGGTTTCCGCAAGAGGCGCTACTAGCCAAATATTTAGAAAAATGAAAACTATATGTTTTCAAGGAGTGTCGGAAGCCGTACAGTACTAAATCCCTGTTATTTTAGATTTTGGAGTAAATTTCGGACCTTTCTTTCGGACCGGGAGGTCCTAAGTTCGATTCCCAGGTCGGGCAAAGCAAATTTTCTAATTTAATTTTCCCGGTACTGGATCCCTCAGAGGGGGTTGACGTCAGGCAGGCGGTCGTAAAAACTAAGCCAAATCCTTTCTGCAACATGCTTGAAAAAGTATGTGGGGTCAGCACATATTTTTTTGAAAAAGTGTGTTGAGCTGACCCCACATTACGGAATAAGATATTCTTTTGCTTATTATAAATTAGAAATAGCATTTCAAGCTCTATTCTGACCATTTAATTAACTTAAGAAAGTTCTAGAATAAGTAGTCATAAGTGTTAAAATTATTTACGCGGCCGCGCCGCTGTGCTCATATCAGTGTATCTCATTTGCAGTCAGTGATAGCATTTGACTGCCTCGGTGGCGTGTTTGTATTTCGGTACGACTACCGTTCCGAGGTCTCGGGTTCAATCCCCGGATTGGGCTAAGTGATAGTGGATTTTTCTATATCAGCCCGGAGTCTGGAATTTGTGCCCGATATGGCGATAGGCTCGCCCCCTATCACATCTGGGACGGAACTAAGCTCGGCGAAATGTGGGTGTTCAAGTTCGCTAGGGCGCCTCTGCCTACCGCTTCGGGGATACAGGCGTGAGCTTATGTTATGTTATGTTATGATATGATAGCATTTGACTGGTAGGTAAAATTATGTAAAAAAGTATAGCCGCAAACACCTCGTTAGTGCCTTACGACTTGTCTGTATAGGGTGGGCAGGGATATAATAAGTTCGTAATAACTGACTAACGGATGAATAGTATTTTCAGTTCTTGAAGCTCATTTCCATCATATGATTTGATAGAGGCTAAACGATAATATTGGGCACAATCTCAAATAATTCGTTTGTAATTTTATCCTCCCTCTCTAACTCAACGATAGTAGCCTGCCGGAGGACTGCCGAGACGAATGTCGGAGGTTCGAGACAAATCCCAAAAAGAGCAATACTTCTGACTTTTCTATGTTGTGGGTGTTATCATTATGAATTATGGCTTGCTATAATGGCGTCTACTATGTGAAGTCTACCAACCCGGATTAGTTGGTAGACGAACGCCTAACCCCTCTCATTTGTGGAGGTGCCCAATAGTTAGAGAGTGCAGGGTGTGGGAATGCAGTACAAGGCTAATATTTAAATATTATTTCTACTCTAGTTTTGAATTTTGAATTGTAGATAACTAAAAAACTCAACAAGTTTAAAAACATAACTTCCAACTTGATCGGATCGTGACCAAATTTCTATGGGACCACCATATAAACCACCTTTGAAATAAGCTCTATCGAACACTAAAAGAATTTTGAAAATCGGTTCACATTTGGCGGACATATCGCGTAACATACAGAGGAATTCTGGACCTTCTCCTTTTTGGGAGTAGGTCGAAAACACTCTCACTGGAATAAAATTCTTCTCAAGCCATGAATCCAGTAGCCCGAGCACGAAAAACTAATGTAAATGTAAATGTATTCGAGTTCGCTGCGCACTGATGACGTTTGGTTAATATTTCATACAAATTTCATAGTCGCGCATCGAGTTCGAATACATTTACGGTTGTCAGAAATTTTCCTGCTAAGGCCGCTGGAACGAAATTACCCAAAACCTCGTTTCGATCCTTCCAAGACAGGACAAATTGGAAAAGAATGTTATCAATATAGAGGCGTAACTATCTGTTACCTTACGTTTCAATGTGGGTCATTTGATACTGTGACTGTCCGACACTTAGTACTCCCTAATCACTTACATAAACACGACTTGAGGATGTCGCATATTGGTATTATAAACGTAGCTTTGAGTAGCATACGCTAAGAATATTTAAAAGAAGCGCGTATAAATGTTATAATAATGTTATAATAGAGATTAAATATGTAGAGTCCATATGTTTCTAAATCCAAAAGTAAACATGGTGAAAGGAAATTCTTAAGATAGATTTAAAAAACACCGTAGCGAGGAAATTCCTGGGCATTTTTGAGATCTTATTAATCCCGGTGTGTACACAACGCAATAATAACTACTTAATAATTTGTAACTTCAAAGCTTCAAACTTTTGGTTGGTGTTTGCTATGAACAAGCATAGCATTTGCGATTATTCTAAACAAACTAAATAACTCAAGCAAATGACATATTTGTGTTGGATAGCCCATTTATCGAGCATGGCTATAGGCTATATAACATCACGGTATGACTAATAGGAGTGGAGCAAAAATGAAACGTGCTGCAAAAGCGGGGAAATTTATATCTCAGAAACTACTGGTTCGATGTGCAAAATTCTTTTAGTGTTGACTGACGGGGTGATTGATGGGGTGACTGACGGGGTGACTGATGGGGTGACTGTCAGGCTGACTAATGGGGTGGCTCAGGCTGACTGATGGGGTGGCGGATGGGGTGACAGACAGGGTGACTGACTGGGTGACCGAGGGGGCGAGCGACGGGATGACCGACGCGGTGACCGGCTGGGTGACTGATTGGGTGACAGACGGGGTGACCGTCGGGTTGACTGTCCGGGTGACCGACGGGGTGACCGACGGGGTGACCGATGGGGTGACCGACGGGGTGACCGACGGGGTGGCCGACGGGGTGACTGACCTGGGTGACTGACGTGACGTGAAACCGGACCGAAGTAGATCATCCCATTACCTCCTTTATAAATATTGGATTATAAGTGCCTACGACTCACTCTTTCAACCCTCTCTCTCATACGCAGACGAAGTTGCGCGGGTCAGCTAGTAATAAATAATCTTATGTTAGTTAATGTTGCATGTAAGACCATACATATGTATAGTAAAATAACGAAAGTTACTATAGATGTAGTATGAATGCGGAGACCAACAGTGATATTCGAGGCGAAGTTTCTAGTTTTACTGTGCGTCAAGTTTTAGTGCCTGATAAATTCGGCTTTGTATACCAAATATGGTCAAGTAGGTGTCGAGTATGACTTGGTTCAATTAACTATATTCTAACCAGAATATAGTTAATTTGTTAGTAATGTTTAACAGTTTTATTAGTTATGTTTAAAGTAAACTAAAATATGGGATCATGGGGACGATCTCCAAACCAGGACAATAGACTATTTGTTTTTCGATTCGCGTGTCTATCCAATGTCTGGACGAACTGGAGAGGTGACGAAATGCCAGATTTTTTATTTGTATATCAGAAAATTAATGCAGAAAGAAAAACAACAATAATATTTTAAAAGAGGCATCATCATTGTGTGTCTTCGACTCTCGAGCCTCTACGAACCAAAGAAAACCTCTCAACATCACTACCTATCTATCATTCAAATAGGAATAATTTATTTTGCAAATAGGATATTTAATATCACTTTTACGTGACAATTACGTGAATATATTGAAAAAATAATGATGACGTCGGCATTTCGTGTCTATCCCTAAGAAATGCCGAAACAAACTCAAGGGTTATGGTCTCTTTTAAAGTCCAGACAATACATGATTTGAAGTAAATGGCGTTGGCGAATTGTAATGTGTTCTTGTTGTACCTCTGCTTACTCCTCAGGGATCTCAGGCATACGTTTATATTAATGTATTTCAAAAACTTCTGTGTCTTTCCACTTATCTTCGCCTCACTGTGGAATCAGCGTAACACACTTTTCGAGCATTTTGCAGGAAGGTTTCGGCTTAATTAGGAAAATAAGACAATTGACTGATGTGGCTACGGCTAGGTTGGTATATTTTGCATACTTTCACAGCATTATGTCTTATTGCATTTTATTGTGGGGTTCTGCCGCAGATCTGCAGACTGTCTTTGTACTACAGAAGAGAGCGGTTCGCGCTATATACAACCTCCGATCCCGTGACTCTCTTCGAGAACTGTTCAAAGATATTAATATACTTACTCTGCCGGCCGAATACATCTTTCAAAACATAATGTATGTTCGCAAAAATTTAATTAGTTTTTCTAAAAACAGTGAAATACATAGCATAAATACGAGGAATAAAGAAAAACTTGCAATTCCTAAATTAAGACTCTGCAAATCAAATAAATCATTTATAGGAAATAGTGTTAGATTTTATAATAAACTTCCTTCCGAAGTAACTAACTTACCAGGTGATAAATTTAAATCCTATGTTAAACGTGCCTTAATGGCTAGGGCTTATTATAGCGTTGCAGACTACTTAGCTGATAGGGAAGTCTGGCGTTAGTTCTGCACACTGCACCAAGATGGTGACCTTAACTGAACCGAGTCGCCTTCTTCTTTTTTCTTTACTTTAATAGTAACTTTTTTAACTTTACTACAATAGTAATTATTTTAACTATAATGACATTTTTGATTAAAGTACATTGACTGGCTTGACATTAACATTAATATAGTTATCTGATAATAATATAGGACATTAGGTATATTTATTATATTTATATTGTAAACAGACCGACCGATCGACCAATTTGGAAAGTGTATGCCATAAATTGTATAAAAATAATCATATAATGACTAAGCTTATTGTTTGTGATATATATAGATATAAGGATTTTTGTTAGTATGGGTTTTTGCATCCTACAATGCCATTTCACCTTTTAATCATTCTTTTGGTAATTACACCTCCAGTGGTATTGAGGATGCGTGAATCCATATAAATATGATTATCAATTGTATTGACAATTTGTAAATCAAATAAAAAAAAAAAAGGAAAATAGACAAAAGAAAATAAAAAAGAAATGGTGACAATTGATGATGAAAAAAATAAGCCCGGAGTTTCTTTCTGCCTTTCTTCTTCGGGTCGTCATCCGTAGGTAGCTAGAGAAAGGCTGGTAGGTTAGCTAGGATAGGGCCTCACGCACCAATCCCAACTGCTTCCAGTATTTCCAGTCAATCCCCTGCCACCATTCCTGCCATATGCCATTCCCATACAATCCATTCCCTTACACTCTATTCCTATTTCCCCTTATCACCCTATCTCAGCCATCCCATCGTTATTATGTCCATACTTGCCTGCCTGTTGTCTAATTCAAATATATAATGTAAATTATATTAATCCTAATTTAAAAATTTACTTGTGTTGACTTGTCATAAGTGCTTTTTTACATGCCTACGTGATCAATAAAGATTTTTATTTTATTTTATTTTAATTTTGTACGACCGGCTGTCCATTTATCGTTCAGACTCCTGCGGCCTGAGCAGAAAAAAATCTGACAGTATTCGAACTCGATGCGCGTCTATGAAATTTGAATGAAATATTAACCAAACGTCATCAGTGCGCAGCGAACTCGAATACATTTACATTTACATTAGTTTTTCGTGCTCGGGCTACTGTTATACCAGGAAAACAGTTTTAACCCAGTACCGGGCACCACAATATAGCGTTAATCAAATATTTATTAAAGATATTATTAGTCGTGTTTGATATCCATATTGGGATGTTTATAAACATCATTTATGATATATTTACACGTGTTATTACATGTTAATATTGTACCGATGGTATAAACGTTTTGTGTACTTTAAGCCGCGTATTTTTTCGAAACAAAACACAGAAAAAGGTACACAAAACAAGGTTTTTCATTTCTCATGTAATAATGAACCATAGATAAAAAAAGTATAAATATCATGTTTTGTGTAGGTGTTTTGTGTAATGTTTTAGGGCAGGAGACGCGGTTTTAAGTAGGGATATTCGTTGGTTTTTTTTTAGGGTATGTATGGCGTATTCTACGAACCGTCAGACTTGGTTCTTGAAACTACTTCAAAGGACTATACAACTTTGCCAGGCAGATGCTCTTGGACTACCGTGACGTTCGTTAATGTATTCCCATTCGGTTTCTAAAAGGGTGTTTAAATTAATTAATTGATACCGCTATCAATGATTTTGACATCCTACACATCAAAGACTTAACATGAGATTTGATATCGTTAATTTAATTTTAGCATTGGTAAGTCTTTGAAAACTGTGATAGATATCTAATACCTATTTAAAACTTGTTTGTTCATAAAACTTCGCCGTGAGTTCAAAATCCTTCCCAGCCCCGTAGGTTTAGTAGGTGTAATAATAGAGAACATCTGTTGCCAGTTGTTTAGCCATACAGAACAGGTGGAGGCACGCGCGGGACACGCGTCGAGCCGCGAGCGCGACTCGGCCCGAGGCCTGGGTAAACACTACTTGTGTTTAGGAGACCGTGACAAGGAAGAAAATAATGAATAATCACGTTTTATTTAAAAACCGACTTCAAAATGTAATTAAATAAATGATTAAATCATCAATATAATATACCCTAGATGCCCAGTTCTTTGCAAATATCCTCCTAAAAAGTGGTCTCAGGAATAAAACAAAGAAAAAGATCACAAGTTCTAATTAAATCAACACAAATATAACCCTATGCATGTGTTATAAAGTAGCTTTTTAAACGAAATGATCAAGCGTTCTTAAATTTGAATTTTGAAATTTAGAATTCTATCGGCGTCCGACTGCAGGCAAAAGAAGTGCTTAAGCACTTCTTTGTTGTCCCATTTTCCAACCGTCAACTGTGCATCTAGGTAAATAATATATGGATTAAATACACCCTACAGACACACACATAGTCCTGTCCCCACACTAAGATCGAGTCTTGTGTCGTGGGTATCAGGAACTAGGAGAGACTTTCGGTCTCACAACATCTAGACCTGAAACAAATATCTGTGGGCCACCCAGACATTTGTATCGGTGCGAGAATCGTACCCGCGATCCCGCCGCACAGCCGGCTTCTCGCCCGCTGCGCCACGGAGGATGTATGTGATAGAGACCAAATATATTAAGACTACCCTTTAAATATAAATAAGCTTTAAATAAGCTACCCTTGGAATAAGCTCTATCGAACAAAATCCTGAAACTCAGTCTAAATTTGCCGGAATTTCTTGAGTTTCTTTGAAGTTATTCGATAAAATACATACATACATAAGCCCACGCCTGTATCCCCGAAGGGGTAGGCTGAGGGGGCTGAGGGGGCAAGCCTATCGCCATATCGGGCACAAATTCCAGACTCCGGGCTGATATGGAAAAATCCAATATCACTTTGCCCGACCCGGGGATCGAAACCGAGACCCCAGGACGGTAGTCGTACCGAAATACAACCACGCCACCGAGGCAGTCAATACAACCACGCCACCGAGGCAGTCAATACAACCACGCCACCGAGGCAGTCAATACAACCACGCCACCGAGGCAGTCAATACAACCACGCCACCGAGGCAGTCAATACAACCACGCCACCGAGGCAGTCAATACAACCACGCCACCGAGGCAGTTCGATAAAATGTGTTACGGAATTTCAAACTCTTCGACTATAAATAAAGTTTGAAATGGTAATTCCGGGATAAAATTAAGCCATGTCACTCAGGGTTAGTTTTGTTTTTAGTATTTAGTGAAAGAATTTCCAAATTCGGTTTTGTAACTCCAGAGATAAACGCGTTCAACAAACTCTTCAGTGTCAGTGGTAAAATATTGGGCGTAAAGAAGTAAGTTTTTAAACGTGTTCCAAAAATAATTCCACTTGGGTTTTACGATTGACCGTCTGTCTGACATCAACTCCAGCTGGAGCATCGAGGCCAGAGTAAATCGTGTTCGAAAAGGAGCTTTGCCTGACTTGTGATTCGAACCTAGGATTAAAGGAGGTGCACTCAGACCAAGGAGGCGATAAATCTATTGCTGCCTGTGCAAAATAAAGGACTGGGTGTTGATAATTGGATCAAGAATTTCGTCTTCCGTCACTGAAATCTCCTGAAACTGTGACTCATGTCTGTTTTCAGACAGCAGAAAAACCGGTCGAGCTGGCCCATTCGTGCTGTAGGCAAAATCATCTACAGTATAACTCTACCACTTGTGAGTTTTTGTGATATAATGAACCATTGTTCATTATATTCCTAGATGCATTCCTCGGTGGCGTGGTTGTATTTCGGTACGACTATTGTCCTGAGTCTCGGGTTCGATTCCCGGGTCGGGCAAAGAGATATTGGATTTTTTCATATCAGCCCGGAGTCTGGAATTTGTGTCCGATATGACGATAGGCTCGCATCACATCTGGGACCGAACTAAGCTCATCGAAATGTGGGTGTTCTAGTTCGCTAGAGCGCCTCTGCCTACCTCTTCGGGGATACAGGCGTGAGCTTATGTTATGTTATGTTATGAATAATGAAATGAAGAGTTTTGAAATACAAAAAATGAGTTAAATGTGTCCGAATCACGTTAACACTGTTGAAGAGTGTTATAGTTCGAATTATTTTTTGTCTTCCGCGTTTTTTCGTTACGTAAACCAAAATCTGTATGGCCGTGACGAATTACCAGACGTTTTACTCATGCTAACCGTCTATCGATGCTTGCCGGAGACAATAGGATGTTTATTCTATAAAACGTTATCGGATGAACGATATCCGACCGATACTCTACCGCAGAGACCAATATAGATGCACGTGGATCAAATAAATGGCAAACACCGAAGAGTGGGCTGTCAAACGGTTTACAGCATAGCATTCTCCAATCTCCGAAACGAAACTTATAGCACCGATATCGGTCATACACGTGATGGTGCGTACACACTAACCGAATGAAGGCGAAAGAACGTTCGCGAAGGGCCATCGGCGATAAAGACCAAACCGACCTATCCAAAGAATAAAGTTACATATGATAATTAATCGAAATTGCTTTTATATTTTTCTGAGCTTAAATTAACCTATATATTCAACGAATACTAGTATTTTTTTAAATTTATGACATAATAACAAGTTAAATTATGACATAGCTTAAAAAAATATTCACTAGTTATATATACAGGTCAATAAATAAGCTCAGAAAAATAAGAAAGCAATTTCGATTCATTATCATAATTATGTAACTTTATTCTTTGGATAGGTCGAAACGTTCCCGATCATTCGCGAATCTTCGCTGTTGCGTTCACACAACAGCAAAGGTTTGTTTGTTCAGCCACATAGAATAGCAAAACGTTCGAAATGAAGTCCGCAACTGCGAATTTCATTTTACAAACTAGACCCTCTGACGCGGGCCGAATTAACTACAAAACTACATCGACCCTCCGAAAAAAGTCGCCACTGCGCCCTGTCCTGTGTTTTCTCACGCCAGTTGACTGATTCGGTGGCATAGTTATATTTCGGTACGATTACTATCCTGACGTATGACCCCCGGGTCGGGCATAGTGATATTGGGTTACATACTTATTTTTTAAGTTTACGCGAATGTTATACATTGAAATAACATCAGTCCAACCCGTGACCACGAAGACTGCAAAGCCTTCGAAACGTCGGGAATAGAAATTAAAACCAAATCGTAAAAATAGTTTTATTTCAATGATATTGAGTTTTTAATTAAATATCGGACCGGAATCCAGGCTCCAGACTTTCTGCCCGACATTGACATGGGCTGCAGAGATGTGGGTGTTTTAGTTTTAGTTCGCTAGTGCGCCCCTGCCTACTCCTTCTATGTATCATCATATCAAAGACTTCTATGTATTTACTAGACAAGCTGTTTCGAAGTAAAATTGTGGCACATGACAGCGAGTGTGTGACGTTTCACGGCTAAGGAAAAGAGCAGATTTCTATAGTGAGTTGAGGTCGATTAACAGAGACTTGGTGCGCACATTCTATGTACCGAACAGCCAGTCTAGTAGTATACATAGAAATCTTTGATTAATATCCATAGTTTTGGCTCTTTTTACAAACTACCTATTTAACATGAGAATCAGTTTTAGAATAGCTTTTGCCCGCGGCTACGCCCGCGTGAGAATCTTAGCAAACATTTATCTCCCATTCTGGCATATAGTTTTTACGTACCCTTATGCAAGAATGGTTGTCTTGACGTCCGTTCGTCATATTAGGGGACCACTGATCAGTGCTGTGCTGTGGCTCACGTCACAACATAGCTTAATGCTGAGATGGCCCCTTAGTTGTTACGGTATGGACATGCAACACCTCTCTTTGTATTTAGCTTTAGTTTAAATTAATGTATAATCTTATGTTAGTTATTGTTGCATGTTATACTAGTAGCAATAAACATTTCTTTCTTTCTTTCTTTCATCATCATGATCATCATCATCATCAGCCATAGGACGTCCACTGCTGGACATAGGCCTCCCCCAAAGATTTCCAGATTTCTTTCTTTCATTACATCAAAATCCGTTGCGTAGTTTTAAAGAATCTAAGCATACAGACAGACAGACAGCGGAAAGCGATTTTGTTTTATAGCCCCTTACTTATAAAAAATTTAAGCGCTGCTTATCTTTATACCATAGGTTGTCCCTTTCATTTTTAAACAATGTAACGCAAGGAAAAAGTGACAGGTTATTCTTAACCATTTGCTCAGCTAAAAATGCTGTTTTAACTAAGGCCCATGGTATGTAGTGAATAGTGATGGATGGGGCTACAAGAACAAGAGTTAAAACATAGCTTAAATGGAAGTTATTTCCGAGAGTTCCCATTGTTTTCCGTGTCCTGCACATGTTTTTCTCGAAACAAAACACAATAACACGTACACAAAACAACGTTTTTCGCTTTTTCTGCTTATAGGACAATGGATCATAGACAAAAACGTGTAGCGAAACCATGTTTTGTGTATTTTTTTAGTGCATGATACGAGTCTTCAAAGTTACCTATCCATCGTTATTTCTTAAAAGTGGCTACAAGAACTAGAGTTAAAACATAGCTTAAATGGAAGTTATTTTCGACAGTTCCCATTGTTAGTGAAGCTGAGAACTTAAGTGGCGGGCTCGTAAACATTTTACGATCCGTGAACGATTGCCAATCGTTAGTGCGTTCGTTTTTTATTGTTTATTTCCAACTACTTTATGGACAGGGTATTTTGTGAGCTACTTCCGACATTGTCGAGACTCAAGATATTGTTTAGTGGCAAAGGGAGAAATATTCTAAAAGGAAAGCCGATGCTAGTTTCTTTTTGAATTCGTATTTATCGACTGACTTCCAAAAAGGAGAAGGTCTTCTTCGTCTGTATTTTTTTTATGTATGTTACGCGATATCTCCGCCAAATGTATACCAAACATAACATAAGCTCACGCCTGTATCCTCGAAGGGGTAGGCAGAGGCGCACTAGCGAACTAGAACACCCACATTTCGCCGAGCTTAGTTCAGTCCCAGATGTGATAGGGGGCGAGCCTATCACCATATCGGGCACAAATTCCAGACTCCGGGCTGTTACAGAAAAATCCAATATCACTTTGCCCGACCCGGGGATCGAACCCGAGACCTCAGAACCGTAGTCGTACCGAAATACCACCACGCCACCGAGGCAAAAAAAAAATGTGGACCGATCTCTCAAATTCTTTTTGTGTTCGATAGAGTTGTTCAAGGGTTGTCCCATATAAATTTGGTCACCATCGGATTTGAAGTCGGTCCGTTAAGTAAGCTTGTGATTATTAGTAGACAGTTCGGCAAAGGTAGGTAGTGTGGTTTCTTCGCTACTGAGATTGAAGTCTAGTCATCTAGTGGCAGCGTACACGGGTTCTGAACTAGGTCCTGGGTTCGATTCCGATGTCGGCCGAGCAAATATTCGTTGTCTGGTTTGGGTGTTGTAAAATCATTTGTGTTTCTCGTAGTTCCTGATATCAAAGATACACGAACCGAATTTTTGTGTGGGGTTAGGGCTCTGTTAGATACTGAGCAGAGAGACAGGGAGGGAATAGCTGTCTTATTGGTTAAGCGAAACTGCATCTCCCTTCAGTGGCGTGAATTTCATATAGACAAAGATATTATTTACGCTGACAATTTACTAAAATTATATATTAAAGATTACAGAAAAAAATGATCAATAAAGTGTTTTTCAAACAGCGCTGTATTATTTTAAACAGACATTATCATGATGGTTAAAGTAAAGCATGAATAAATTGAAGAAAATAATTATGCAAGATTTTTGTCTACCTAAGGGCAGAAAGAAAATAATAAAAAAATTATAGGTAATAATAATAACACCAAACAATGGAGCTAAAAAGGATAGCTTAACAAAATGTTGTCTACCCTCAACCAAAAAAAGAACAACGCCTCATAATCAATTTTATCTTTTAGAAGGAGAATTTATAGCATTTATAAACTCAAAATTGAGCATCGTTTTTGGTCCGATATTTTAATTAAGTATAAATCTAGATAATATTAAAAATATGCTTCAAAAACGGATTTCGTCAACAATAATTGTTGATATAATTTAGAAAACACGAGTCATTCCATTTAATAAGGCACGAGTTCAAAAATAAATAGCGATAAACTCACCAGTTTATGTTGATATTGATGGTAATAAATAATTCGCACAGAGTTCACAACACGCAAAGTTTCACTCAATTATAATAGTGCGTTCACACAACCATCTGCCGCGTCCACCCTAGCGCCACTGACTCGCGCGCTTTGTGCACGCGTCATGATGCACGAGCATGATGCGCGCCAACCGTACCGCAGAGAAAGGTAATAATGTATGTATGAACGCGTTTTTTTACATTACCTTAGCCATAATTAATTAATGTAATTAATAACAAAAATATATCTTATAATTTTTTTTCTTCGGCTAAAGAAGTACGAACAAAATTCCAAAAAACTGTCATCACGAATTTATATTACTTTTATTCACGAGTGTAAGAACGTTTATTTTTTTTTAAATTTTAGTTATTTATTTATACAGATTTCAGACTTACCTAAACCACCCAAGTGCGTGTACAACCAAGCAAGCCAAGGGTTCCGTATTATGGAAGTACGTTGACATTTAAAATCAAAGTATTCCATTTACCGCCGAATGTTCATACACTTAAGGTCGCCTTATGTTGATTAAGGCCGCTTTATCTGCCAAAATTGTATAGCGAAAATCAATGTAAGAAGCCGTCAAAGTTGAGTAGCGTTTGACCATTCGGGCGTTAATCACTTACGTTTTGACCTGTCATAAGCAACTTTATTAAGCACATGATCATTGATCAATATATAATTGATATTTTATATTTACCATTTGCTTATGGAACTCCGAAAAGGCGCCAAAAGTACCCTAAGGTCATGGATACAATGGCTCATCTGAATTTACCTGCCGTAAGTCGTAACGGCAGCTGTACGACCTATTGTCAGCGGGTGTCAATCACCGGTGTATAAGAAATAATATTAAACTTTATGTTAAAGCAGGAAGGTCTAATAATGTGTACCTACTACTGAATGTTGTTCAGACCCATAGCTTGCCCTGAGAGCCATTATTAAAAGGAATGGGGCCTAATGTAATGGTGCTTTAATATCAACCAGTTATTATGGCTGAATTATTATTATTTTATGATTATAATTATTAATATTTTTATGTGATATGATGTCATTAAGAAGTAATATTTTTGGACAGTATAGAACCTATTATTGTTCAGAAATAGCATTCATTGTAAAATACTTTACCTTCCAAATTGCAAAAGTGATCTAAGTAGGTACATATACAAATATTAGGATTAATTATCTACCTCAGGATATATCATATGATTGCCTTACTGGTTTAGTGGCAGCATGATATGGGCTGAGGTCTGGACAGTCCTGTGATCAAACCCGATCTCAACTTACACGACGCGACGCGTGATTTGCCCGGGTCTCGTGCCAGGACTAGATCATCCAGAAAGGTTTATGGCTGGCAAATGATACGGCCGGTCGTATTAAAATAAAAGGCCAAAACTTTTCATTGCAACCAGTTTATAAATAATGTTCGTTACTCTGCGTATTGTAATACAATAAGATTGAACTAGGGGAAGAATCTGATATTACACGGAATACACTGTGTTCTTAAAAAGGTAAATTTAGATATATAGATAGAGAGAGAGAGATTATGTGAATAAAACTAGAGAAAAATAACAATCATTAAAGAAACACATTTTCATAGGTGATTCAAAGTATACGCCTTTCAAAAATCAATCTGCAGTCACCAGTCACTATAGTAATTAAATTATCAACATTTTGGATCTGGGTCGAAAATAAGTTGGAATGTTCTGGTCTTCTAGTTCGCCTTTGACTAGTGCCTACCCTTTCGGGGATACGGTGTGAGCTTATGTATGTACGTATGAATGTACATAATAGTTACAAATATGTACCGGACTGAGAGCAATGTACTACTTTATGATGTGTCGGAATTATAGAAAAAATACCTCTGCCTGCCTCTGTGGCGTGATTATATTTCGGTACGACTACCGTTCTGAGGTCTCGGGTTCGATCCTCGGGTTGGGCAAAGTGATATTGGATTTTTCTATATCAGCCCGGAGTCTGTGATTTGTGCCCGCGATAGGCTCGACCCCTATCACATCTGGGACGGAACTAAGCTCGACGAAATGTGGGTGTACTAGTTCGCTAGTGCGCCTCTCCCTACAACTTCGGGGCTACAGGCGTGAGATTATATATGTAAAAAATCTATGGATTTTGTGCATAATATTCATATCAAAAAGTTATAAATTATAATAAAACTTTTTTTTATTTCAAACGTATTCATATTTAGGCTGTATAACACAAACTTTTTAGTCTACAAAGGTCGTAAAAAAATCAAAGTTGTCAGTGACATAAGTCAGTGACAAAAACGTTAAAATGTCACATGCCATTTGTCAGTCTGACGTTTATTGACCAAAACAAAATCAAGATGCCAGGTGTTTGTGAAGAAATTATTGGCGATATAGAAGATTTAATATCATCGCAAGATATTACGCCAAAAGAGAGATACGCAAATCGTAAGAATGTCACAGTTAGATCACGGAAAAAAGAAAAATCCGAATCGGAATCCGCTGAAAAGATTATATTGGAGAGTGTTGTTCCAGGTAACCTATAAAACATTGAATTTATTTAAAAAAATACATGTCTAACTGATTGATATGAATAATTTATGCTAACTTACTTTAATAATTAATTAAAGTAAGTTGGCATATTCTATGTTAAGTTTTTCTAACATAATTATACATATAATTTTAGCTGGTTTTAAACGATTTAATGAAAGCGTTTGCAGTTTATTATGCATTCTTTACTATAGAAATTACGTTGTCACGTTTATTCTGTCATTTTCACCCATTATTCCTGTAAAATAACACCAAAAATATACTTTATGTTTATAGGTACACAAGCAATATATGTAAAAACATGGGGTTGTGCTCACAACAGCTCCGATTCCGAGTACATGGCAGGGCTGCTCGCTGCCAACGGTTACCGTCTCACTGAAGATAAATGGGAGGCACAGTTGTGGCTGCTTAACTCATGTACAGTGAAGAGCCCTGCTGAGGACCATTTTAAGTTAGTATTGGTATTGGTTGTGGGCTCCCTTCTCAGGCTTTCATCATCATCATCACCAGCCACAGGATGACCATTGCTGTACATAGGTCTCCTCAGCATTTAGCTTGTGAAGAAAAACATTTTAAGTGAGGATTTGATATTAACTATTTTGACAGTTCAGAAGCTCTATGTAACTTCGTAATGTGACAAATTATAAAGATATGAAAGAAATAAATAAATAACCAACAGTCACACACAGCCCTGACTGTAAGGTCAGGGGGGTTACCACCACCTCTTATAGCAATACTATTACAATTTTGCTTGTTCCGATTCCGATTCGAGGTGGTGGTAAACCCACTGGACTAAGATACAAGTCTCATGTCCTGGATACCAACAATTCAAGATATTTATGGACCACAACACCCAGAGCTGAAAAAAAAATTTATAGGTCATAGATATTTGATTCAGTGCAGACAGGAATCAGTAGCCTCTCACTTCACAGCTGGCTAGCAAACCCTAATAATTAATCTTTCATGTATAACTCCTGTATTGTTAATACAGGTTTTTTCTAAATTGCCACTGGCAGCCTCATATTCCACTTATGTATGGACTGTAGACCGGGAGGTCCAGGGTTCGATTCCCAGGTTGGAAAAACAAATTTTCTAATTTAATTTGCTATGGACTGGACCCCTCAGAAAGGGTTGACACCAAGCAGGTGGCCTGTCGTAAAAACTAAGCCAAATCCTTTCTACAACATGCTTGAAAAAGTGTGTTGCGCACACCTCACATTAAGGTGGGATAAGGGCAGGTAGAATGAAAGAAAGCGTTATATTCCACTTGTATTATTTACCAGGAATGAAATCGAATTAGGCCAGAGCCGCGGTATTCACGTGGTGGTAGCAGGCTGTGTACCACAGGGGGCTCCCCGAGCTACCTACATACAAGGGCTGAGTGTGGTGGGAGTGCAGCAGATTGACAGGATCGTTGAAGTTGTTGAAGAGACTTTAAAAGGTGAATCATTCTTATTATTGTACCTTAGATCGTATTTTTATGAACACAACATAACTACATCTGCAGCCCAATCAGCAAATTTCTGATAATCCTTAATATATTCGAGCATGTGAGCGCAGCAAGTTCGAATATATTTACCATTTTCAGAAATTTTCCTGATCGGGCTCCTTATAGTAAGCTCAGTGCAGTTAAAACTAACGGTGACCACTGACAAATTGCTTATATCGAAGGTTACCAGAATAATGCCAGCTTATTTATATGTCTGCCTCGGTGGCGTGGTGGTATTTCGGTACGACTACGGTTCTGAGGTCTTGGGTTTGATGATATGATATGATCGCTGATGGCTTATTAAAAACAGATTCATTTTAACAATTTATCCTTTTCCAGGCCACACGGTCCGTCTTTTCGGTCAACGAAAGACAGGCGAAGGCCGCAAAGCGGGCGGTGCTTCTCTCCTCTTACCGAAAGTCCGTAAGAATCCCCTAATAGAGATAATTCCGATCAACACGGGGTGTCTCAATCAGTGTACATATTGTAAGACGAAGCATGCTAGGGGGGAGCTGGGCAGCTATCCGCCTGAGGAGATTGTGGAGAGAGCTCGACAGTCGTTCACAGAGGGTGTTGTTGAGATTTGGCTGACTAGTGAGGATACCGGTAAGTTGTATTGAATTTTCAGTTAATAGTGGTTGTCTGTATTTGTGCACCAAATTTTCTAAAGGAATAGACAATTTAGGCAGCCTTTGCGGCACATAACATAACTTAAGCTCACGCCTATATCCCCGAAAGGTTAGGCAGAAGCACGAGCGAGCGAAGTTCCGTCCCAGATGTGATAGGTGGCGAGCCTATCGCCATATCGGGCACAAATTCCAGGACAATGGACAGTGGACAAAAATTATCGACAATTGCAAAATCTTGGATTATCATGACCAATATGTATATCCATGTCTTGTATTGCTGTAGTAAACATCAGTTAAAAGTTTAAGATGTATGTTTAAAGTTGTGCTTAAAGTTTGACAGCCTCCTTGGCGCAGCGGGCGAGTAACTGGCTGTGAAACGAGAGGCCACGGGTTTGTTTCCCGCATTGAGACAAATGTTTGTAGGGCCCACAGATATTTGTTTTAAGTCTGGGTGTTGTGAGACTGAAAGTCTCTCATAGTTTCAGATACCCACAATACAGGTTATACCTAGTGTAGGGTCAGAACTAGGTGTGTGACTTTTGGGTGAGTGTATTTATTTAAGGTGAATTCTTTCACAGGCACATACGGTCGCGACATAGGCACCTCGCTGCCAGAGTTACTGTGGAAGCTGGTGGAAGTGATCCCCGAAGGATGTCGACTCCGGCTGGGGATGACCAACCCTCCGTACATACTGGAGCATTTGCCTGACGTCGCGGAGATTATGCACCATCCTAGGGTTTATAAGTAAGTTATGGACTTATGACATTGGATTTTTCCATATCAGCCCGGAGTCTGGAATTTGTGCCCGATATGGCGATAGGCTCGCCCCCTATCACATCTGGGACGAAACTAAGCTCGGCGAAATGTGAGTGTTCTAGTTCGCTAGTGCGCCTCTGCCTACCCCTTCGCGGATACAGGCGTGAGTTTATGTTATGTTATGTACTTAAAATTTACGATGAACTCCTGTATCCGCGAAGACGTAGGCACAGACGAACTAAAAAAAACTAGAATACCCACATTTTGCCGTGCTCATATCCGTCCCAGATGTGGTAGGGGGTGAGCCTAACGCCATTTCGGGTACAAATTCTAAACTCAGGGTTAATATTGAATAGTTTAAATTTGCCTTACAAATCTGCCTTTGTTTAAACATACAGGCGTGAGCTTATGTTATGTTATGTTTAAATTTTCCCTACCTAGGGATCGAACCCCAGACCTCAGGATGGTTGTCGTACCGTAATATAACTCCATAAAGACAGTCAGTATTTATTTACCATAAGCTTATGCCTGTATGCCCTTCATCTCCGAAGGGGTAGGCAGAGGCACACTAACGAATTAGAACTGACCGACATTCGCCCGTTGTCGAGCTTAGTTCCGTCCTAGATGTGATAGAAGGCGAGTATATTGCCATATCGAGCACAAATTCCAGCCTTTTTTTTCTACCTGCCCTTATCCCACCTTAAAGTGGGGTCGGCGCAACACACTTTTTTAAAGCATGTTGCAGAAAATGATTTGGCTAAGTTTTTACGACCGGCCGCCTGCCTGACGTCAACTCCCTATGAGGGCCATCCATCCTATCCAGTCCCGGGCAAATTAAATTAGAAAATTTGCTTTGCCCGACCTGGGAATCGAACCCAGGACCTTCCGGCCCACAGCCCATACATGCTGCAACTAGACCAAGGACGCGACACACAGGAGACGAGCACAAATTCCAGACTGATATAGAAAAATCCAACATCTCTGCCCTCGCCGGGGATCGAACCCTAGACTTCGGGATGGTAGTTGTACCGTAATAACTACGCCACCAAGGCACTAAGTATTTATTTGTTGTAAAATAACTTTGTTTTACTCTTTGTAGGTTCCTACACGTCCCAGTACAGGCTGGCAGCGACCAAGTATTATCTGATATGAAGAGGGAGTACACCAGGGCTGACTTCGAACGAGTTGTCGACTATCTAAGGGAGAAGTGAGTCTACCATCTTTGAATATTTATCATAACATAAGCTCACGCCTGTATCCCCGAAGGGGTAGGCGGAGGCGCACTAGCCAACTAGTACACCCATATTTCACCGAGCTCAGTTCCGTCCCAGATGTGATAGGTGGAGAGCCTATCGCCATATCGGGCACAAATTCCAGACTCCGGGCTGATATGGAAAAATGCAATATCACTTTGCGACCCGGGGATCGAATCTAAGACCTCAGGACGGTAGTCGTACCGAAATACAACAACGCCACCGAGGCAGTCTATAAATATCACTACCGAAATATATACATACATAGACTCACGCCAGTATTCCCGAAGGGGTAGGCAGAGACGAACTAGCGAACTAGAACACCTACATTTTACAGATGTGATGGGGCGAGCCTATCACCATATCGGGCATTTTCAGACTCCAGGCTGATAGTGAATTGAAAAATTCAATGTCACTGCCCAACCCGGGATTCGAAGCAGAGACGACTAATTTTATGTATTTTTATTTTGGTCGCCTCCTTGGTCTAGTGGCAGTATATGGCCTGTGGATTGGGAGGTCCTGAGTTCCATTCCTAAGTCGGACAAAGCGAATTTTCCAATTTGATATGCCCGGGACTGGATCGCTCAGAAAGGCTAGACGTCAGGCAGGCAGCCGGTCGTAAAAACTAAGTCAAACACCTTATGCAATTACCTTTATAAGCAATTATTGTCAACTGGCATTTAATAGAGCAACGCCAGAGTTTCTTGACCGTTCTTCTCTGCCGGTCTTCCGAAATAGCGGTAGAGGAACTGACGGAATCTGAATGATGTAACATTTCATGGATTCAATAAATATTTTGATTTGATTTTGATTTTGATTTTGATTTTGATTTTGATTTTGATTTTGATTTTGATTTTGATTTTGATTTTGATTTTGATTTTGATTTTGATTTTGATTTTGATTTTGATTTTGATTTTGATTTTGATTTTGATTTTGATTTTGATTTGATTTGCAACATGCTTGAAAAAGTATGTTGTGCCGACCCCACATTAAGATGGGATAAGGGCAGGTAGAAAGAAAAAGATTATTTTAATTTTGGTCAGGGTCCCTGGAATGACGATAGCGACGGACATAATCTGCGGGTTCCCCACTGAGACGGCGTCAGATTTCGAAGATACCATGCAGATGTGCCAGAAGTACCGTTTCCCATCACTGTTCATCAACCAGTTCTTCCCGAGACCTGGCACTCCAGCCGCCAAGATGACGCGAGTGAGTTTGTTATTTTTTTATAGCAGAGACTGGCAAACGAGCAGTTGGGTCACCTGATGCCCCTGATGGTAAGTGATCTCTACGGCCCATAGACACTCAGTGTATCAAAAAAACCATGGGGGTGTTGTCAACCTAAAAAAGCAAAGAAATATGGATTGGGGCAGGGAGGAGAATTGGACCGATGACCTGATAAAGGTCGCAGGAAGTCGCTGGATGCAGGCCGCTTCCAGGTCTGGAAGACTTTGGGGGAGGCCTATGTCCAGCAGTGGACGTCTTGTGGCTGATGATGATGATGGTTATTGATACCAACTTTATGAAACACTCTGTATATTATAATTTTTTGTATGGCCTACATCTGTAGGATCATCTGATATTTTTTTTTATTTTATTTTATTTTATTTTTATTCGGAAAACAAAGTGTTACTACAAATATTGTGATCAATGATATACACGTCTTTAAACTATATGAAACACTATACATGTTTTCGCAATTATGCAACTATACAGCTTGCTTATTAAAAAATTATATTTATATTAAATCATTATTTTCACCAATCGATTAATTAGCCACTGCCAGTTGGAGAACCGTTGAACCAGGAATTCATCATATTAATTCTTAAAGTGTAAGGCTTAGAAATAAAAAGGTCCAAATCCGAGGAATTATTGATAAGTTTGTTTAGTTCTTTTGCCGATCTAATGAGAAATGAGTTCTGACCATAGTTTGAAAAACTTTGTGGAATAGCTAAAGTTGCAGGCGATCTAATTGGTTTATACGAGACTTTTAGAAATATTTTTGAGAGGAGGTATGGAGAGTCTATTTGATTCTGAGCTACTTTTGCAAGAAGGATAATATCTGCGATTTTTCTTCTCTCATGCAGAGGCAAAATATGATGTCTACGGCACCTAATATCATAGGCAGCGTCATAACACTTGTCCTTAAATTGCAAAAACCTCAAAAACTTCTTTTGGATAGACTCGAGTCTATTGATATAAATATCATAATGCGGATTCCAAACTTGGGAACTATACTCGAGGATGCTACGCACCAGACTACAATACAGGATTTTAATCACCTTCACATTCGTAAATTCAGAGCTCGACCTAATCAGGAAGCCCAAAGTTTTTCTAGCCTTATTGGCAATGTGGTCAACGTGTTTATCATACATCAACTTGAATCGTGTAAAACTCCGAGATCACGCACGACATTAACCTGCTGCAATTTATGACCTTGAATAAAGTAGTTGTTTTGTATTGGCTTTAACTTACGCGTAAAACTTATAAAATTACATTTGTTTACATTTAAATCTAATTTATTTAGTAAACAATATCGTTCAAAACGATTCAGGTCATTCTGCAAAAGCTCGGAGTCTTCCGGGCCCTCAATTTTCTTGAATATCTTCATGTCGTCTGCGTAGAGGAGAAATTTACAACTTTGGAAACATAGGCCGACATCATTTATAAACATATTGAAGAGAAGAGGGCCCAGAAGTGATCCTTGATATATGATATATCTATATGTTTCGGGTCTGGGTGTTGTGAGACCGAAAGTCTCGTGGTTCCTGATACCTACGACACAAGACTCGATCTTAGTGTGGTGTCAGGACTATGTATGTGACTGTTGGGTGTTATTTATTTATTTATTATTATTTTCATATTCTAGGTACCGGGCCCAGAAGTGAAAAGACGCACAAAAATGCTGTCAGATTTCTTCAGATCGTACGAACCTTATGGACACAAAGTGGGCGAGACTCAAGAAGTACTGGTCACAGATATATCGCACGACAAAAACTATTTCGTAGCCCACAACGAGTTTTACGAACAAGTACTCGTGCCGAAAGAAGAAAAGTTTATGGGGAAAATGTTGACTGTGAAAATTACAAGCGCCACGAAGTTTTCCATGATGGGCGAGGTCATAGACAAGCCCAAGATGGCGGGACTCACCGCTCCGCTGAAGAAGGGGGAGGTGTCCGGTGTCTATGCCCAGGCAGAGACAAAGAAGATGGTTCCGCTACCGTTGGTAGTGTTAATAGTTGCTGCCTTAGTTAGGTTGATTTGGATATTTTTATAATATATTATATTGTATTTTAAGGCATTTTGCGTTTTATTTACGGTAAAAGACGAAGCTTTTAAAACAAAAAACATTAATGAAATTTACCTACGTAATTTATTTTCATGATCAAAAGCAAAAGTCGTCTCTTGACCCTTTGGTCTAGTGGACCATATGGGCTGTGGATTGGGAGGTCCGAGATTCCCAGGTCGGGCAAAGGGATTTTACTAATTTGATTTACCCGGGACTGAATCCCCCGCCCAACTAAGCAAAATCCTTTTTGCAACAAGCTTGAAAAAGTTTTGCGCCGACCCTACATTCAGGTGGGATAAGGGCAGGTAGAAAGATAGATTCAAAAGCGATTGCCTTTGATTCTGATTGAAAGTAGTTTGTTCCGCTGGCCTAATGCAGGTTGGTACGATTCACACACCTAAGTCACCACTACGTCAATTTTCTGTGAGACAGTGGTATCAAACCGGTCGAGGCGGTGCTGTTTTCGTGCTCTAGATGTCAATGTCTACAGAATGGCTCTACCACTCAATAGAGTTGGTGGGAATGATAGCAGGGAAGTGACGGGAAATACCAACTTGTGAATAACTTAAAAACTACAAGTAGTTACAATATTCGAGTTAAGAGAGTTTTGCGTTCTCTATATTTTCATTATATTATAATGAACGTAGCTCCTGTCTAATATATCTCTTGATACTCTCTTGGACAGAGCGTTAATACTCATTACTGACACATAAAACCAGTAACAAAAACCAGTAGCATTGGAGTTCTGAAACAAAGGCTCCGTGTACACGCTCCGATGCGTCTTTTGGCGCGATATTATATAAGGGCGTGGACACACGCGCAGGTCCGTAGTACAGCACAGTAGCGAGGCACGAGACATGGCGGCGTACAGCCAGCCCGGGAGCAAGCGCACCAAGCGGGAGGGGAGAGCGGACACGGCTGATTACTTCCAAGGTAATTTTGGTAGAATTTCACTATTTTAGGGCGGCTCAATTTGAAATTTAATTGGGTAAGGAACCCCGTCAGTAGACTAGGATTATATCTATTACGTTAGTTTTGTTTTATGGTGTTTTTAAGTTTTATCACATTAATATGTTGTTACTCATTTAAATGTTGATTAAACCATGATGATTAATATTCGAGTTCCTATGATTTACGACTAATTTAATTCTTGAAATGTATTTCTTTCTTAAATTTATTTTAATTATCATGTTTCAATGTTGTAACTTCTACTTAACTGGATAATTGGATTATGGGTGGCTTCAGGCGTAGCAGTTAGCATTCACTGAGCAGCCAAATGCTCAATAATTCACTGTTAATGAACCTTAGATTCGCGATAACTAGAAATGAAAATAGCGTGCAAATAATTCCCAGAATTATAAATGCCTGACTTGCAACCAGTTTATCTGATATTTTAGTTTTACTTTACAAGTAGATCAGCATCTATTCCCTCTTACCTGCGTCCAGGAAACGCGTCAGCTTTTAAGACATTCATTGCAGGGTTCCAGAGAAGACTGACTCCCTTCTTCATTATTAGATGGTGATTGCAAAAAAATCTCGATGATTCGAAGTTGTTTCCAGGCATAGACAAGATAGAGTACAACAACATGGCTTCCCCGTCGGAGACGAGTAGCTATCGGTACTACAACTCCTCAGAGAGAGTACATTCCAGACCGATGGACGAGTGGCTCAAGTTCAGCGTGTCCCTCACTGAGTTTAGAAGTAATGGTAGGTTAATCACAAACATGGTAAAACTATAAGCAAGAAGTTCTAAATCTTCTGAAAAATAATCTTCTACCTGTCATTATCATGTAGCAAAGTAATGTGGGAAAGGCGCAACATACTTTTCCAAGGATGTTGCAACTTGCAGAAAGATTTCGGATTATTATTAGGACCGGCTAAGCGCCTAGCGTTAACCGTTGGTTAAAGACGAAACTACCTATGGGAGTCAAGATTGTAATTGATCAAATTGATGTTTTATTTAATATTGTCCGTATTTTGTGGACATAAATCATGCTTGGGATCTCTTTCTTGACCTAATTTCCCCATAGCCATTTTTATTAAATATAGCTTTTAAACGATCGTCGCGTCCTTAGTCTAGTTGCCACTAGATATAAGATGCGATTGCCTCATGTATCGGTTGTGGACCGGGAGGTCGTGGGTTCGACTCCCAGGTCGGGCAAAGCGAATTTTCTAATTTAATTTGCCCGTGACTGGATCCCTCAGAAGGGGTTGACGTCAGGTAGGCAGCCGGTCGTAAAAACTTAGCGACATCCTTTCTGCAACATGTTTTAAAAAGTGTGTTGCGCCGACCCCACATTAAGGTGGGATAAGGGCAGGTAGAAGGAAAGAATTAAACGATAGCCCAAATTTTTTCGCCTCGTATAGCGATAGACTCACTCTTTTCGTGAAGGGACGGAAAGATCGGCGAGATGTAATGTTATAGCCCCTTACTTAGAAATATATTTAAGCGCTACTTATCTTTAACCATAGGTAGCTTTCATTTTTAAAAAATGTAACCAATTTAGGAAAAAAGTGACAGGCTATTCTTAGTGAAAAGATAAGCAAATATATTTTTATAAATAAGGCCCATTGTATAATATTATGTTAGTTATGTTGGCTGCCTCGGTGGCGTGGTGATATTTCGGTACGACTACGGTTCTGAGGTCTCGGGTTCGATCCCCGGGTCGGGCAAAGTGATATTGGATTTTTCCATGTCAGCCCGGAGTCTGGAATTTGTGCCCGATATGGCGATAGGCTCGTCCCTTATCACACCTGGGACGGAACTAAGCTCGGCAAAATGTGGGTGTTCTAGTTCTCTAGTGCGCCTCTGCCTACCCCTTCGGGGATACAGGCGTGAGCTTATGTTATGTATGTAGTTATGTTATGCAAATTATAGGCTCAGACATCCATGGCCGACCCACATACACCAGACCTTGGGATGACGGATCAAACACTATAGAAAACTATAAACGCTGTATAAAAGCGTTGTTCGACTTCTGCACAAAGCTAGGCGTTAAATACTGGACGGCTTTCGACTCGGACCTCATACCTAGCACGGAGAGCTGGGACGAAAACAAGACTCATTGGGACGATGTAGTGGAGTATATACAGGATATGACGCAGAGGTATCACGTCAAACTGTTGTGGATGGCGCCTGATCTGCACTCGCATCCTAGGTGAGGATTGATTGATTTGTTCTCATGCAACCGTCGTGAGAGGGTTCAATCTTCGGCTCAAGTGATATTGGGTGTTTCTACTCAATATCAGCAGTATGTTTGTTGAGTGGTAGAGCCACGCTGCAGACAGTAACGTTTACAGCGTGAATGGGCCGGCTAGACCGGTTTGATAACGCTGTCTCACAGAAAATCGACGTAAAGTGGCAGCTTGCTGTCGCGTTTTGTTCGGTGAGTGAGATTTCCGGTGGCCCATTTCCTCCACTTCCATTCCCTCCTTTTAAGTTGGCAACGCCCCCATGATTCTTTTTGTCTTGGGTGCCCATGGTCGGTGGAGGTCATTTACCATCAGGTGACGGTTTTCTCGGTATGAGGCCTCCTTCCGATCACCGCTGGGACCCTATCGACGGGGGCCCGTGGCATTTTGCTGATATGCCACTCTATAGATAAGCCACTGCATCCAGCTGACTTTTAGCAAAGACTGGCAAACGAGCAAGTCATCGGGCCAAAGGCAAAATGATCTACTGCGTGGACCATGGCTCTACTTTATAAAATGACCTATTTGTAGCAGTTTATAGTAGGTACATAAACACTGGCATATCGAAAGCCTCTTCTTTTTTTCACCAGGTATACAAGTGGTTCCTTCACGAGCCACGACGCGTCGACTTTCATCCAAGCAGCCTGTCAAATAAAGCGTTGTCTCGAAATATCGCAGCGACTGAACGCAGAGTGCTTCCTTCTGTGGCCGTATAGAGAGGGATACGACTCAATCTATCACACAGACGTGAACAGAGAAATCAAATTGTTCGCTAAGTTGATGAAAATCACCGCCGAGTATAAGGATAGGTTGAATTATAGGTATGTTGTGACTGCCTCGGTGGCGTGGTGGTATTTTGGTACGACTACGGTTCTGAGGTCTCAGGTTCGATCCTCGGGTCGGGCAAAGTGATATTGGATTTTTCCATATCAGCCCGGAGTCTGGAATTTGTGCCTGATATGGCGATAGGCTCGCCCCCTATCACATCTGGGACGTGACTAAGCTCGGCGAAACGTGGGTGTACTAGTTCGCTAGTGCGCCTCTGCCTACCCCTTCGAGGATACAGGCGTGACCTTATGTTGTTTTATAATTGAAGAACGACGTAGAGAAGACTGCATGATTATTCAATTAGAATGTAGTTTACGAAGATATATTTTCTGTTCTACATTATTTCATGCATATGCATAGTTTATCAAGAGTTTTCCGACCGTTATTTATAAAATTCGCTAAACTTGGGCTCCGGAAAACTCATCGTACGAAATTCAAGGTGTCGATTCATGTCGGTACGTATATTTCACTCCATCTATCATAGCTATCTGTAATTATTTCTAATAGTTACGTAGTGGGTTAGACTAGATGTTAAAGGAGGGATGAGCAAATTGGGCTCTGAATTCGACTAAGACTTGAGTAATACAAACAAAATTTCAGTCTGTTATCGTCCAAGTCTTTCCAAGTTAATTAATACCTTTGCGGGATTTCAATTTTAGAGGCTAGTTCTATGTGAGGTCGGCACAATATGCTTTTTCAAGCATGTTGTAGAATGGATTTAACTCAGTTATTACGAACGGCTGCCTGCGTGTCATTTGGGGTATTCAGTCCCGGGAGTAGATCAAATTAGAAAATTATCTTAGCCCGATCTGGGAATCAAACCCAGGAGCTCCCGATCTACCTCCAGGAGCTAGGTCTAACATCATGTCAGGCGTAATAATTCAATTCCAGATGCCAACTCCTAGTGATGCCGTATTACAACTGTAATTATCGTAGTCACAGCCACCAGTATAGCACATGGCATCACCCATTATACAGAGAACATGATATAGTGAACATGTACATGTGGGATGTCACCAGCTGCCTGTACTTCCTGAAGAACTACGACCTGGATCGGTATTATAAAGTGTGCTCGCCTCCTGGACACCACATGTTTATGGCGAATGTGTGAGTGAAAACAGTATTATTTTAAATTTGGCAGCCAGCCGGGTTCGGTTCCCGCACCGAGAGAAATGTCTGTGTGGTTTTATACCGGTCGAGCCGGCTCATTCGTGCTGTAGACGTAAATGTCTACAACGTGGCTCTACCATTCATAAAATTTCGAATTTTCTTTTAATACGAAATTATTTATTACTGATTTTGGACGAGGCAGTCCAAAATATTGTCATCACAATATTGCAGGTACAATATGCTGGGCGGCGTATTTGTATCGAACGACGTGGATCAATACGACAGCAAACGACTCACACTCATGATGAAGTGCATCGTCGATCAAGTTAGTATTTACAAACTCACGCCTGTCTCCTTCTGGGGTAGGCAGAGTCTATGTAGCACCAAGTGCTTCGATTCAGGCACACCTCTAGCGCTTCCACAGTCTAGAATTTTATTAATTTATTTATTTTAATACAAGTTTGTCGGTTATAAAATCTTATAAACTCTTTTTTACCTGCCCTCTTCCATTTTATTGTGTGGTCAGCGCAACCCTTCTCGCGTGTGGCAGACACGATTCGGCTTAGTTTTTACGTTCTGTCCAAGGGGATTACAGGATCCAGTCCAGGGCATGATTTGCCCTGTTGTTTAAACAACATTACCCTTCTTCCGGGCAATCGGGTAAAATTAAAACATCACAACCTTTGATTCATCTGGTTAATTGATTTATTTTTTCTAGGAATATCAGGTAACCCATTTCATCGCTTGCCGTATACTAAAACTAGACAAAACCCAGGTCTATACAGAAACACATGAATGAAGTCACTTACCTCGGATCACAGTCACATCTGCATGAAATTCTTCTGCATTCCTTATGTGGTCTTTCTTATACTGTCTTGAATAACATCTAAATTATGAAATCAAGTAACTTCCACTCGCTACACAGACACCAATATTGATATTATATGTGATTGAAAAACACTCGCGTAAACGTACGACCAAGGCGCGGACATTATAATTCGTAACTACCCACTACTATGACAAGGGTAAATAATATCTGTGGCGTAGCTTATAATAATAAATAATATTAGCCCTGAAATATTACTGTCCCACTGCTGGGCACGGGCCTCCTCTACTAATGAGAGGGGTTAGGCCTTAGTATACCACGCTGGCCTAATGCGGGTTGGTAGACTTCACATACCTTAGAAAATCCTGTGAAGAAATTCTTGGGTGTGCAGTATTCCTCACGATGTTTTCCTTCACCGTTATAGCGCGATATTTCACAATGAAAATACACTTAACATAGATAAGTCAGAGGTGTATGTTCCATTGGGGTTGGTGTTGAACCTCCGACACTTGTCTCGGCAGTCCGTACCATTCCCAACTAAGCTATCGCTGCTGTTTTTTTTTATTTTGTCTGTTTGAAACGTCTGGCTAATCTCTGAACAGCAGGACCGATTTTGACGAGACGAGTCGAGGGCAAAATCTAGTGAGCCTATAAAACTATATTCCAGGGTACAGCTCCCCCTGGCGGCGTCAATTTGAAGCTAACACCGCGTCGAGACAGCGACTTGAGAGACCTCACCACTAAGTACGTGAAGTACATGGACGCCATCGCCAAGGGACTCCGGTTCGCCTGCACTTTGATCGCTGAACAGATATTCGCTAAACATATTCAGGTATTTTCGTACTCTTATGTATTTTTTTTTTTATAATAACAAGGTGATACACACAATGATAAGGGCAGTGTTGTCCATAAATACTAGAGATTACTGTCAAGGAATTAGTTTATACATCACCACTACAATTAGGTACTTGACTATAGTAATCAATATCAATGAATTCCTGTAGGAACATAGATTTATCACCGAAATAACGTGTGCAATAGGAATTTATTAAAAATACTCTAAGGATAATTTGATTTTAATAATTTAAATACTTCATTTTTTACCTGTGAGTCACGTGATTGTAAACACCAATCACGATGCAAGATGTCAGATTACTGATTTTTCTTGCATATTTAATTAATAACAATTCTTCACTCTGACTGCCTCGGTGGCCTGGTTGTATTTCGGTACGACTACCGTCCTGAGGTCTCGGATTCAATCCCCGGGTTGGGCAAAGTGATATTGGATTTTTCCATATCAGCCCGGAGTCTGGAAATTGTGCCCGATATGGCGATAGGCTCGCCCCCTATCACATCTGGGACGCAACTAAGCTCGGCTAAATGTGGGTGTATTAGTTCGCTAGTGCGCCTCTATCTACCCCTTCGGGGATACAGGCGTGAGCTTATGTTATGTTATGTGTCTTCACTCTGAAGAGAGAAGGCGGATGACTCATGCAGGCACAGGGACACAAGAATATATCTAGTCAATTCCCAGTGTTTTTATTTTATGCTTAAATTACATAAATATAAAGATTATTTATTAGCAATTGTATTTTGTCCGACACTCAGTTTAAAGTCTCCTCAATTTTCACAAATAGATCAATTTTGTAAGTGTGATAATTGTTATTGTGTAATTGTGATACTGTTAACCCCGAATACTGAAACGCGACTTAATTCTAACGGCTACTTACATTGTTTTGCTCCATACAACCTTGACAGTTAAGGCGACTCCACATGACATAACATGACTTCATTTATTTTAGTTCCATTTCGGTATTCGGGCGTAAATATTTATTTAATTTCCCTATAACTATACTCCTACCAAACTCAATTATTTTATTTACGCAATGCTTTATGTGCCATCGGGCTAACATTTTTTAAATTACAGCAAAGATACTCCACATACTACAGCGGATTCGGCTCTCGACTCGTCAGTACCGACATATCTATGGAAGAATGTGAAGAATATTATAAGTGAGTAAACTAATTTGAAAAAGAAAATATAGATATTAATTTACCGAAGTTAATAAGTAAAAATGTAGCTGTTACTTTGAAGATTATTACAGAAAAATATTTTTAATATCCAGTTCGAAGGACCAAACATCGAGACATCTTTGATTTCCGATTCTCCTTTCTTTAGTTTCGAATATTATTTGCAAAGATCGACTAATGCACAATTATGTAGGACATTTTATTTTTTGGTAGTGTTTCTAACAAATCACGTTTGCAGAAAGAACCAGCATCCACACGGTGAAGTGACGTCATCCAAGTGCGAACACCTCGACCTCGTGTTCCAGCGACACCTCGACACTTGCGACCATATATGACGTCACATTAGTACAATATCATAAACAAATCAATGTCGTGGGTGTCTATGAGCGATGGAGATCACTTACCATCAGATGACATCGGCTCGTTTTCCAGTCTCTGCTATAAAAATACTGTTATTTTCAATATCGCGGCTTGATTTATCACTGATTCAATAAATTGTTTTTTTTTGGGTTGGATAGGATTGCGATCAATATTGATCTTTTCACCTGCCCAAATGTGGGGTTGAGTCAACATGCTTTTTAAGGCATGTTACAGAAAGGATTCGGCTGTAATTTTTATGACTGGTTTTCTGACGTCACCCCCCAATGAGGTTACGTCAATCGATAATGCTACAAAATATGAGAAAATAATGTGTTGACCAAAGAAGAATTATTAATCTAAAGTTGACCTAAATAATACCTACCTGACAGCAAGAGTTGTCAAATACTATGTGAATCGTGCTTTAATTCAGCATGATGTGTTGAAATATCTCGATCCGGGGTATTAACCAAAATAATTTTGACTGTATTAATAAAGGTAATTGGTCACATATTTGTTATCTTGTCCAGATTGCTCTAAACAGAATTGGGTACTTGACTCTGTTTGATTTTGTACACATTTTTATATGTACTAGCAAATAAAACAAAAAGAAACTCTTCTGTAAAATCTGCATCGAAATTGATTGAACAATGAGTCAGTAAATTCTGCAATGAGCAAGAGTGGGGACGGAGTGGGGATATCTTGCTATCCCTTTCAAACGCACGTACCGTTATGGATTTGACGTGATTTTACTGATACTTTTCTTTTCCGCAGTTTGAAGGTTACACCAAATTTCACATGCTTATAACTTTTTGTCATTGAGAATATTTCAATAATTCTTTCAGTGCTGTATTTAAGATGGCGTTAATTTCATATAAAATTAATAAAAATATATGAGTCAAGTACCTAATTATTAATTAATTTTGTCCATTTTACGTCCTAAGAATATCTATAGCCATGATGTTGATAGTCACAATATAAAGTACTACTAAAGACCATTGTGTGCCAAAGACAGATAAATTATTCCAACAATAAATACATAAAGCCATATTCATTCTTTTTTATTTCGATTTGCCATTTTCAGATTATTTTGAACATTTTATACAAGCGACTTAATTGATAATTTAATACATGTATACAATATACATTGTGCAATTGGGGCAAAAAGACATGCGACAACACCGAGATTTATAATACAAATAAACGAACTGAGTACTAATCTGACTCATTTTCAACTTTAAAAAAAGTAGGTACTCGATTTCTCTGTTATTTTTTCGGGCACGGCACGTAAAAAAAGGTGGACGGAGCGCTATGAACATTCAAAGTGAAGGAGGGTTTTCGGCTCATTCGATTTTTTTTTTTTATAGCTGAGACTGGCAAACGAACAGATGGGTCACCTGATGGTAAGTGATCTCCACCGCCCATGGACACCCAAGACACAATAAAAATCATGGGTGCGTTGCCAACCTAAAAATATGACATGGAAGGGGAGGGAATAGGGATTGGGAAAGGGAGGGGGGAATAGGCTACCGGATATCTCACTCACCGAACGAAACGCGACAGCAAGCTGCCACTTTACGTCGGTTTCCTATAAACACGTAATGGATGCGACTGATCGAATGAGCCGAAATCCTTGCTTCACTTTCAATGTTCCTAGCGCTCCGTCCATCTTTTTTTAGGTCCGTGCACCACATCTACACATAGCTCTTTATTTCCTTTATTTCTGGGATCGATCTAGCGATTAAGATAATTTAGATGAAATTAACAAAACTAAAACAATAAAGGTAAGCGAAATTAACGTATTTTCACATTTCATAATTCCACATCAGACGGGCTTTAATTTCGAGGTTATATTGTAGAAAGGTATAAAGAACTATAATATCTTTCCCTTTCTACGTCATAGACAACCTATACTCCTGTAAGGTTAAGTAGGATTGTTAGAATAGAAAGAGACTACACTATCGATAATTTTTCTCTCTCATACAACTGGCTATATAACACTCAGGCCATCTATCTGAGTTTAAAACATATTCTATAGTTTAGTGTGACCAATAATAATACTTTAATTTCATCAGATCTTTAAGTACAATGGCCATTCGTATACAATAATTAAGTCTTCAAATAAGACATACGTACTTATCAAATAATACACGAATAAAATTGTCCCCAGTGTTGCCATGTCAATGTAAATTAACCTAAATTCAATACAGCAGGTACAAAAATTGTGTCCAACATAAATTGTTACATTACTGTACTTCATATTATTATATTGAATTCATGTTATTTAATACAATTATTTATAAAAATGCTCAGTGGCTGTTTGACGTTTTATGCGAGTTGCCAGCATAAAGCGGTTTACGTCATAAAATAAAACAGTACACGAATACTGTGAAATAAATAACTTAATTAAAAACTAAAAATCTAAATAATATCATTACAAATTTTCTTTTCTTTCTCATTAGCGAGGTTCCTAATTATTTCCGCCAATATATACACATAAAGTAACGATATATATACCTACTTAATACTGAAAAATTATATAAAATTAAAAGGAACAAAATATCGGCAGCTTTATACAGGAATGACAATTTTGAATACAAATAAGTACACAAAATAAGAGGTATCATACAATGAATATTCAAATATCATTGTTCAATACGAAAAATTGAAAAAAATGGTAGGGAAAATATTGTCTAAATAGTCTTTTTAATGTAACAATATAGTGGCATGTTTACTAAAGAATTAAGAGATTGGGCAAAGATATTTGATTGATAGCACTTTAAATCTTTCGAACTGTCATAATCTCATTGTGACATACGTCAATAATGACGTATATTTGACAGATTGTCATATTATTCCAATAAGTACATTAATAATGTTTTTTTATCAGGATAAAGTAAACGCAATAATTTCAAATAATTTATTAAGTCAACGACAATTTAAGTACATTTTTGTTTATACCTCTTATTTCACATACATAAATATAATGATACGGAAACGTTTGGATTGGTATGCCTAAGGCCCTCGCCACATTAAGACGAAAAATCTATGACCATTTGGTCAAATGGTATGGTGGTATGGAATAAACGTACATTGCGTTATAATGTGGCGAGACCCTATATGCATAGTATAAAAGCACCATGGTTCTATAGAAATGATTCACTGGATATAATTCACTCATCGATTTGGACAATGTTAAAAACAGTTTTATTTTTTTACGGTAAATATAGTGTTGTAAAAATATCGACATATTAAATCTCGATAGTCATTACTTATTCTAATCTGCCTTATATATTGACTATTTAACGACTACCCTACCCCTATGGGAAAAGGCGTGAGTGTATGTAGGTATATATGTATTTAACGACAAACCCCGACACATTTCCGAATATTTTTTATTTCCTCACCATATGCCATGATCAAGAGGTCATAAATATCTGTCACTTTTCCACCAGTATATTAAAATAGAAATGCATATTTACCTATACGTCAACGTTAAAAATAAAATTAATTTCAACGTATTTATTTGCAACAAAAACAAAAGTCGATAAAATTGTCCAAGTCGATAAGCGATCGGTTCGCATCACTAACGTTACTGGAGATAAAATGCGTAGCACTAGTCAGTACTTCGGTTCCATCTGGATTATACTTATATTAACATACATTATACAGTACTATGATTTTAATTATCCACTTCGGAAATCATCGTGTTTTACGAATTAGTACGAATATTTGTGTGGTACAAACGCGGTAGAATTTTCCCTACAGCATGAATGAAGCGGTGAGTAAGATTTCCGGAGGCCTAAATATCCCCCACCACTTCCCACTCCATTAGGAAAATGCCTCTCTTTTGTGATGGCAATTCGTACTGCATGCATATTTGAAAATAAACGATGTAACGCGAAACATGTTTGCGATGAATTTATAAAACACATCCCTTAAAGCACCTGCGACGCGCTGACTATCCCTGTCCCTTTTTCTCACGCTACCCCCGCATCCCGCAATGACTGTTGTTAACAGATAACAACGGGTTTGAGACCAGACACGCGCAGAGTGCAGTCTTGTGGTATTATTTGTATTTCCGCCCTGTTATTATTGAATATAGTTGTGTGTGGAAGCCATCATTTTATTTACGTCCTGATATCCCCAGCAGAAGAAGTAACACTCAAAATATAAATAAACAACGATATTTCCCAAAGTGTATAACTTGAAACATAGTTCTGTAGCACATTAGTCATCGCACTTGCTATTTAATTGTCACGGATATACCATTAATAGCGGTTAAATATATTTTTATCGATTTTGAATATAGGAACTTTGTTTCAACATTTTCAAGTATTGTTATTAATGACAATGTACTTTCACATACACCTAGCAGAGAGAATAAATTATATTATTTTTACCTGAATACATGTTTATTTTGTGTTAAATTTTAATAGTCATAAATCTATTTTCTTACTAATACACGCTGTATGACTCTTATCTTTCTTACCATTAACTTTTGTGAAGAAAAGTAACTTTTCGACGGATTTCCAAAAAGGAGAAGGTCCTCAATTCGTCTGTATTTTTTTGGGTGTTACGCAATATCTCCGCCAAATGTCGGCCGATTTTAATTTTTTTTTTGTGTTCGATAGAGCTTATATCAAGAGATAAAAGTTATTTCCATATAAATTTGGTTACAATCGGATTTTGAAGTCGGTCCGTTAAGTTTTTAAACTTGTGATGTAAAACAGGACAAAAGATTGTATTAAGAGCTATACAGCGTTAGTTACATCCCTATCATCTATCTCCCTCTTCAAGACCCTCATTTCCCCGAGACTTTGTGCTGGAGCGTAAACTACATAATATTTCATACTATTATTCACAGCAAATGCGATGACCATCTCACAAAGAAGCATTACACATAATAATTACAATTCGATACAATTGAAAATGTATCGACATTCTTCTATGGAAATTTGTACAATTTAATAAGCGTTTTTGGGTAATACGACCCCATTCTTTGGCTACGCAATTGATATTTTCATTTGAGATTAATTTTAGAAAGCGAATAGTTATTTCATTTGTGTGTCGTTAGTCAAGTGGCGGCAATTATAGATTTTTTTATATTATCTATGCCTTATGCTAATTTTGTTAGTATTTAGGCATTTCAAGCCGAAGCATGCTGGTAATATTCTCCTACATATTTTAGTAGTCACAACATTTTTTCAATTTTCCAATGTCACATTATTCCATGAATAAAAGTCGATAATTTTTAATCATTGGCATCGATTAAAGTTTAATTTAAATGAGATCTAAATGATTATTGTTAGTGACGACTAGATCTTTCTTAATACACAACGTTGGTTACACATAGACGAAATTATCATAATTTCATTTTTATCGAAATTTCATAGACATTTTAATATGATTATAAAAGCATTAAACTATTATACTTTTGGTATTTAACCATTACAAAGTGGTTATAATAACCGTCAAATTAATAACAACCAAACTACATTAGTTCATTTTGTTTTGCCGTAGTTATAAATATTTACTGCAGCATGGAAGTTCTACAACGACCATATTGTAAGCCTAAAAGCAAATTATCTTAACAGCCTGTGAAGTCCCATAGTAAAATGTCGACAACATTTCATATTAAAAATAAATACATTCAGTACGATTATCGTCAATAGCGTGCGGAGTCGATATATCGATTATCGATAATTTTATCTATTTTTATCCACTTTCGACGACATTAACTAATTTGAAGAGACTAATTGCAACCCCTTATTTATGGGGTTCAAGCAATCGATTATAATTTACCGCGTGTGTGGTGCAAAATCACTAATTGTGTTGATCGTCTCCTATAGATAAAGTAAACAAACAGACAAATACATGATATTGGCAGTATTAATTGGAAAGAAGTACAATAAAATGATTGCAATAAAAATGTCACAAAATAGTATAAATTATACAGTCGTAACAAATCGATATGTAATCGATTTTCTGATACATAAGTATCGTGAATTCATTTAATTAACGTATCATGCATCACGTAATTTGTCAGTCAATTTCATACAATTACTCGATTTTGTACACAGTTTTTGGCTAAGTAAGGTTGGTTCATATCCCCCGATATAATAGTGAAGCTTTACCGAAGCGTGGAATAAATATGATTTGTTTATAACGGATCGATATGAACTAACCTGTCGAGACGATCAACGTGCCCGCGCCATATGGCCGTCCCTTTCTCTCTCTCTGGGTAGTAGCGCTATCTCACTCATCTTCAGAGGGTTCGGTGCCGAAATACCGGTCGCCGAAGTTGCCGATGCCGGGCAGTACGTAGAACTTCTCGTTAATCTCAGGGTCGAGGGCTGACGTGATAATTTTCACCTGGAATTGATATTGGTGTATTTTAGGTGTAAAAGGGCTAAGAGTGTACCCCATTATTTAATCGATGTATTGCATCGATGTATTATAAACTAGTTTATCTATAAGTTATATCGTGTATCGATATGTCCATTGCTCAGGGATTATATTTTTATAAAATGAGCGCAATATCTGTTTCTTTTTAATAAGCCACTAAAGGCTTCCACATGAATGTTTTTATGTATAATACCAAGAAATGAATAAAATGGCGTAGGTCAATACAAATTGTGCCAAAAAATTGTAGTAATCATCGTTTTGTTACCCTTAAGCCTTTCAAAACACAATTATTACCTTAGGGAAAGCATAAGCAATAGAATGTACGCCGATCTCGGCCATCAGCAGCGAGACCAGACTGATGTGATGTTCGGGCACGTCATGGTCCAGTAGCACCCTGATGGCCATGATGGCGGCCGCCCCCGTCGCCACTGTCGCGTCCATAAGTATCACTCTATAGTCTTTGATGTCCTTCGGCAGTCGCAAATAATACAACTCCGGCTCGTCTGTCTGTTGGTTTGTCTGTATGAGGATTTTTCCTATACGTATGTCTTTGCATACATCGCATACGGCTTGCTCCATAGTTTCGCCGGCGCGTAGGATCGAAACGCCGCAGATTTTCTCCACTTCGCATTTGCGACCTAAAATGTCGATATTTTTGTCGATAAAATGCCTAACAAACAAAATATACAAACAGTTTAGACAAGACACTAATACATCGAAGTCAATGCTGACTTTACACGAAGTGGTGACTGTTACGAGTATTAATTCACATAAACATAAGCTCACGCCTGTATGCGCGAAGGGGCAGGCAGAGGTGTACTAGCGAACTAGAACATTCACATTTCGCCGAGCTACAACCACGCCACCGAGGCAGTTGAGTATTAATTGCATATCGATATGTCGATAAACTTTTTTTTGAACCTTTTTATTATATCGATAGCAGTGATGTACCTTCATAAGCAAATCCCTGTGGTGTGTCAACGATCCGCTCCTTGTACGGGAGCAGAGACAACGCAAACTCTATGACGAGCCGCATCAGGCGCTTCGAGTAGAAGATGAACTCGTCACGAGGAGTGTCCTTGTTGCGGATGAATGTGTGCAGACCTTGGACCTAACAATAATGTCAAATAATTATAAATCTAACGCCCGAATGGTCAAACGCTACTCAACTTTAACGGCTTCTTACTTTGATTTTTGCCATATAAAGCGACCTTAAACGGCAAAAGGGACCTTAAGTGTATGAGCATTCGGCGGTTAGGCTGATATCTACAAATTAACTTCCGTATTAAAGAAACATACTCAGATGTTAAACTAGGTTTAATTAAAACATGTCCATCTCCCGAGGCACTTTAAAAATACGTTCAAAGCTAGATTCATCCCTGAGTTTTGTTCGATAATATAAACCTTAATCATCTACAAAAGCGAACTTTTTAGATTCGACTTTGAAAAGTTGATTTGAAAATGCACTTTTGCCAATTTTAATGGGAGTAATATATTTTTAGTTAGCGAATTTCTCTTACTATGTCTGAACATTAATTTTAAGTAATATAAGTTACCTGAGGTGTATTTTTGAGTACGTAGAGCGAATCTGGCACGGGCTGGCCGACGTGTGCTACCGCCAACTTCTCACGAACTTTGAAACCACGCTGAAACAATATTAATATATTTAATAATAGTTTGTTTTATCGATTATTATGACTATGATTTGAAGCAATAAACGATAATAATAGTCATCACAAGGTACTTATGGATGATTAAATGATATTGATATCGATATACTGCCGCAGTATATTATGTCGGTTCATTATGTTTTTAAACTTATGATTATTACAATTAGTTTCAGATCTAGTTTCCGAGCGAATCGAGTACGGAAACCGATTTTTCTCGACTTGGGATTCGAACTCAGGACCTCTCGCTTCCCAATTCACATACTGGCAACAGACCAAGGCGAAACATATGCAAAATAAATATACATACATAAGCTACGTGCACTAGCGATCTAGAACCCCCACATTTCGCCGAGCTTAGTTCCGTCCCAGATGTGATAGCGCGCGAGCCTATCGCCATATCGGGCACAAATTCCAGACTCCGGTCTGATATCGAAAATTCCAATATCACTGCCCGACCCGGGGATCGAACCCGAGACCTCAGGACGGTAGGCGTACCGAAATACAACCACGCCAGGAAATATATGCAAAGAGATAGTAGTATACATACGAGCTGCAGCTGTTTGAGCACGTGGTGCACTATCAGCTGTATGGCGACGTAGTTGTCCCCTCCCCTGGGCACGATGATGTCCGCATGTGCCATGCAGGGCGCGATGTAGCTCTGGTACGCGGGCTTCACGTACGTCATGTACTGTTTCAGCACCCCCTCCAGCTCGCGGCCGCGCTGCACTATGTCCCTGACAAATATCGATAAAACACATAACATAACATAAGCTCACGCCTGTATCCCCGAAGGGGTAGGCAGAGGCGCACTAGCGAACTAGAACACCCACATTTCGCCGAGCTTAGTTCAGTCCCAGATGTGATAGGGGGCGAGCCTATCGCCATATCGGGCACAAATTCCAGACTCCGGGCTAATATGGAAAAATCCAATATCACTTTGCCCGACCTGGAGATCGAACCCGAGACCTCAGAACCGTAGTCGTACCGAAATACCACCACGCCACCGAGGCAGTCGAGAGTCGAGGCAGAGTATATCGATAAAAATAAACACAAAATACTAGATGGAATAGTACGGACGGTACGGACTGTCAAGACGAGTGTCGGAGGTTCGAGACCACGCCCAACATTGAGCATACATCGCTGACTTTTCTATGTTAAGTTTATTTTTTTTGTGAATGATCGCTTGCTATAACGGTGAAGGAAAACATCGTGAGGAAACTTGCATACCCGACAATTTATCCACAAAAATTTCGAAGGTATGTGAAGTCTAGCAATCGGCATTAGGCCAGCGTGGTGGACTAAGGCGTTAGGCCTCTCGTTAGTAGAGAAGGCCCGTGTCCAGCAGTGGGACAAGTAATATTACAGGGCTGATAATAATAATAACTAGGGGACGACACCCTATAGGTATAACATTATCGATAAAATTAAAATTATTCAATAAAATAAACACACCCAATAGTCACACACAAAGTACTGATACAAGACTAAGTTGAACCTGAAATCGAGAGTATGAGGAACTACAAAGGACTTACGATGCCACAAAACCCAGAACCGAAACAAAATAATTACACAAACTTGGTACGTAATCGAACACGTGGCCTCTCGTTTCACAGCCGACAACTCGAGGCTTTGGGATGGTTGTTAACTTCGAAACTTTTATGTCTGACGTCTCATAAATATCGACATAATCGAACTTTTCTTACGAAAAATCTTTTAAATATTGTTGATAATAAAGTCTATTTTACTTTCAAACAATTTAATCAAATGTGACATTTAACATAAAGAAGAAATGAGTAAATTGGTTTTAAAGTTCACTGCCTATAAGTAGTAACAATAGTCGTCATTATCGACTATCATACAATAAATAATTACAGAAATAGATAATATTTGACGTAGTAATTAATAATTGATTGTGAAGCTTATATTATTGATTTAAATAATTTATAAACATATACAGATAGTGGTAGGCAAAATCTATCGAACGCCATAAGCCTGTTGGCTTATGGCGTTCGATAGATTTTGCCTGCTCCAATACTGTTAGTATTGGAGATCCGACTACCCCAATAAAACGAAATAGTAATCACATCACGGCAATGTTCTCTAAGATTGGTATCGAACCGGTCGAGCCGGCCCATACGAGTTGTAGAAATAACTATGTATAATATAATTCTATTAAATAAAACAGAATTCAAATAGTGAAAAGTCCTTACCTCCTAAGTCTCCTGGCGAGTCTGATGTCGGCGTCTGTGTCGACAAACACTTTCATGTCGAGTAATTTAAGTACGTCCGCGTTGTAGAAAGCCAAGATACCCTCGAATATTATCACGTTTGCGCCGTACATCGTTTTCTGTAACAATTTCACATATCACTACATATTATAAAACAAAGTAGCTTCCCGCTGTCTGTCTGTCTGTATGCTTAGATCTTTAACACTGCGGAACGGATTTTGATGCTTTTTTTTTAAATAGAGTGATTCAAGAGGAAGGTGCATGCATAAAATCTTCTCCTAAAGGGATTTAATGGGGGATGAATGTTTGTCAAGCATTCCTCAGCTCAGCAGCAGCTCCATGTCGAACGCGTCCGGGTGATCGGAGTTGTATTCGTTGTTACTCACCGTCCTGTTCTCTCTAGAGTGGGTGACGTAGTTGTAGATGGGCACCTCGACCTTCTTCCCCTCCCGCAGCCGCTGCAGCACGCTCAGCAGCAGCTCCATGTCGAACGCGTCCGGGTGATCGAAGTTGTATTCGTTGCGAGTCGCCAGCTGGTGCTGCTTCTCGTTCAACACCTGGAGACCGAGTGAAGGTCAACTGAGGGGCATCGCACTGGATGGAATTACCGCCATAATACCAGCAGAGCCTTGATATCATCCACATCTGGGTCTCAAGGTGAAAACACAATTACTCTATTTACCTTGAATTGGCTAAATCATCGCCTATGCGTGGAAGCCATTATTTTTAAAAGAAGAAAAAGAACGCGTTATGGGTAACACACACACCTAACACAGGGTATGGTTGGGGCGCATTGCACGGAACGATGTCGGAGGGGTGACTGGGCCCCACTAAGCATTACCACAGCCTGCCTACTCTTATAACACTAGTTTACTTGTTTCTTCAAAATGAACTATTTGAATTTGTGGCGTGTATTGTGTACGTACCTTATAAAACGAGTCCATACTGACGATGGTGACCCATGGTATGTTGAGAGATTCGATGATTTTTGTCGCGACAGTGGTCTTGCCTGATGCGCTCGCACCACATATACCTGCATTATTGAACCTGGTATCATGTCCAATATAATTTAAACCCAGGAGCGCCTGACAAAATATTATGCGCAATTTTGTAAATCACCAAAGTGTATCGACACTATAGTGATTACAGAAATATCTTTCACGCGCGCGGAGCAGAAGCTAATACAATAAGGTACTTGTAATTTTTTTTTTATAAAATATATAGAACAGAAAGAAATATTGAAAAATTCTCAAAAATAAAAAAGTTAAACCCTTTGAAGTTTGGTGTAACCTTCAAACTGTGGGAAAGAGATGTATCAGTATAATCACGTCACACCATAACGGTACGTGAGTTGGAAAGGGATAGCAAGATATTTCTCCAATATGCCCCTTCAGAATTTAAAACATTAATTACTGCCCCATTTTTCAACCAATTTCGATGCAGTTTTTACAGAAGGGTTTCTTTTTTGTTCTATTTGCTATTATTACATGTACATATGTGCATAAAATTAAACACAGTCAAGTACCCAATTTGATAGAACCGAATCATTAATTTAGTGCCTTACTTATAAAAACAGTTTAACTGAGCAAATGGTAAAGAATAGCCTGTCCCTTTTATTTTCAAACGATGTGACACAAGGAAAAAAGTGACAGGTTATTTTTAACTATTTGCTCAGCTAAAAATGCTGTTTTAAATAAGGCTCTTAGTCACTAGCCTAAGTACGGTGCCACAAGATTCTTGCACTGTACACTGTACTGCTGAAAACCATGAAGTGTTGAATTAACTCCAAAATTGAAAAAAATATGCTTGAAATGTAATATTCGAAAAATATGTTTGAGCAGAGTCTAAATGTACTATATTTAAGTTTTACATCTTCCATCTATTATGATATTGATCAATATACAGTATGTCCAGTTTCTTACCAATAAGAAATGGTTCAACCTCCTGCCCCCCAGTACAGTTGTACCAGGGCGGTCTGCCTGCCGTGTAAATTGTCCTGCGATCCGCGTGCAAGATGCTCTCCGCCGTCGTGCGCTTGTTGGACTGCGACATCGATGTGGTGCGCACGCGCCGCGCCCGCGGGGACTTCAGGATATTCGACCCTGAATACATACATACATACATAGACTCACGCCTATTTCCCATAGGGGCAGGCGGAGACAACGGATTTCCACTTGCTACGATCCTTACAAATCTCATTCCTCATTCAGTCTTATTACATTCTTCATGCATGCACGTCGGCTTAGGATACCGTTAAATATGCTTGAAGTATTGCCCTACAGTGTAGTGGGATGAGGACAAAGTGGAAAGGAAGAATTAAATTAAGTTTAATTCTTAAAATTAATTCAATTCTAAAAGACAATGTTTATTTTGGTTATAGCTTGCTGTCAGTTAAGTGGATGAATCGAGAATGCCAATAAATAAGCAAAGCCAATAAATATTCCAAGTACTACGCGTTTCAAATAAGTATAGGACTTTGTGTCATGTTGTGACTTCTTGGCTGTCAATTCGAATCAGTTGGGTATGGTCAGCAAAACAAGATATGTTTTTAAAAATAATTTATTCACGAATCATGAACGAATTTTATTAGAATTGTGCTCTTCACTTTCGTTCATCTCCGTAACACTGACTGAGATGGCGTCAATAAGAATAATACCACTTGGCGTTTTCTGGAGGTCTTCTGGTGAATTGTTGCCAACAATAAAAATGTTTGTTTTTCAATAATTATGGCTAAATTTAGACGTTTTTTCACTTCGAGTAACTGAGACAGTAAAACAAAAAAGAAACATTATTGAAACTCAAAAAAAAAATTCATTGCAAACCTTACTTTTCAAGTGATATTTGACAGATAGATTGTCAATTTGACAAATTGACGTTCCTATTCTTATTTGAATCGCATTATATCACCATTGATGAAAAAAAAATGGAGACAAATTATCAAGTAATGGCAATAATCATAAGTTTGAAACCTAACGGACCGGTTTCAAAACTTATGTGATCGTGACCACATTTATATGGCACCACCCTTGGAATAAGCTCTGTCGAACACAAAATGAATCTTGAAAATCCGTCCACATTTGGCGGAAATATCTAGTAACATACATACATAAAAAAAATACAGACGAATTGAGGACCTTCTCCATTTTGAAAGTCGGTCGAAAAAATACAGACGAATTGAGGACCTTCTCCATTTTGAAAGTCGGTCGAAAAAATACAGACGAATTGAGGACTTTCTCCTTTTGAAAGTCGGTCGAAAAAATACAGACGAATTGAGGACCTTCTCCTTTTTGAAAGTCGGTCAAAAAATACAGACGAATTGAAGGTACCTTCTCCTTTTGAGAAGTTGGTTGATAAATGTTAGGACGTTTACAAAACATCAGTTACTGGATTACAAATACGACTGCCAGTAAAACACATGACTCAATAATCCTAATATAATTATACGAACATTTCTACATTGTCTGACGAATGTAAATCAATTTATTTTCACCTCCAAATAACACGAACTAAAAATCCATGACCTTTACAACGACAGTCACGCGCGAAAGTGTGCTTCGAGATGCAGAATCAATTTGCAAAACAACGTCAAGTCGGTGTTTAGAGTTGAAACTTCCTTGTGTTGTAAGCTCAGGGTGTACCCCGAAAGGGTAGGCAGAGGTGCACTAGAGAACTAGAACACCCACATTTCGCCGAGCTTAGTTCCGTCCCAGATGTGATAGGGGGCGAGCCTATCGCCATATCGGGCACAAATTCCAGACTCCGGACTGATATGGAAAAATCCAATATCACTTTGTCCGACCCGGGGATCGACCCCGAGACCTCAGGACAGTAGTCGTACCGAAACATAACCACGCCACCGAGGCAGTCGTGTATGTGAACTGGATACTTGACTAATTTTCTTTCATTAATTTTATATGAAATTTACGTCATTTAAAATATAGAACGGGAAGAAATATAAAATACTCTCAAAAATAAAAAGGTAAAAGCCTTTGAAGTTTGGGGTAACTTTCAAACTGCGGGAAAGAGAAGTATCAGTATAATCACGTCACGCCACTTATGGAGTACCCTTAGGTACTCCAGAATTTAAAATATGAATTACTACTTGACTTTTTGAATCTCGATGCAGTTTTTACAGAAGGGTTTCTGTTTTATTTTATTTGCTATTACATATAAATATGTGTATAAATTCAAAAATAGTGAAGTATCTAATTGTATAATCAATAATTGTACACCTGCCTACCTCTTTGGAGTCACCAGACATGTATGAACGCCTGCACCGCGCAGAAATAAATCACAAATTTTTTAACACTTGAACACCACGTGATTCACAAAAAAGAAAGCGAAAGTTGATCAAAATTTTCCTAAATAACTTCAGATCCGTGTATACCTCTATAATCCATTTAAATTGTTCACATATACATCACACTAATGAGACAATATAAAGGCACTTTGTAAAATAAAATAGTTACACAAAACAAGGTAAATAATACCAAACTCCACATTTTCCTTATCACAAAAACTGGTATAAAAACAAAATAAAAACAATTACAAAGTGCAAGAGGCGACCGATCGCCGGCACTCGTCTCACATCACATAGCTCAACCAATGTCGATTGTCGGCGCACCAATGTTACGAATTGTACGAGGTTAAAAACCTATAAGTCATAACTCAATATACCGGGTGCTGCAGAAAAGTGGTACCAAAACAATTGGGTGACAATTTTTTTTTTAATTGATTTTATATGTAATTTACATCGTCTAAAATATAGAACAGAAAGAAATATTGAAATATTCTCAAAAATAAAAATTATAAGCCTTTGAAGTTTGGTGTAACCTTCAAACTGCGGGAAAGAGAAGTATCAGTATAATCACGTCACGCCATAAGGGTACGTGCGTTGGAAAGGGATAGCAAGATATCTCCAATATCCCCCACTGCAGAATTTAAAATATGAATTACTGCCTCATTTTTCAACCAATTTCGATGCAGTTTTTACAGAAGGGTTTCTTTTTCGTTTTATTTGCTATTACATATAAAAATGTGTATAAAATCAACCACAGTCAAGTACCCAATTTCACACACAGGGAAAACGACTTGAAATGGGATGGTTAAGTTAAATAAAAAACATGTGTGCAATTCACACGTGGTAGAAGTAAAAACTTAAAAAATTTTGGCTTCAAGTTAATGAGACGAATGTAAAATTTCAGGAAGAGGATAATTGTAGGTTTTAGTAATGATTATAGTGCTACAAAGTTTGATAATTATATTTCGAAATCGTATATTTCATTCGTATATATTACATAGATTTTATTATAAAAGTTATGAAAATACTGACACTTTTTCGTTTCATCAACTTTCAAATCCCAACGATGCTAAAGAAATTTTCACTTCAATAAGTGTAAGGATTTTCATTTTATATCATCACAATTAGTTAGCGAACGGCGCGGCGGTATAAACGTCAAACATACCTAATTATATAGGTTTTTTCTGTATAGGTGGTTTATATGCTCACGTGAAGTGGAAGCATTTAAGTACGAAGGCGGACCCTGGCAGAAAGCCGGGATAACGTCAGGCAGAAAGAAAGATAGGTGGTTTATAAATATACAGTAGCCGACCCAATGTGCCAGAAACGATTTTTTCGTCAAAAATCAAGTTACCATTATTCAAAATCTATGAGCATTACTAAATTTTAAACTGTACCGGTAAATTGCTACACTTTTCAGTGTAGTTATTATTGATACCAACTTTTTGCAACATGCTGTATAATTGGGTAAGGAAAAAGTATACCTCCCACTTTGTTTGCCTGGTACAGGTTACAGGAAAAACATAATGCACTTTAATTATGAGTTAACATTGTTGCATCCTTGTTTTGGTACGTATATGGACTGTAAACAGGATGTCCTAGGTCCTCTTCCTAGGTCGGAAGACGCGGTTTTACTAACACGATTTGGGAATGGGTTCCCAAAGGCAGGAAGACAGCGAGACGAAAAAAGACGTAAAGGGTCCTTTAAGGTCGCCAACACAGCTGTTACTTTTTCTAGGTGTTGTAACGTCTGTAGTTTAGAATATATTTTATAATCAAATACTTTCTAATTTAGAACACAAAATTACTGATACCACTTTTGTTGTCAGTCCTGAGTAAAATCTTAACTCCTACAGTCTGCATTTTACTACAATATCACTTGCCATTAGGTGACCCTGCTTGTTTATAGTCTGCTATCAAAAATAGAGTTAAAGTTATAAAATGGCTCACCAGTGGATGGCGGGCGGTATGGTCGTACATTGGGCACAGTGGTGGGCGAGGCCGGGGCCCTGGTCGAGTACTCCTCATCATCGAGGAACACTTGCTCGCTCAGCTCCAACGCTAGTTCCGTGTCGCTAGAAACGGGCAAAACACATTAATATTCTATGTTAAGATCCAGTGCCGTTTGGAAAATCAAATGCGCTTTTACAAGATAACAAAGATATTAGAAAGACTGCAGTGGTCTTCAAAGGTACAGAAAAAGATGATGGCATTAGATCCGTAGATGAGTATGTACGCCTTACCATAAATCATCTCCTAAAACCATGAGCATCGATGGAACTAGATTTATAAATGTTAGATACACGCTGTAGACTTACGAGGAAGAAAGGTGAAGTGGAAGCGTTAAGTAGAAAGGCGGACCCTGGCGTTAGAATGAGATATCGACAGAAATAAAGAAAGAAAATACACGCTGTTGACAGTTTAATTTACAGCTTGAATGGCCAGATCGACTGCCACTGTCTCACAAAAACCCGATTATTACTAAACCACTTCGATTTAAGTTAACTCCGTGTCCATTATGTAGGTGCAAATCTTTAGAGTGGTACAAACAATTTATCATGTGTTAACATAATGGAATACCAGATAACAAGTGCTGTGCAAGATGGCCGTGCAAGAATTGATGTCAGAAAAGGAAAGCAATATATTTATGATACCTGTGTATTTTTATACATTTAAATCCACTAGAAAATATGTAATGTTTAAATTTTCATCCCAATCATTCAAAATTAACCATGTCAAATATGTCTTATTGTGATGGTGTGGTCCAATTTTATGACTATCCATGAGAAGAAATACCTCTTTTAAAGTCTATTTATAGAATCGCTCCTGCAGGAACAGTAATAGAAACGTTGATACCATCATCTTCATCAACCTTATTCAAAACATCTACAATCAAATCCAAAGTAAATTAGACTCAAAGCGGACTCCAAAAATTAAAGACTACAATTACTGACAAATTAATTGATACAATCATGCACTTTAGTTATGATGAACCCCTCCACCATTTAGCTAGTCGTGAAGACACCATTTAACACAATGCCGGAACATCGCGTGTCATTTAAGTTTTATTAAATGATCAGCGTCGTTGAGACAATTAACTACTTGAACAATGAGAGCATAACGATTATAAAGTGACCAAATTACGTAGGCATGCAAATAGTACCACGAATGATAGGAAGAATCAGTTCTTAATTCGGCAGGACTACTCTTTAATTATGATGATGCTCGAGAATTTTACAAGTTGGTATTGAATTTAGCACATGTCTATGGCCAATCGAGAGTCCTGTTTCGTTGAACAATTGATATTGTTGTGTATGATATATCCCAGAGATTTTTGTTACATCAGCTTACGGCAAACGAGGTTAACATGATCCCTAGTTTGGATTAAGGACCCAGGTGAACTAATTCGTGTTAGTTTTGAACATTTCTCGAAAACTGTGTGAATTTTCGTATTCTTCATACATGTTGTAGATCATTACTATAATGAGACACTGTTCGTCAAATGTATTCGATTTTTTAAAATGTCTAACTCGTACTAGTTCCTATGATTAAAAGAATAGTCGTCCATGGACTCTGCAAATATCAGGAGCACAGGCAGCTGCATCTACCATTATAGGAAAAGAGACGGGGATTGGAAAGGAGAGGCGATATTCAAGCCAGCGATCTCAATCAGTGCTATTTCTTGAGTTTTGTAAGATCTATAGCAAGGCTCTATCATTGTTTTTTTTTATTTCTTCACGCATTTATTAATGAGGACTCAATGTTCTGCAGGTCATGTTATCTTAATTAAATATGTCAATTATCTGACAACTGTTTATATAATTAATTACTGATTTAGAACGTCATTTGTCATGCTTTATTTTGTCTGTGAATGAAGTGGTGTTATCTTCGAAGTTGGAAGTATTTCTGGGTCATTATTGATACATACATCAATGTCTTACAAATCGCTAGTATCAGGGTCATGTGGATAAAAATGTTATTGTAGACGCTGAATCACACATTTATATTTAGACATTTCTAGAATAAATAAATAATACCCAACAGTGACACACATAGTCCTGACCCCAAACTAGCGAGTCTTATGTCGTGTGTATCAGGAACTACGAGACTCAGTCTCAAAACACCCAGATCCGATAGAAATGGCTTTTTGGGTATCTCATTTATCTGAGTAATATTATCGTTACTTGTGATCGACATATTAGTCTAGTGGCAAAGAGTTTATATTATGGTGATGGTGGTTTTCCAAGCACTTTCGGGTCGGGCACCAAACATTTATGAATTTTTTTTTTCTTTATAAAATAATATCCCGCTTCTGGGCCAGTCGAGTAAAAATGGAAGGGGCAAAAAAAATATTACGAATTGACAACCATTGTAGCGAGACTAGCTTTATCACATCATGGGACGGCATAAAGATATAGAGCCGCGATATGAGTTCCACCTTCGCGTATCTTCAGGGATACAGGCGTGAGCTTATTTACTGTAAGCTAATTCATTCAGTTTCATAGAATTGTAATAATATCCACTACGTTGAGGAAAGTTTTTGTGTTACGTCACTATTTCAAGGAAATGTCGTGAGTTAGTTGCCAAAATCATTAACTATTATTGATTTGATAATTAAATAGACCTATCACGGAAATTTACTTCTGGGGTCACATAGCATGGTTTACCATCTTATTGGTGGTAGGATATTCGTATCCACCTGGACATTGATCACCACACACATGGTGTTAAAATCTGACATAGTACCCACACTCTTTGTGTTGATCACATGCCAGGATTAGCCAGCGTATAGCCGATTCTCTCGATGGGCTTGCAATCAACCAGCATGTGCCTGCATCGGTCATCCGCGGACCGCGCGTCTTGCCGAATTTTATTGTGTTTTCGGAAATTGAAGCTCAAACCTTAAAGCCTTATATCTATGAAAATATAGTTTTTATAGCTACATCCCTGCTTCATTTAATAAAAATTAAAAATAAATGATTATTGGCTTACCTACATACAATTATAGTTTTGGTGGAAATTGCGGGTCGCTACTCAATAGGTATGTTTTCTTTGTAATCTAGTCAAAAGTTGTGTTTGTTACATGAAAGTGACGTAGGTTTACGTAATAAACTTCACATAGCATTGTAATCGCTGAATTTGGATCTGTAATTGCTAAAAATTCGCAATTCTCGGGCTATCGAACCTCAAATATTGTTTTCATTGTAGAAAACTTAATTTCTTCACAGTCAAATTAAAAAAAATTTGCACAGTGGTTTTTATTAGCTTTAATAATTAATTTGATACACTACATGTTTTTATACACCACCTTAAAAATATGAATGACGTAAAAGTTTGTATGGAAGTGAACATTGTTCTTTGCATGCATTGCATCCTTACCATGACCATTTCAATGATTTTGTGAGAACTTGACCTGAATGTTATACAACTGTGATGAAATTGGTCGTGCGGAAAACTGTAATGTACATACTATCATGTAGTAATCGTTATCTATAATGATAACTGTCTGTAAGCGATAAGACTTGAGGGGTTTTTACCTTGATTTTATGGCGAATTTTATCGACTTTGCTATTTTCAATGATAACAATCTTAACAGTTTTTATTAATCTTTGTAATTTTGTTTTTTTTTCATAGAAGGCTGGCCAACGGGTGACGTCACCTATTTTGTCTAGTGGCCGCGTATGGGTTGACGATCGGGTGGTCCTGGGTTCGAATCCCAGATCAGACAGTAATTTTTTTAACACGATTTTCCCGAGACTGGATTCCCCAAAGGGGGTGGATCTGGTGAAGGCACCTGCCTTTGGGGGCCTTTGTTTTGTCTGTCTACCAGGCCAGACGTAGAAATTAAAGCCGAATGTTTTCTGCAATATGCTTGAAAGTGTGTTGCGAGTTGCGACCTCACATTGGAGTAGGATAATAAAATAAAATAATGATGAAAATAAAATTCAGAACCACCTTTTTTAATGGCGCATCCACACCGAGCCGAACGAAGGCGAACGAATCATGACTGTTTCATTCCCACAACAGCCAAAGTTTGATTGTGTGAACGCAACAGGTATAGATTCGTTCGCCTTCGTTCGACCGGTGTGTACCCGCCATAACCAGTCGGCCGAAAATATCAAATTTTGCTCACAGTGACGTGCACAGGTATTTCGATCAGGGTAGACAATATTTGCTAAATTATTTTCTTCGACACTGCTACTATCACTAAAATCATCATCGATTTAACCCAAGCTCTGCTATTTTGAAAATCTGTTTTTAGTCATGATTTTTATTATTTATTTGTGTAAATAGTACTAAATAGCAAATTGTCAGGGTAGACAGTGTCTCTTTGTCTATATGGTCTGCACGCCACTGTTTGCTCACACTGTCTGCAGGTCTTAGTGAAAAAATAAATCATTACATGATACACAATTATAACACATGTTTAACTGTATATTATTATAATGTAACCGGTTGAGACCACACATGTTCTGTTGTATAACATTATATAGACAGTAGACACAATACAAATCTTGACAAACCACTTTTAATGTCTGCAAATTAACTAGTTTTGCTTTGTTTTAATACGTGGCTAATAATCACAAGCTTAAAAACTTAACGGACCGACTTCAAATTCGATCGCGACTGAATTGATATGCAATCACTCTTGAAATAAGCTCTATCGAACACAAAAAGATTTTTGAAAATCGGTTCACATTTGCCGGAGATATCGCGTAACATACATAAAAAAATACTGACGAATTTAGGACCTTCTCCTTTTTTGGAAGTTTGTCGAAAATATATATGCACGCATATATTCCATCATCATCATCATCAGCCATAGGACGTCCACTGCTGGACATAGGCCTCCCCCAAAGATTTCCAGATCGACCTGGAAGCGGCATGCATATATTTAACCATAATATTTTTTTGTTATACGCTGTTTTGCATAGATATGACGCACGCCTGTATCCCCGAAGGGGTAGGCACAGGCGAACTAGAGAACTAGAACTATTTCCGTCCCAGATAGCCAGTCTATAACCATATTGGGCACAAATATGTAATACGCTTTTTAATAAAATTACATACATATACATACACACTCACGCCTGTATCCCATAGGGGTAGGCAGAGACAATTGAGCGCCACAAGCTACGATCCTGACACACCTCTTTTGCCTCATCCACATTCATGCATCGTTTCATACATTTCCGCCGGTTGAGGGTACTCCGAACTTGCCCTTTACGAAGGATATCGCTTATTTGATCCATATAGGATCGTGTCGGGCGCCCTCTTTAATAAAATTAATTGTGTGTTTATTGTGTATATGTATTGTAAGGAATGAACTCGATTAAAAAGTAACCTTAAATCTAGATTCATGTCGTTTTGTCCTTAAAGACTTTAAGGTCTCATAGCGATAACCACAATTAAGTAACACATAACTTTAAGTCTGAGATGCGACACGAGGACCAAGTGTCTTGAAGAAAAATATAGACCTCAATATTTGAAACAACTGTGGTTCACAATTTACATTTCTATGTGAAAAGAGAAAGTTATTCCATTCACTTTTGACGCAAAAAGTATCAAGTACGTAATTCCTATATACGGACGTAAAAAAAAAGATGAACGGAGCGTTAGGAACATTGAAAGTGGAGCAGGATTTTCGGCCCATTCGATCTATCGACATGTAATGGCGACGACTGAGAGTGTTATGAGTGTTAATGTAGGGCTCTTTTGTGTGCGTGGCTTCTCTGTGGGGTCCGTTTAACTATAGTCGAGATTGTGTCTTTCTTATTTTTACGTCCATGTTCTTATTTTTTTTTATCCGGGCACAGCAAAGTGATTAACTACACTGCACCTGATGGTAAGCGCAGTGCAATCCAAAATTGTAAGTGGTAGAGCCGCGCTGTAGACAGTAACGTCTACGGCACGAATGGGCCGGCTCGACCGGTTAGATACCACTGTCTCACAGAAAACCGATGTAAAGTGGCAGCTTGCTGTCGCGTTTCGTTCGGTGAGTGAGATTTCCGGTGGCCCATTTCCCCACTCCCTTTCCCAATCCCCTTCCCTCCCCTTCCATTCCCTCCTTTTAGGTTGGCAACGCACCCATGATTATTTTTGTGTCTTGGGTGTCTATGGGCGGTGGAGATCACTTACCATCAGGTGACCCATCTGCTCGTTTGCCAATCTCTGCTATAAAAAAAAAAAATAATCACAAGTTTAAAAATTTAACTGACCGACTTCCAATTTACCGATCGTGACCAAAGTTGTATGGAATCACTCTTGAACTAAGCTCTATCGAACACAAAAAGAATTTTGAAAATCGGTCCACATTTAGCGGAGATATCGCGTACCATACATAAAAAAATATACCGACGAATTGAGGAGCTCCTCCTTTTTTGGAAGTCGGTCGAAAACTAGCGACCACTGACAAACAAGATGACAAGGTCGTCTAATCATGCCGGCCTATTTATGCTTCTATACACTCCGAATCCCAAGAGGGAAGAAGCAAATAGAGAGGCTTGCGACAAGACAGGCGGATGACCGATGCAGACACAGGGATACTCCCATACCCGTCTCAACCAACAAATCATGTCGCAAACCTGAGATAACCGGATATTATATTGCATATTTTAAAAACCTTTAAACATTTTACACATTGCAGAATAATAATAATAAATACACCCAACAGTCACACACCTAGTCCTGATCCCACACTAGGTATAACCTGTATCGTGGGTATCAGAAACTATGAGAGACTTTCGGTCTCACAACACCCAGACTTGAAACACTGTTGGCCACACAAACATAAATAAATTTGTCGCCATTATACTTTAATACCTATTAGCATAGATTAAAATAATAAAGACAGTATATGTCCTTGATTTGAGACACTGTATTAATAAATTTTATAAAAAATGTTATATCTTAATGTAAGAGAACAAACACTTCCCGCCAGCAAAGTATGCAATAAAAGTTAATTACTGTACATATGGAACAATGCCAGGAATTACAATGTGTTCGCAGTTTTGTCCATTTCACTCCAGAGTGCGAAGTGTAGTATAAAAATTATACAATACATCAACATCACAATGATCTGAAGACAGCAGCCGAATCGTTACTCTGACTTTAAGGATGGAGTTACTTTTGGATACAACTAGACAGCTGCTAACTTTGCCGCTACTGTCCTTGTATGTATTAATATGGTATTAATGAATATTCCCATATACAGGGTGTTTCATAAAGTTGGTATCTATAATAACTTCACTTAAAGGAAGGATGGCTAGCAATCTAGCGGTAAAGTTTAAAATTTCGTAAAACTCATAGTTTTGGAATAACGGAACCATGAATTTGTGATGAAAAACTTTTTTTGTTGTAGTTGTAGTTGCAGTACATTTACAAACTACCTATGGGGTAATTAATTATTTTTAGCATACACAAAGCCATTATTTTGCTATTTGCGTCGTTTTATAGGTCACATTCCGATTTTTTAATTCCCATGGTTAATATTGATTAAAAAAATTTAATTCAATTTTTATTTTTTTACTATATCTATTACTACTCTTCTAACTATTATTGCTCTTTATATCGTTCTTCCTGTATGTGGAATTGTTATAGGTACCAACTTTATGAAACAGCCGGTACCTATATGTGTCCTATTTTATATCAACTTTTTATATAATAGGGTTATCAATATAATATACCCTAGATGCACAGTTCCTTGCAAATATCCTCCTAAAAAGTGGTCTCAGGAATAAAACAAAGAAAAAGATCACAAGTTCTAATTAAATCAACACAAATATAACCCTATGCACGTGTAATAGAGTAGCTTTTTAAACGCAATGAGCAAGCGTTCTTCAATTTGAATTTTGAATTCTTTCGGCGTCGGACTGTATACAAAACGAGTGCTTAAACACTCCTTTGCTGTCCCATTTTCCGAGCGTCAACTGTGTATCTAGGTAAATAATATATCGATGAATAGGGTAATTAAAACTGATCTCATATGGAAACTTTAATAAAAAAAAACACAATTGGCGAACATCTGTCACCAAATTGAAGACGATTCTTGTTGTGATTGTGTCTAGTAAGCAATCAAATGATAATTTTAGTGAAAAATGAGATTTAAATAGTTAAATTCTGCCAATAAGCAATGATTAAGAGCTCATTGTAGTGGAACCCAAATATTAAATTTGCTACAATGTTTATAGAGATCAATATCCTTTAAGGTAAACAATAATAAATATGAAACATTGTACACATATTTACATCATAAGTAACTTCACAGTGCACTGATAGCATGCCAAGATTATTAATTAGCCATATCTTGTTGACCTCAGACAACAAGGATTTGTTTGTAACTCTTATTAAAACCAAGTTAAAAGTTAATAATGTTCTTTACTAAATGTTGCCCATGACTTCATTCACATGGAAATTGATTGAGGAGTCTGTGACATTAGGGCGACTTGCACCACTATTACTAACCTACATTTAGTCCTAACCTCAAGTTAAAATGAAAATAAAATATATGAAGGACATGTAATTCATTACATGTAATGTACTACATGTAATTACAGATAATAAATAATGACATTTAATTAATTACATGTAATAAATTACATGTCCTTCATTTCAATTTCATCATTCATTCAATCATTCATTTTTCTGGTATAAAAGTAGCCTATGTGCTATTCCAGCCCATAACTTATCTTAGTGCCTTTAATGCAGATCCATAGAGCCATTATTCTTATTTTTGTGAGTTTGATAAATTAATGTGTTTTGTAATATTTTAAATAGTCACGGGCGGCTCAGCTTCAGGTGGCCCATATGCTTATGTAACATATATATGCCTCCGAGGGGTTAATAAAGGGTGAAATAGTTCTGATAAGTAAGCTGATTACCCATCTGTTTCAATGCAGACATCCCCACTATAAATAATAAAAAAAACGTACTGTATTAATGTCTAATTAACAATGTAAACATTTATTATTTGTTTCTAGAAATATCAGACATTTGGAGACACAGTTTTGTCACTTAACATAACAAAGTATTTAAAATATCAATTTAAGATTGCACCATTGCAGTCGCTATGCAAATGCATTGCTTATATCAGAGCTGTCCAAACCATGGCCCTCGGGCCGCATGCGGCCCGCGGCTTGAATCAGTGCGGCCCGCAAAATCATTTTATCTTCTTTGTTAAAATACATTAATGATCAAATAATTTTTCTCGCGACGAAACTCAAATGTGCGGCGTAATCGAATACGATATGTATTATGATCGAATACGATATAACAATCGAATACATATCGTATTCAATTACACCGGACACATCACTATTCGCTGACTTCGAGAACTCGGGGAGTTCGAGAATCTTTGAACGCTTATCCGTCGTTCATTAGGCATTGTTAGTCACTTGTCATTCTACGCGATAGACGAAAGTTTTGATTACACAAGGTAAAAAAATAATAAAAAATAATGATACCTATTATAGGTACTTGTATTTTACTTTATAAATATTTTGCGGCCCCCCCAATGTATTTAGTCATTTTTATTGGCCCTGAGTCCCACCAAGTCTGGACAGCCCTGGCTTATATAATTTTAGAAAGGTTGTTGGCAATGGATAACCTTATCTTCTTTTTATTGTTAAGTCGGATGCTTTTTAAATGTCTTTAGAGCTATGGATTTAACACTATCTGCCAAATACTGAATATTATTCAACTTTAACCCATTGGAGGCAGCACATATATATCTTACATAAGCGTCTCGGCCACTGATGGCTAAGCCTCCAGTTATTATTTACTACTTACATCATTTTACTCCATACAATTTTAACAGATAAGGCATCATAAGTGTATGTGAATATACATTGAAATGAAACTATTTTATATAGATTCTAAGTGGTAGAGCCACGCTGTAGACAGTAACGTCTACAGCACGAATGGGCCGGCTCGACCAGTTAGATACCACTGTCTCACAGAAAAACGAAGTAAAGTGGCAGCTTGTTGTCGCGTTTCGTTCGGTGAATGAGATCTCCGGTGGCCCATTTCCTCCCTCCTTTTCCCGATCCCTTTTCCCTCCCCTTCCATTCCCTCCTTTAAGATTGGCAACGCACCCATGATTCTTTTTGTCTTGGGTGTCTATGGGTGGTGGAGATCACTTACCATCAGGGGACCCATCTGCTCGTTTGCTAATCTCTGCTATAAAAAAAAAAAAATCTATCACTATTTGTTTTTATTTGTATATAGTCACGGGCGGCTCGGCCTCCGGTAACCCATACGCTTATGTAACATATATGTGCCGCCTCCGATGGGCCAATGTTTCGAAGGTTTTGCATTCTTTATGGTCCTAGGTTGGATTAGCCATGAAGTTGCAAAGCCTTTGAAACATTAAATCACAATAGAATCCATATAAACCAGTTTTATTCCAAATATATGTTGGTCTCAAATAACATAAGGCAACATTAATTGGTTCAGTATTTGCGTGATCTAAATGTCTCCTGTACTAGTTTTTCTTAAAATAAAACATGAAAACGGGACAGAACTAAGCTCGGCGAAATGTGGGTGTACTAGTTCGCTAGTGCACCTCTGCCTACCCCTTCGGGGATACAGGCGTGAGCTTATGTATGTAAAACATGAAATTGACGAAAACAACGCTTTTAGCTGTCACTGTCATGTTCATAGAAGCTCAGCTAAACTGTGTTTATAAGTTAGGCCTTATGTTTTACCCTCCTAGTAAAGTCGTCGTTGTATTCAATGCCACTACAGCAATGATAACTGCTAAATAACATGCAAATACATGATTTGTAAAATAATTTTCACATGCCAAGTGGCTGATGTTTAATTAACACTTCGAAATAGTATCTTTAACTTTGTAAAGCCGTGTCTCCTGCCGTAAAACATTACACAAAACTTGTATTTCTTATATATGAAATGACATATTTTCAATTTTAAATAATTATATTACTATAGAAATTGTGTACACCCCACAGAGTAGATTTTTTATAGAACTGTAATATTATGCATAATATCTTTTGTACCAAAAATCACACAATAAAGATTGATTGATTAGAACAATGGGCCATATATAAGAAATGCATGTTTTGTGTAGGTGTTTTGTGTAATGTTTTAGGGCAGGAGACACAGCTTTACAAACTTAAAGGTACTATTTCGAAGTGTTAATTAAACATCAGCCACTTGGCATGTGATAATTATTTTACAAATCATGTATTTGCATGTTATTTAGCAGTTATTGTTGCTGTAGTGGCATTGAATACAAAGACGACTTTACTAGGAGGGTAAAACATAGGGCCTAACTTATAAACACAGTTTAGCTGAGCAAATGGCTAAGAATAGCCTGTCACTTTTTCGACCGACTTCCCAAATAGGAGGAGGTCCTCAATTCGTCTGTATTTTTTTTATGTATGTTACGCATATCTCCACGGAATGTGGACCGATCTTCAAAATTCTTTTTGTGTTCGATAGAGCTTCTTTCAAGGGTGGTCCCATATAAATTTGATCACGATTGGTAAATTGGAAGTTGGTCAGTAAAGTTTTTAAACTTGTGATTATTCCTTGTGTCACATTGTTTGAAAATAAAAGGGACAGGCTATTCTTTACCATTTGCTTAGTTAAACTGTCTTTATAAGTAAGGCCCATAATGTTTAATGATTTCCCAGTTTGCCAATTTACGAGTGAAGTAATATGAAAATAATATTCAGGAATTCAATGTTGTCTCAGTTACTCAAATGAACTTGTAAATAATATAAAAAATAAATGTTATGGGCCTTACTTATAAAAGCCTTTTTTGCTGAGCAAATGGTTAAGAATAACCTGTCAATTTTTTCCTTGTGTTACATTGTTTAAAAATGAAAGGGACAACCTATGATATAAAGATAAACAGCGCTTAAATATTTTTATAAGTAAGGGGCTATGTGTGTTAATATGTATAGAAAATTGAAATTTATAATTGAAATGCTGATGTTCATAGTGAAATGTTTTGAAATATTTATTTATTCAGTTTAGTCTTGTTTCATAAGTATCAGATAACTTAGCCAGCAGTTAACATTATAATATTTTGTATGAAATCTATGAACTCACAATTTTATTCAAATCATAAATATTCTGATGAAATTGGCTTTCAACTCATCCTGCATCAAATTTTTGACAATATGATATAAAATGAATGTTCAGGAAATGTCATTGTTTATTTTGGTGCTAATATGCTTTTAAGATTTTATCATACATTCCATTATCAGTTGAGATTGTACAGTTACAAACCCAATGTAAACCAGACTGATTTATCAATTTGAAGGTCAACTACTATATTATGTTTACTTGTTTATATTTCCTTATCTTTTTATGTGTTAGTGGATACTGTATATTATGCTTCTCATAGAATAAGCAGATGATATAAGCTGTTATGTTTACTTACTGTGTTCACAAATTCCATGCATGTTGTATTATAACATCACAAACAAACACATTTAGAAAAAACATGAAAGCATTTATAAACGGAAAGCTACACAAAACACGTCTAGTCACAAACACAGTGCAGTGCGCCATCAATTAAATATCTTACGAGTTTCCGAGGACCAACGGCACTGTATCCATGTCTTGTTGAATCCTGATCCTTGCCATACGAGTCCGCCCCGGTCCAGAGCTGACAGAACCACGTGCTCAATGCACCTCGACTGTACGCCGACAAGCGTACACCTAACTTACTCAATAATATTCTAAAAATAAAACCACAATGCGTGCATTGAGGTTATGTACGAGCGTTATTTCCAAAATAAATGATTAATTCGTTTCCACACTTTAGCACGTTACGTGAAAACAAACTCTCACACACTATGATGACTAAGCTAACACTGAAAACGGATGCGTTGCAGCGAATTTATAACACACCACGAGCCAGCTGTTTAAATAAACATTTCTTAAGGTTAGCAGGCGGTTTACCTATCGGAGCTGGCAGAGCTGGGCGTTTCGAATTTGTTCAGCTTCCCAGCCATTGCTTGAGCTCGCGTGGACTATTATTTTTATTGTAAAAACTGTGCTAATTCTGTAAAATTCACGACTTGTTTGCACGTACGCATGTAGTTTTTTTGACGGCGATTCGTTCGTTCTGAAATAACAATTGCCATGTGTCAAAATTCACCTGTCTTTTTGCTTTGTCATTGAGATTGAGTTTTTTTGATTATTCTTAAACCAACTAGCCCCATTAACTTTCAAATACTTGAAAAATATTTTATTTTATACAAAAACATAAAAATACTGTAAATAATTACTATTGTGCTGAATATTTTTAAAGAATAAATTTTAATTTAATATTTCTGAACGAAACTATCCGCGTTCCTTTACACATAAGATGTATTTTTTGAGCGACTTCCAAAAAAGACCCTTAGTTCGTCTGTATGTTTTTATGTATGTAACGCGATATCTCCACTAAATATGGACTGACTTTCTAAATCATTTTTGTGTTCGATAGAGCTTAGTTCAAGGGTGGTTCCATATAATTTGGTCACGATCGGATTTGAAGTCGGCCCGTTAAGTTTTTGGTCTGTCACTGTGTAAAATAAATACTTCATGATCCAAAGACTTTTATGTACCTTCAAGGTGTAATATGCGGTGTAACTATGATCTTCTTTAAATATTTTCTATCGAATTTTGGTATAGAAAAAACTATAATGTCGAAAATAAGTGATATCTTGGTGATATCCATCCACATCTTAATCAGAATCGTTTCGTTCTATTTGCTATGTTTAGTTTATAGGCGCGTTAAAATTCTTTGACAGGCGCAAAGAAAAAGATAAAATACAATTTTGGTGTTAGCTTAGAGTTAGTTAGTTATTTTTAGTCATTAACTGAGTACCTAGTTAGTAGTTTAGTACATAGAATATTTGATTAATTTGATTTTAATATTTTTGCCAGTTAGCTACGTATCTACACTCATTTAAGATCTAGCTTTCCGAAATTTAAAAATAATTATAAGGTTCAAAATTTAGGTGGTGTATATTTATCTACAAATCACCTTTTAAACTATTCTTGTTTAAGTTTTCTAAAATATTTTTATTAGGTATGCAAACCTTGAGCCCCACTTTCCGCCCCGAAAGAAAATATCCAATTTGGTTGGGATTTAATGTAATCCTGTATGATGTAGTGACAGTTAAATGGCGCGTCATGGTGCCGTTATTGACTCAGTTGTCTGGAATTATGGCTACCATTACTCTTCTAGTTTTATAGACTCGGTATCGAACGGTATTCCCTGGGGATGAGATTCTATTTCGGTGTAAAAGAAATAGTACAACATGACGGATGGGTTGGATTATCCAGTATCATTCGTCGTCTTTCTATGTTTGTTAGAGTATAACAGTCTATTAGATTATCGCCTCGTTTATTGTGGCAATTAATGTCAGAGAGGTCTAAGGTTTGATTATTATGGTGTGATTTGACATCCTTCTTGGCGTAGCAGGCCTTTGGTCACCTGTGAAACGAGACGCCGTGGGTTCCATTCCCGCAAGGCAAATGTTTGTGCAATCTATATGTTTCAAATTTCAAAATCTATATGTTTCGAGATTCGATTTCGAGAGAAGAGCCTCGCTGTAGACAGTTACGTCTACAACACGAATGGGCCGGCTCGACCGGTTTGATACCACTGTCTCACAGAAAACCGACGTAAAGTGGCACCTCACTGTCGCGTTTCGTTCGGTGTAGGTTAGTTAATAAAATTGCTGACACAATACTGTGATAAAAGCTAGTATTACCTCTATATATTTCTTTCTAAGGATAGAGGGAATAATACATATTTTAGGGGCGGAAAAGTGCAAGTAAATCCGACGTGACTGTTTAATAAATTACTTTGCAAAAGGGGAGATAGCGGGATATATTGTTTTTAAAATTCTCTGGTTTCGTGTTTTATTAAGTTATGGCATTTTCCTGTAGCCGGTTGAGACTTCCTGTGGCTGATGATAATGATCAATAGAGGTCTCCTAAAATACACCAAAATGGAGAAAAATGTTTATTTAAATTATAAGTATCATTTATCAGCATGATTGGCACCGCTAGTCGCTACATTATCGTCATAATTATGTATTATACCTAGTAGCAAAATCGTTCTTTCCATTTCTCCAAGGTTATAGGAGAAACATTTTTCCGGGCAAAACATTTTTTATATAGTAGGATTGCTAATTAGACGGAGTAAACTGACATTTCGAATGTTGCCACTTTTTCATGAAATTTAAATAGGGCTGCGGTAAAACGATACAAATTGTTTAAACATTTCAATCCAGTGAACCATTTATTCTTTCATTTTCTAAAGTCCAACTCAAAGTCGTAATTCCTGCCTAATGTATGATTAATACTGCATGTCTACTGAATTATAGTCATAGTAAATTGCTGCATGCTAAGTTATGACATGGCAGAATTATAGAAATGGTTCATTAAAAACAAAACTTACAAAAACTATGAATTTGCGGAACGTAATTTTTCTGAAATAATAAAAGTAATATTTGTAATTTTCATTGTTATCATTTAGCGTATTTGTTATGATTATTTACGCAAAATTATTTACACAGACACTTAGTCGAAGGGTTATGCTGAAATTTCTAAAAATACGCAATAAAATTCTAATTTTGCAAGCTAGTGCTGAGTTATTATTTCTTTGAATGATAAAAATTGAACTACATCAATCACTATGTTTTTAAAGTAAGCAATATTATTTTGAAAAGTGACAATTCGATCTGTCAGTTTACTCCGTTTAATTAGCAATCGTACTATAGCAGTGACTACACTACATCTGGAAAGCACAATGTAGTCCAAATAAACTAGCGACCACAAACAATGGGTTTATCGCTGATCACCATAATCATGGCGGCTTATTTACACTTCTTCACACCATGAAGAGGGAAGAAGCAAATAGAGGGGATTGCGACAAGACAGGCAAATGACCGACGTACACAGAGGACGGACATTGCGGAAAATCCAAAAGAATGTACCTCTACAATTACATTTTATACTTCTATGTTGGACACGCTAGATATTGTCTAATAACATACATACATAAGCTCACGCCTGTATCCCCGAAGGGGTAGGCAGAGGCGCACTAGCGAACTAGAACACCCACATTTCGCCGAACTTAGTTCCGTCCCAGATGTGATAGGGGGCGAGCCTATCGCCATATCGGGCACAAATTCCTATTGTCTAATAATCATCGCTTAATTAACTGTGGAGTTTGTAAGGGACTGGCGGCGGTCTTGCAGGCGATTAGTCCAAACTTTACTCATTTGCATGTTATGGGGAAACTTGGCAAAGTTGCGATTTGGGCACCGACGCGTCGCTAGACTCGAAAGTATAAAATTTCATTTTTCTTTAAATCCACACCATCCGCGTGAAATGAAATGGTGAGCTTTTACTCAATTTCGTAAGATTAGTATAATTTAAGGTTTTCTCTCATCAACTAGAGTGGGTGTTCTAGTTCGCTAGTGTACCTCTGTCTACCCCTTCGGGGATACAGGCGTGAACTTATGTTATGTTATGTAGAGAATTCGTGGTTATAGAAGAAAAAAGAAAAAAATAATAATAGATGGAAAGTTTACCTATATGTTAAATCAAAAAAGGACAGGCAAAAACTTACATTAACATGAATAATAATTAAAAACCGGGCAAGTGCATGCTACATATCTGATCACGCACAGTACAGGGTTCCGAAGTAAGGGTAACGGTTTTTTTTCTACCTACCCTTATCCTGTCTTAATGTAGGGACGACGCCCTACTCAATCAAAAACTTTCACTTTAAAGTTTGATATTTCGAAAACAGAGCCTCCAATCGAAAAGTTGATTTTGCAAACCTTTATTGTTTTTGAAAGACCTATCCAACGATACCCCACATCATAGGATGGTCGAGAAAAAAAAAACACCCCCACTTTACATGTAGTGGAGGTACCCTAAAAAATATTTTTCAGGATTTTATTTCACGCGTTTCTGAGTTTGATAGATATGTATACTCGTGCCAAATTACAGCACTGTAGTGCTTATAGTCTCTGAGATAAACAGTGGTCAGACAGCCAGACAGACAGACGGACATGGCGAAACTATAAGGGTTCCTTCTTTGCCATTTGCTTCGGAATCCTAAAAAAGAACTTACCTCTATATAGTAAAACGTTGCATGTCTTCATGGCAGACAAATGTGGCCATCTCAGCATAATGCTCACACCATAAAGCCGGGACTAAAACATTACACAAAATACCTACACAAAACATGTATTTTTTATCTATGGTCCATTGTTCTACGAGCAGGTGACAGCTAAAATCGTTGTTTTGCGTATGTGTTTTTAGTTTTTTGTTTCGGAAAACCCAGTGCAGGAGACCCGGCTTAAAACAGCGCTGGTTTTCATGATTAACGAATGCCAAAACAGTTTTATAAAAGAAAAACTCAGAACTTACTCCTAACAAGAAGAACAAGATAAGTAATGATATTAAAGATAATTGGTTTTCTAAGGTTGAAATTATTGATTCAATGATTTTCATTGTGAGCAGCTCACAATTAGGCAATAAATTATTTCACATGTGCTCATAGTAACCTTAAACAAAGCAAAGCTCCCGTTTTCCATTTTGTTAAACGGAACCCTATTTCAAACCCCTATATGCGTAAATAATTGTATTGAATATCTAAATTCTAAGTCAATTCCGATAGACAAAGAATAATGAAATACTTACGTACGTTTACAACGAATCTAACGTAAATTGAAAATAAATCCCGCCATAAACACTGTCTGAGCTCGTTTCCCAACTAGGGATTTCCATGTTGCAAAATAATCGATGTTCATATCGATATCGTTCAACAACGGGTCAAAATCAAAATCAATATCCAATATTTAATCGTAAACCAAATATTGTTATTGGCGAATGTCGATCGAGTGATTTTGGAATTAATTAGGTACTGAATCAATTTAGAATTATTAAATATCTGATTACGGGTAATTTGTGAACTTGTACTGTCCTGATCCTGATCCGTCCCGAGGATCGAACCCGAGATGGTTCGATCCTCGGGACGTGCAAAGTGATATTGTTTTTTTTTTCAATACAGTATCAGCTAGGAGTCTGGAATTTGTGCCCGATATGGCGATAAGCTCGCCCGTTATCAAATCGGAACTTAGCTCAGCGAAATGTGGGTGTTCTAGTGCGCTAGTGCACCTCTGCCTACTCCATCGGGGATACAAGAGTGAGCATACGAGTATTATGTTATGTCTTATATTTTTAGAACCGAAAATAGAAGTTTCAAATTGTCTATATTCATCGAATATCGATGACCTAAAACATCCCTATTGCATCACAATTCCATCTTAACAGGAGAAGACATTTAGGTACGGAAATAAAGTGTCGCAGTTTTGTGACGTCGCTTCGTGTCGTATTTACTTTTTCTTAGGATTGTATTACCCCTTGAAAGAAATGCCTTTTAAAAAATATTTCAAGAAACCCTCTTTCAATAAGAGGAGGTTTATCAATTCGTGACCTTTTTATGTATGGTTCGTGTATAATTAAATTATGAACGTATGTTCATATTTTTTTTGTAGAACATGGACCTTTGGCCCTTTGGTTTAGTAGCTGCGTATAAATAGGCAATGGGCCGAGGAGTCGTGAAATCTCAGGTCGGGTATCGTTTTTCTGATACGAGTGATCCGGCACTAGATTCCCCGAAAAGGTGGACGTTAGACTAAGCCGAAAAAGTAAAACCAAATCTTTTCTGCAACATACTGTTGTAAAACAAATCAATTTTTGGCTTTTAGAAAAAATAATCTTTTTCGGTCAATTATTCAAGAATTCAGAACTTTTTGCTCATTAAATCTTTCAGTTAAAAGTTTTTAATAATTCCAGTTTTAGCCAGCGTGCAAAGATCCACTCAGCTAATTGCCTTAATTCAGTTTAAGATATTAAGCTTGATTTATGTTCTGTTATTTTTGTGTTTTCACCATGATTTAGCTTAATATTAGCATTTAATCCACTTTGGCTTTAATGTAATTGTTTGCATTGTTAAAAATGCTGCGTCTTATTTTTCGTGTATTGATCAGAGGCGAAGGGTGAAATTGTCGAAAAGGAAAGAAGATGTAGTGATAAGCTAGGCATCATGGGACGGACATAAGTTTGGTGAAAATGGATGAGATAGTTACGCTCCTGCCTACCGCTTCGGTGATAAAAGACAAGAAAACCACTGTAAATAAATAAATACACCACTCAACAGTCACACACATAGTCCTGACGCCACACTAAGGTTGAGACTTGTGTTGTGGGAATCAGGAACTACGAGAGACTTGCGGTCTCACAATACCCAGACCCGAAACAAATATCTGTAGGCCATACAGAGATTTGTCTCGGTGCGGGAATCGAACCCGCTGGCTCTCGCTTCACAGCCGGCTACTCGCCCGCTGCGCCACCGAGGCTGTTAATTTAGAAAGCACAATGCGATAACATTAGTTTTTGTATAAATAAAAAAATGCAATTTACTTCAATATGATTTATTTACATTACACAGAAAATGGCGGTCGTTAGCTTCTAGCAGTAGGTAAGCAGTTCATCAAGAGTACAAGTCTTGTAACAGCACTCCTCGACGACTCCCCTCTTGCCTCTTGCACCCCCCAGCGTCGCCCAGCGCCATCCGCGAGTGCCGTACAACGACGCAGCACCCATAGCACCATCAGACCGCTTCACTGCATCCTCATACCCAAACTCTGGGCACATGTAGGCCAGGGTATCCGCCAGATGCCTTCCGCAGTATGCATGCGACTCCCGGCTCGAAGTCAGCGAGAGCATCGCAAGAAATACCAAGAAGAGAACGAACTTCATGGTTGTGTAATGTAAAAGTAGTTATTGTTGTCTTGGAAGGTGGTGAGCGAATGTGATTGTAGGGTGAAATAGCCAGGTTTTTATACAGGTTTATAATTAGTATTCATGAAGACCTACGCTTTTATGATGTTACCTTGAAGATGTTCACACCTGAATGATTTTGTCTAGACGTTATTTAAATAGGTTGAATAGTTTTTTATTGTTGAGACTGGCAAACGAGCAGATGGTATACTTGATGATATAGACACCAAGACACAAAAAGAAGCAAGGGTGCATGCCAACCTAAAAGGAGGGAAATAGGGATTGGGAAAGGGAAAGGGGCAATTGGGCCACCGGAAATCTCACTTACCGAAGTCACGTGGAGCTGGCACATTCGTGCTGTAGGAGTAAGCGTAAAGGCCTACAGCGTGGCTCCACCATTAAAAAAAATGTGCATTAGGTATATACTAAATGGGTCCTTTTAACCTTGATTGTGATTTTCCTCTCACGTATTTACAGCAAGATTACACATCATTAGTTGTAGTTGGTAAAGCCACGCTATCCACAAAGTAGCGTAAACTACGAGTGGGCCGGCACTACCTGTTTATTACCACTATAATAATAATAATATTAGCCCTGTAATATTATTGTCCCACTGCTGGGCACGGGCCTCCTCTACCAATGAGAGGGGGGTTAGGCCTTAGTCTACCACGCTGGCCAAATGCGGGTTGGTAGACTTCACATATCTTCGAAATTCTTGTGAAGTATTTCCTCAGGTACGCCGGTTTCCTCACGATGTTTTCCTTCACCGTTAAAGTAAGCGATAATTCACAATGAAAATACACTTAATATAGAAAAGTCAGAGGTGTATGCTCTTTTCGGGGTTGGTCTCGAACCTCCGACACTCATCTCTGCAGTCCACACCATTCCCAACTAAGCTATCGCTGCTTTATTACATTACATTTGGTTAATATTACATAAAAATTTTATAGACACGCATCGAGTTCCAATACATTTACGATTGCCAGAAATTTTCCTGCTCGGACCGCAGATGGTAAGCGCAGTCCAAAAAGGGCAGTAACCAACATGCAATGAATTTATCAGCGGTCACCAGAGGCGTGCTGTCCTGCATAGATGTTTGTTCAGACTTCGATGAGGGAAGAAACATATTAAGGGATTTGAGCACAAGCAGATGACCTATGCATACGTAGAGGCGCAAGGATGATCCTCAAACCCGCCTCATTTAATCATCCTGACAAGTCGCAAGCCCCGCAAGAGATTCGGATAATACTAGTTATAATTTGAACTCTACCACTCATAGACGATAGCAATGAAATCATGGATACGTTGCCAACCTTAAAGAAAGGCAGTGGTGATATAGGAAAGGAAAGGAATGTTTGCCACCGAATATTTCACTCACCGAACGAATAGCAACAGCGAACTGTTACTTTACGACAGTTTTCTGTTAGACAGTGTTATTACACCGGTCGAGCCAGCTTATTCGTGCTGTAAACAATCTGTCTACAGCGTGGATCTACCACTCAAGACCTATAATACTAATCGATCTTATTGACATTACCCACAGGCAAGACAAAGTAAAGTACATGACGCCAGTTCTGCTGTATTATTAACCCTTGTCTGGCAGAGGCTAATCAGGTGTCATGCAAGTTTTCTTATTATTATAATGTATGCAAATATGCAAATTTCGTCACCCTTATGTCATGGGTTGTTATTCAGGAGTCGATGGCATGACGTCGCCGCCTACACACGTCGCTTCTCGGCTAAGCATCGCCTAGATATCCAGTACCCACGTCTGAATATTGATTACTTTACCCTTATAAAACGACACAGTTCCACAAATCCATCACATTCACACCTGGTCTCGTAACATCAACATCCTTAAACCATGAAGTTCTTTTTATTCTTTCTTGTTGTCGCGTTATGCTCGCTTGCATCAGGCCAGGGACCTCAGAAGTACTGTGGCCGGTACTTGGCGCGGAGGCTGGCAGATCTTTGCATGGACGTGGAATATGAAGGAGCTATCAAGCGGTCTGATGGTGCTATGGGTGCTGCGTCGTTGTATGGAACTCGCGGGTGGCGCTGGGCGACGCTGGGAGGCGTGCGAGGCAAGAGGGGAGTCGTCGAGGAGTGCTGCTACAAGACTTGTACTCTTGACGAATTGTTCACATATTGCTAAATAAGCTAGATTTACAAGTTTTGCTGTGAATAAATGGTTATGTTAACTTTAGCTTTTCTGAAAAATAATATATACCTTATTCATTTATGAAAAAAGTACTGAATACTCGTAATTTTCTTTTACTTTTCGCCTGTACCTATATTGTACTTGACCCAGCCGGCAAGAGCCTCTGAAAAAGTTCGTCAAGGCTCTTTGGTATCAACCCTCAACTATCAACAATTGGACAAAAACACAAACATGTATGTAAGGTAGAAGTCATTATCAGGACATGATTGTGGAGATGTTTGACAATGATTTTGTTTAAGCGTTAAAAAAAAACTCACACAATAAAATATAATAACGACTAATACTTTATGTAAATGGCCACGTAAACAAGGCGCAGACATATTCAATAACTCAGCTGATAGATTTAAGCTAATATCTCTAAATCCCCCTAAGTGAATCCGTCTGCGGGCTGCAGATAAATCTGCGTGAAACAGAACGGCGAAAGCTTCCAGTGCAATAATTACGGCATTACCCTAATATATAGGCGATTAGAGTCGGGCGGGCAACACTAATCTGTCGATTAACGATTACTTACCGGGTTGCCAGCTTTATTGATTATGAACTCCGTATTTATTATTGGAATGACCGACCGCCGCATTCGTTTATTAGCGATGTTATTTATATACGCTAAGAACCGTGAAGTCCAGGGTTTTAAACATAATTTAAGTCTGAATTTTCACTCGTCTTCAAAAGGAGGTCCTTAGCATTTTTAACCGACTTAAAAATGAGGTTATCAATTCGACCCTTATGTAAAATTGTTAGAATTGCACGATATTTAAAAAGGATAATTATACATACATTAACGTATGTTACTAATGTATGTTTGTCCACGTATATCCCGGAAACTACAAATCAGATTATGATGGATCTTTTTTATTGGACTAGGTATCTTCCAACTTAGGGAATCATGCAAGTTTTATCAAAATCGGTTCAGTAGTTTTGAAGATATGGTCTTAATTGTGATGAAAATGGCGATGTCGGTTTTAAGTTTCTGTTAATATAATAATAATATTAGCCCTGTAAAAGCCTTGTTTCTGTTAAACTTTTTCAAAATTCTTGTGGCCAATAGAACTTACTGCAAGAAACCACCATCGTCAAGGTCTGATGAAGGACGGGAATAAGCATGCAATAATTAATATGGGTGCACTATTTCTCTAGTTGACCTCTCCAGGGTTATCACCACCTCTTATAGCAGTATTATTATAATCGTTCTTCGTTTGTTTTGTATGGGAATCTGTACAAATAAAATTATAATAATACTGCTATAAGAGGTGGTGGTAACCCCCCTGTCTATCCCTTAGGAGAAACATATGTAGAATATAAATATTGATTTCGGCGTAACTCATATTTTAACGAGAAATTAACAATGTTATTAAATTATATTTCGATTGACTGATTCATATTGAAATAATGTTGTGGGCACATTAAGATGCGATCTGTTATCTGTGGCAGACAGGCAAGAAGCGAGCTTAATGGAAAATATGTCTAGACTCGATTTTAAATTAAACTCGGTTAGATTTCGAATCACGTCGCGACCGACGCGACGACTTTTCTCAATGTATACAGAATGAAAGCTATTTTACCTAAATACTTAGAGTAATTACGTATAGAGATATAGTCTCATACAAAATTCCTTCGAAAATTGAAGCCGATAACGATTCAATGTGTGCATCGTCGGCGCGTAACTACTTGCGTCGACACACACATACGCGCGTGAATAGTGTTGCAAGTAAAAGACATTTTACCAACAAAATAGGGAAATTGAAAGTGTTCTAATGATGATTACACTTGTTTTATTCTAAACTTAAAAAAACATTTTTCTAATTTATCTGTATAAACATAACTTTTTTATCAATTGTTCGATAGAGTTGTTTGTAATGTTCGCGTTCGCTTTGTATGTGTATGCTTGTGTAAGTATAATATTATGATTATAAATTTATTTATGTATATGTTATATTCTTTTATAGCTATATATCGCAATGATATTTAATATTATGAGTATATGTAACATATTTAACACTACCTTCATTTTTATTTTCTTCATATACACCCGCCTTGTCTTTTCTCTGCACCACCCAAAGGTTGACTGGTAGCGAATGCCGCTGGTATTAAGTTCGTCTGAACATATTTGTGTATAACGTGTTTGAAATAAAAAGGAGACGGAAACGCTTCTACACTACATACAATCTTGGGCCTAGATTGTAAAAGGATGAAAGTAGTGTCAATTAATAGATAGTATATTATGAGATCATTACTGAAAATTTGGCGACCTTTTGTAATCTGAGAACACAATTATGAGCCTCACTTTGACTTAAATAAAAGTGAGGTTATGGAACAAACTATACGCAAACAACTGATGTTTATAAGTACAAATCTTACCTATTGATATGTTTTAATGTAGATAACATACGCTCACGCCTATATCCCCGAAGGGATGGCAGAGACAAACTCGACCACCCACATTCGATAACTAAATGTTGATCACAAAGACGATTATTCTCAGGAACATAATATTTATATAGACTGAGCAACATTGTTCTAGTAGAAAATTATTAAAAAGGTGGAAATCACCCAAATCGCACACACTCGAAACAATACGAAAACGAATCAAATGGAAACGATTATTTAAATAAATTAAAATGCATGCCGCCAAGCTATTCAGTTACTGTTTTATTTTTCAGAACTGTTTATTATTTAGTTCTTATGTTTTCAATTATTTTTACTTGAATTAATCATCCTGGTCTAGTATTATATATTTTTTTAACTCATTCATCTTTATCGATAAAGTAATTAATTCTATTTTAATAATGAGATGGGAATCTTTGGGCCAAAATGTAATGAGTTGAGATATGGCCTAAAATATTGTCAATTTTTCTATTTCAAAATATAAAAAAATCTGCCCAATTCACAATCTAGAAAATAAGATATCTGAAAAATAAGTATATATAATGTAATAGGACACTAAATAGAATCGATTACTTAATCGATTAAGATGAATGAGTTAAAAAAAATATAAATATATATTTGAAATCAAACTATTTTTACGGATTCTATTACGATTTGGTTTTAATTTTTATGCTAGACGTTTTGAAAGCTTTGCAGCCTTGGTGGTCACGGGTTAGACTCTAACTTCAATAAATAACATTCACGTAAACCTAAGAAAACAATATATATAATTTAAAAATCATTAAAAAGATTAGAATTAATATTTGCCCAGCAGTGGGATGATATGGGCTAATAAGATAAAATAAGATAAGAAGAACTAACATAATAAACAGTTATAAAAAATAAAATAGTAAATGAATAGCTTGGCGGCATGCATTCAGACCTTAGCTGGTTCCCTGTGGAAGAAAAAACTATGAATTGGCATTTTAATAATCGTTTTCATTTGCTTCGTTTTTGTATTGTTTTGTGCGTGTGCGTTTTGGGTGATTTCCATCGTTTTAATCATTTTCTACTAGAACAATGTTCAGCCAGTATAAATATTATGTTCATACATACATACATACATACATAAGCTCACGCCTGTATCCCCGAAGGGGTAGGCAGAGGTGCACGAGCGAACTAAAACACCCACATTTCGCCGAGCTTAGTTCAGTCCCAGATGTGGTAGGGGGCGAGCCTATCGCCATATCGGGCAAAAATTCCAGACTCCGGGCTGATATGGAAAAATCCAATATCACTTTGCCCGACCCGGGGATCGAACCCGAGACCTCAGAACCGTAGTCGTACCGAAATACCACCACGCCACCGAGGCAGTCAATATTATGTTCCTGAGAATAATCGTCTTTGTGACCAACATTTAGTTATCGAATATGGATTTTCGAGTTTGCCTCTGCCTACCCCTTCGGGGATATAGGCGTGAGTTTATGTTATCTACATTAAAACATATCAATAGGTAAGATTTGTACTTATAAACATCAGTTGTTTGCGTATAGTTTATTCCATAACCTCACTTTTATTTAAGTCAAAGTGAGGCTCTTAACTCTGTTCTCAGATTACAAAAAATCGCCAAATTTTTAGTAATGATCTCATAATATACTATCTATTAATTGACACTACTTTTATCCATTTACAATCTAGGCCCAAGATTGTATGGAAGCATTTCCCTCTCCTTTCATTATTCCTAATAGAATTTAAAAAATGGGTAAATTGGTTGGCATTATTGGCAACATTCATAATGATTCATAACGTAAATGGCGTCTGTCACTTTTACAATTTAATTTTTAGTTTTGATGAATGTTTTACTTATTATTTAAACATGTCAGCAATTAATTACTTGTGAAATGTTATCTTTATATTTCCTTGGTTCTTGTTAATTGTATTGTGACATCCTTTGATAGCGCAGTTCGTCATAATATAATTAAATTTGTGGGAGCTCTTCATACTAAGACTTGACCTAGGACACTGACACGCCGTGCGGCGTTGAGTACCTAAAACGGCTCACCCGGAACGCCTTCACGCCGTGGCCGTGTACTGCGGTTCTATGTATGATATTTCTATGCCTAAATATTATTTGACGTAAACAGCCTCCATGGCACAGGGGGACAGTGGGCTGTAAAGCGAGAGGTCGAAGGTTCGACTCCGGCACTAAGACAAATGTTTATGCCCCACAGACATATGATAACGAGCCAAATGAACCAAACACCTGGGAAGAATTTGCCCGCGTAAGACCTAACTGGCGAAAGGCCATCCTAGCTGGTACGGACGCCTTCGAAACTGCCCGAGTGAAACAACTTGACACCATCCGCGAACATCGTAAGACCCATCCTAAGACTACGTACATTTGGGTACTTGATTATGTTTGAATTTGTACACATTTTTTATATGTACTAGCAAATAAAACAAAAAATAAACTCTTCTGTAAAATCTGCATCAAAATTGGTTGAAAAATGAGTCAGATATTCATGTTTTAAATTCCGCAATGAGCAAGAGTGGGGATGTAGTGGGGATATCTTGCTATCCCTTTCTAACACACGTACCGTTATGGCCCTGACGTGATTTTACTGATACTTCTCTTTTCCGCAGTTTGAAGGTTACACCAAATTTAAATGCTTATAACTTATTTATTTTTGAGAATATTTCAATAATTCTTTCAGTGCTATATTTTAGATGGCGTCAGTTTTCAATAAAATTATTTAAAAAAAATAGTCAAGTATCTAATTATACGTACGACTATGCCGGAAATACTTCCACGCGTGTGACTGAATCTTTAAAACAAAACTCTGATTCTGTAGCCATATCAGATCTCACCAAAGAAGACAGGAGTCGCCGTCGACGGATAACGTCGTGGAGGACATCATCATGCCCCACAGATATTATAATTTCATAAATAGAAATAGTATATTTATATAGTACCTATATATTATATTTATGTATGTATTATCTATGTATTTTCGACCGACTTCCCAAAAAGGAGGAGGTTCTCAATTCGTCGGTGTTTTTTTATTTTTATTTATGTATGTTACGCGATATCTCCGCCAAATGTGGACCGATTTTCATAATTATTTTTGTGTTCGAATGAGCTTATTTCAAGGGTGGTCCTATATAAATTTGGTCACTATCGGATTGGAAGTCGGTCCGTGAAGTTTTTAAACTTATGATTATTGTATTTATATATTTAAACTATTGAAGTAAGAATTAAAATTTATTGGATTTAATCCTTGTTGTCTATTTTTATTCAATCTGTTACACGGCTTCCTATAAAATTTATCTCTGCTCCACCCTGGGTTGACAGGTAGAGAATGCATTTGGCATTAAGTCCGCCTTTACAACATAATGTGTAAAAAGTTAAATAAAATATTCGTTTGAGTCGGTTCGGATGTTGTGAGACCGAAAGTCTCTCGTAGTTGCAATACCAAGTGACGGATTAATGAATCTAGTGTGGGCTCAGGGCGATGTGTGTGACTCTTTCTTTCTAACTAACCCATTTCCCACCTTAATGTGGGGTCGGCGCAACGCACTTTTTCAACTACGTTGCAACAAGGATTGGGCTTAGTTTTTACGACTGCCTGACGTCAACCCCCTCTGAACAATCGTTTTTTTAATCGGACTTCTTTATTCTTTATATATCTATTGTTTAGGCATTTATTTAAGTCTAGCCAGAACAACTCTAGTGGTCCAAAAGCAAGTAAGTTACAAAAATGCATAATTTAAATAACTGATGTACACCTTGGATAGATGGCGTTATTATCAACATTTGCCCTCCGTCTGCTCTCTTCAATGAATGAATTGAGTCGGGCTTTTGATTCGTTTTTTTTCACAAAAGGGTTGGTTCGTAAGCAATTAGCAAGGTCCGGGGAGACAGGATTGTAACCAGACGAATATCCGAACAGAGACCCGGATACAACATGCTTGCGGCTGTTAAAATGGCGGTTACAATGTAAAATACAATATTCCTACATTACATGGGAAAGTTTGTGAATTATTAGTTTTTAATCATCTACGCCTCAACGATTAACTGAACGGATTTGGATGAATTTTGGTAAACATATGGATCCCTACTTGGTTTCGGTATTTGAGGAAAGGTTTTTTATTATACCATTAGTATAACCTCGCGGAGCAAAAGATCAAATGGCGGCGCCGCGCCGTGACCAAACTAGTAACTATATTTTTATTTTATTTGTTTGAAAACCTTAGGCAAACACAATTTTCTGGCTAAAGACTCCCAAACACTCCTTTATTCTTAAAATATAAATATAGATATAAAACATAAATCTTAAAATCTCCATGGCTGGTATTTTGTCAAAAATAGAGCACCATACACGAGGGTGGAAATGATAAAAGCTATAAATAACAGCACTGATAAAGTTGTTGAAGTAAATGTACCATAACAGTAATCTCCCGCTGATTCAATAGCCACACACAGCGGGAAATTCATTGCGATCGAAAAGGATGATTCCTTTTGATTTCGCCCACGTTACCTTACGGTTATTCCGCCGGGCGGAAATAACGCCGCGGCTAAATGTTTGTTTCGCTTTTTGCCAACAAATCTCGTTTACAGATTTATGTGTTTTCAATGGCTGGTTCCGTTTGTGCGCAGTTTGAAGTATTGCAAACGCTACGTAAGCTTTTTCGTTTCGATTACAACTCTATTACTCTATGGTATTTTTTAAATGTCGAAATACAATATTTTGCAATGGTAGATTTTTATGGTATGGTAGTATGGTAGATTAGAAAAAACATTTTGTCAATTATTTTAGGAATTACTGTTATGATATCGCTCTTTTATAGCAGAGACTAGCAAACGAGCAGGTGGGTCAGCTGTTAAGTAATCTTCCCACCCATAGACACTCACGATTATTTTGATATCGTTGCATGGATTGGAAAGTTGATAGAATTTTAGTTACCGAAAATGTCACCTGGATGAAACGTAATACTGGGCTGCCATTTCAATTCGGTTTTCTATGCGTTAGTGGCATCAAACTGGTTGAGCAGATTTGTTGATGTTCTAAGACATAACTGTTTACAGCGTCGATTAGAGTTGTAATAAACTCATTAGATTTTAATGATTTCTTAAGTTTACCTGAATGTTATACATTGAAATTAAAGTACTTTTTATGGATTCTATATCAATTTTTTGTTATTTTTTTGTTCTGACGCTTTGGAAGTTTTACAACCTAAAAATAAAAACAAATCGTAATAGAATCCGTATAAAGACGTTTTATATCTATGTCATTGGAGTTTCTCAATTCGACGCGTATACTTTTTTACTGGTTTTGTCTGAGTTAAGAGATGATATTTTAAGTTCTCTGACTTGCCTTTTCAAAATGTAATAGCTCACACGCGTCCGATGAGATGGCATCCTTCCCCACGAATAATATTAATACGATTTTTCCGATCATTTTCTCGTTTTTCACTTTCTTGTGACAGACTTGGGGAAGGCGGACGGTAGGTACATCAGTCTAATAAATTAGATATTCTGTACTGATAGTATTTTCCTTAATCTTTACTCAAATAGAAATGCAGTACGTTCATTTCATGTTCTCTCCAGCTAATCCAGTCTTATTTCTATTGACAGCGGCTGTGAAGCGGGAGGCCGTGAGTTCGATTTCCGCGCCGGGACTCATGTTTATGACTCACAAATATTTGTTCTATATTTGTTAAGTTGTAAGTCTCAGTGGTGTGGTACCGTACGTCCATCTTAGTTGATACCTACGACACAGGTTCTGAAGTGGGATCAGACTGTGTGTGACTGTTGGATGTATTTATTTATTGTTATGAAAAATAACATACATAAAAAAATACTATGAGTTTCATAGCCTCTTAAAGACATTCATTGTCACCTCTTTAGACTAACGAAAATGTTACCTAACTAATTTAGATGTAATGCATGTAGTCTGTACTAGATTTAATTCGATAATCCACATTTTCGTATATTTCTTTCCAAAAAATATTATAGAATTGCTCCCCCGTACCATTGACTGTGACAGTGCGTAAGGCATGAAGCGTGAGGCGTGAGGCACAAGGCGTGAGGCGTCAGGCAGAGGCAGCTAGCTGAGCGTTCGTAAGGCATTCACGACGCGCCCACTATTACCTGAACCATTGGTTCGTGAATTCGCATTCTTATGTAAAACGCTTTCCGAACGTAAGGATGTTAGGATTGTTGAACACATCAAGCTATGCTAGGCTAACAGCCGGCAATATCCATCTGTTGGTTATTTAGTACTACTGCCTAAGTGCCTATGAGCCACAAAATGATGTCATAGATTTGGTAGGAGTGGCAGATCTTCAATGAAAAAAATGGCCTGAGTTTTTAGGTTGGTCCTTTATATCGATTTTTGCTGAGGCAGTAGAACTAACTCTATTAAGCTAGTGGTCATGATGTAGAAAAAAATGCAACATTGTGGTAACCACATACAAATGGTTAATATATTGCGTCGTGTAAAAAAAACGTGATATCTAGTTATTTGATTATGCTGACCTAGTTTTAAACAAAGGGATGATCTGATTAAGGCTGAGGGCAATAATAGGCATTTCTCAATGCTCACAAAGTGGTCCCATTAATGTCAAGTACAATGACGAACATCACAGGCTGTCTTGTTTAGTTTACTTTATTACATCACTCTCTGCAGAACCGTACTTTTAGTTCAAACACTTAGTAGCACATTTTACGTTAAAATAATAAAGGTAGACAGCTGAACAGATTTCCATTGCGGAACAACAACTGTTCTAGAGAAATCCACATCAAAGCCTGTCTTAGACATAAAACTCTATTTTCTTGTTGGTTTCAAACGATACAGATGCTCATGCTTGCGAAACATAGTGCTGTTTGGTTTCACTATCAATTAATAATCGTTATGGTAGTAATTAAAAACTATTTATTTATACAGGTAATTTAAAATATAATTTAAAATAGATCAACATAATAATATTCTACAGAACAGAATAAACTGTAGAAAAGACCCTATTCAACTACCATGGAAGGCCAAGTAATAGTACTTTTGTCGAAATAAATTCATTTTTCTACGCGTGTAGTAATATATTGTCTCTATCCGAATAGCAATGTACATATAGCGCAGCATATTGTGAAGTAGAGCGCGTTCTTTACAGCAGCGCGTATTCAGAACACGCGTTCCAATCTCGCGGGTGTTGATTTGGCGGAGTTTCCGAACGCGTCGATTGATCAACATGGCGGCCTGGCAGTGTGCGGAAAAGGCGGGAAACCTATTTAGCATTTATTTCGATTAATTCGCTCCCCGTACACTCGGTAGCGATTTGAAAGAATTACAGAAACGTTCCGCTTTATTTATTGCTGTAATAAAAAAGGCTTTCTCCGATGGTTGAAATAAAATTTACTTGTAATTTTGTGGGAATGCGTGAAGAGATTAATGAATGTTTGAGATGGGCATTATGTTACCAAGTATTACGACTGGCTTTTGTAAGATTTTTACGGGGTGTCTAAGTACATTTTAAAGTTAAATCTTGCCAACGAGTGCTTATTCATTGTACTAACATGCATGGCGTATAAAACTAATTTATATGAAAATGTAGAGCTGGAAGTAATTTGTGAGGTGTCTCTCGCGGGACGTCAGATGAGATTCAGTGTTTTGCATAAAATATCTTATAGGTTATTAAACAATGTTGTTAATAAACAAAGGTTTACAGTAGGGTAGACCCAGTCAACTGGACTGTCTGGGTGGCGTAGTTGTATTGTGGGCGGTACGACTACCGTCCTGAGGTCTTGGGTGCAATCCCCGTGTCGGGCAAAGTGCTATTGGGGTTTTCTATTCAGTATTAGCCAGGAGTCAAAAAATGGTATTTGTACGAGCTTGGGGAAATGTGGGTCTAACTTCTGGTTCTTTAGTTCGCTTCTGCCTACTCCTTCGGGGATACAGACGTGAGTCTATGTAAGTGTGTTTAATTTATGAAATTGTACCTACAAGTTTATAAAATAGTCTTTAATTAAGAGTAATAAGAAGCAGTAAGAAGAGATAAAAGTAATTAATTTAAAAAATATCCGTTACAATTTTGCTTTACACCAGAGATATTCAATATCGTTAAATATTTTTGGCTCTTTGCTTTACCAGTCATCTATCAAAATGTTTATTCGAAACGTAACATTTTCCGTCGTGAATAATTCGTGACAGAGACAAAGGACAAAGACTGCCAGAAGTTGGACTGGCCATAGCCTCAGGGATGACGGGACAAAGCGGGTCCCGTACTCAACTGTTATGACTTGTGAAACGAATATTTTTAATGGGAAACGGCGTATTTTAAAGTGCTCGTTTTTAATGGATTACTTACATTAATTATCGAACGCGTGATGGATTCGAGCACAAAGATAAATTATTTATGAAGATTTTATTGATATTATGACAAATCACATAGCGACCAAGCTAGTACCTATATTAGTTAATAAATTATAATCCTACTAGCTTATGCCCGCGGCTACGCTCGCGTGATGGTCTTGAGAAACATTCATCACCCATTACATCCCTTTAGGGGATGAATTAATGCATGTATTATACATATAAACCTTCCTCTTGTATCACTCTATAAACCGCTTCAAAATCCGTTGCGTAGTTTTAAAGATCTAAGCATACATAGGGACAGACAGACAGCGGGAAGCTACTTTGTTATATACTATGTAAAGAAAATGAGCGGCCACCTGTCTGATCTCAACCCCATAAGGGAATTGGTGATGAAGAAATAAATGCTACAAAAACCGTTTCGCTTACCCTGGGATCGGAACCTAGAACTTCCTTGTCCAAAGCCTTTACTACCACTACACTAAGCCGACCCAGAATTCCATTATTAATAAGGTAGAATGTGATAGATATGTACGATGGCGAACAAGAAAACGCAATTATCAAGTAGACAAATACGCGGAGTAGTGGCCACTGGCCGGCCAGGCTCAATGGGGGAATTAATCACGCGCGCCGAGCCCCTACCATCGGCGACTGATACAGATTGGCTATCACTGAGTTACTATCGAGATAATGATAATATTATAAGGCTGAGATCTATAGAGCGAATTTCGACTTAGTCTAAGTCAAAGAAACAAACTCAGTGAGGATTTGAAATTTTTAAATCGAACTTTGACTTAGTCCGAGACATAATGATTTCTTAGGTTTACGTGAATGTTATTCATTGAAATTAAACTATTTTTAGACAGTCTGACCCGTGACCACGAAGGCTGCAAAGCTTTCGAAACGTCAGGCATAAAAATTAAAACCAAATCGTGATATAATCCGTAACAATAATTTAATTTCAATAGTCCAAGACATTTTTTACAAGAAAAACGGATTGACAGACAGACTAAGCAAAGATTTTCTTGTAAAACATTACTCGGACTAAGTCCAATTTCGATTTATGAATTCCAAATCCTCATTGAGCTCGATTTTTTGACTTAAACTTAGTCGAAGTTCGCTTTATAGATTTCAGTTTAAGATACCATTACATTGAGATTAAGGTGTTTGTTGAAAGTCTTGAAGCAGCAGTACGATTTGTTTTTGGTTTAGCACATTTTTATTTGACTGCCTCGGTGGCGTGGTTGTATTTCGGTACGACTACTGTCCTGAGGTCTCGGGTTCGATCCCCGGGACGAGCAAAGTGATATTGAATTTTTCAGTATCAGCCCGGAGTCTGGAATTTGTGCCCGATATGGCGATAGGGTCGCCCCCATCACATCCGGGACGGAACTAAGCTCGGCGAAATGTAGGTGTTCTAGTTCGCTAGTGCGCCTCTGCCTACACCTTCGGGGATACAGGCGTGAGGTTATGTAACACACCATTACTTTGAGATTAATATCTTTGTTGATCGTCTTTAACGCAGCAGTACGATTGGTTTTTGGTTTTTTACAGCCCTTATATGATGCCACTAGATTCCTGACCAGTATATATATCAAATGATAAATATACACTCCAATAACATAGAGGTATTTCAGCAAATTCAAGATAGTTGAAGATATTGGGACTTTATATCCACTAGACTTTCTTTTGGAAATTCTAGTAACGGAATTATCTTCGAATTTCATAGTAAGGGCTAAAGTAGTTCGCATATACAGCCACGTATCGCCTAACAAGCGTTACGTGAGCCAAATTATTGGATCGCAACATCGGCCACACGTATGGGGATTATGGGATCGCAGAGCCCCATAGAAACTGATCTGACGGGACCGTACGTGACCCCGGTGAAAGTCAACTGGGAGTTTTTAGGGTATTTTGCTTTTACTTTTATGTCTTATGAGTCCCGTGGCTTTTGTATGGGTTTGGGTACTGTTGGATAATGGATATTATATATTTGTTTTTATGAATTTGAAGCAATGTGAAGTAAAGTGACAAAAATGGTATAACAAATAAACTTTCTTTATTTCTTTCTAAAATCAAACTAGGTTTTTATCATAACATAAGCTCACGCCTGTACCCCCGAAAATAA